>FR989903.1:2500-5000 GCA_905404115.1 Pheosia gnoma | reverse complement strand
TTAGGTTAGGTTAGGTTAGGTTAGGTTAGGTTAGGTTAGGTTAGGTTAGGTTAGGTTAGGTTAGGTTAGGTTAGGTTAGGTTAGGTTAGGTTAGGTTAGGTTAGGTTAGGTTAGGTTAGGTTAGGTTAGGTTAGGTTAGGTTAGGTTAGGTTAGGTTAGGTTAGGTTAGGTTAGGTTAGGTTAGGTTAGGTTAGGTTAGGTTAGGTTAGGTTAGGTTAGGTTAGGTTAGGTTAGGTTAGGTTAGGTTAGGTTAGGTTAGGTTAGGTTAGGTTAGGTTAGGTTAGGTTAGGTTAGGTTAGGTTAGGTTAGGTTAGGTTAGGTTAGGTTAGGTTAGGTTAGGTTAGGTTAGGTTAGGTTAGGTTAGGTTAGGTTAGGTTAGGTTAGGTTAGGTTAGGTTAGGTTAGGTTAGGTTAGGTTAGGTTAGGTTAGGTTAGGTTAGGTTAGGTTAGGTTAGGTTAGGTTAGGTTAGGTTAGGTTAGGTTAGGTTAGGTTAGGTTAGGTTAGGTTAGGTTAGGTTAGGTTAGGTTAGGTTAGGTTAGGTTAGGTTAGGTTAGGTTAGGTTAGGTTAGGTTAGGTTAGGTTAGGTTAGGTTAGGTTAGGTTAGGTTAGGTTAGGTTAGGTTAGGTTAGGTTAGGTTAGGTTAGGTTAGGTTAGGTTAGGTTAGGTTAGGTTAGGTTAGGTTAGGTTAGGTTAGGTTAGGTTAGGTTAGGTTAGGTTAGGTTAGGTTAGGTTAGGTTAGGTTAGGTTAGGTTAGGTTAGGTTAGGTTAGGTTAGGTTAGGTTAGGTTAGGTTAGGTTAGGTTAGGTTAGGTTAGGTTAGGTTAGGTTAGGTTAGGTTAGGTTAGGTTAGGTTAGGTTAGGTTAGGTTAGGTTAGGTTAGGTTAGGTTAGGTTAGGTTAGGTTAGGTTAGGTTAGGTTAGGTTAGGTTAGGTTAGGTTAGGTTAGGTTAGGTTAGGTTAGGTTAGGTTAGGTTAGGTTAGGTTAGGTTAGGTTAGGTTAGGTTAGGTTAGGTTAGGTTAGGTTAGGTTAGGTTAGGTTAGGTTAGGTTAGGTTAGGTTAGGTTAGGTTAGGTTAGGTTAGGTTAGGTTAGGTTAGGTTAGGTTAGGTTAGGTTAGGTTAGGTTAGGTTAGGTTAGGTTAGGTTAGGTTAGGTTAGGTTAGGTTAGGTTAGGTTAGGTTAGGTTAGGTTAGGTTAGGTTAGGTTAGGTTAGGTTAGGTTAGGTTAGGTTAGGTTAGGTTAGGTTAGGTTAGGTTAGGTTAGGTTAGGTTAGGTTAGGTTAGGTTAGGTTAGGTTAGGTTAGGTTAGGTTAGGTTAGGTTAGGTTAGGTTAGGTTAGGTTAGGTTAGGTTAGGTTAGGTTAGGTTAGGTTAGGTTAGGTTAGGTTAGGTTAGGTTAGGTTAGGTTAGGTTAGGTTAGGTTAGGTTAGGTTAGGTTAGGTTAGGTTAGGTTAGGTTAGGTTAGGTTAGGTTAGGTTAGGTTAGGTTAGGTTAGGTTAGGTTAGGTTAGGTTAGGTTAGGTTAGGTTAGGTTAGGTTAGGTTAGGTTAGGTTAGGTTAGGTTAGGTTAGGTTAGGTTAGGTTAGGTTAGGTTAGGTTAGGTTAGGTTAGGTTAGGTTAGGTTAGGTTAGGTTAGGTTAGGTTAGGTTAGGTTAGGTTAGGTTAGGTTAGGTTAGGTTAGGTTAGGTTAGGTTAGGTTAGGTTAGGTTAGGTTAGGTTAGGTTAGGTTAGGTTAGGTTAGGTTAGGTTAGGTTAGGTTAGGTTAGGTTAGGTTAGGTTAGGTTAGGTTAGGTTAGGTTAGGTTAGGTTAGGTTAGGTTAGGTTAGGTTAGGTTAGGTTAGGTTAGGTTAGGTTAGGTTAGGTTAGGTTAGGTTAGGTTAGGTTAGGTTAGGTTAGGTTAGGTTAGGTTAGGTTAGGTTAGGTTAGGTTAGGTTAGGTTAGGTTAGGTTAGGTTAGGTTAGGTTAGGTTAGGTTAGGTTAGGTTAGGTTAGGTTAGGTTAGGTTAGGTTAGGTTAGGTTAGGTTAGGTTAGGTTAGGTTAGGTTAGGTTAGGTTAGGTTAGGTTAGGTTAGGTTAGGTTAGGTTAGGTTAGGTTAGGTTAGGTTAGGTTAGGTTAGGTTAGGTTAGGTTAGGTTAGGTTAGGTTAGGTTAGGTTAGGTTAGGTTAGGTTAGGTTAGGTTAGGTTAGGTTAGGTTAGGTTAGGTTAGGTTAGGTTAGGTTAGGTTAGGTTAGGTTAGGTTAGGTTAGGTTAGGTTAGGTTAGGTTAGGTTAGGTTAGGTTAGGTTAGGTTAGGTTAGGTTAGGTTAGGTTAGGTTAGGTTAGGTTAGGTTAGGTTAGGTTAGGTTAGGTTAGGTTAGGTTAGGTTAGGTTAGGTTAGGTTAGGTTAGGTTAGGTTAGGTTAGGTTAGGTTAGGTTAGGTTAGGTTAGGTTAGGTTAGGTTAGGTTAGGTTAGGTTAGGTTAGGTTAGGTTAGGTTAGGTTAGGTTAGGTTAGGTTAGGTTAGGTTAGG
>FR989902.1:10344986-10346184 GCA_905404115.1 Pheosia gnoma | reverse complement strand
AACCTAACCTAACCTAACCTAACCTAACCTAACCTAACCTAACCTAACCTAACCTAACCTAACCTAACCTAACCTAACCTAACCTAACCTAACCTAACCTAACCTAACCTTTTTTTTTTTTTTTTTTTTTACATGTGGAAATGCATTACGCATTCCCTCCTATCCCGGGGGGGGACCAGAGGGGTATGTGGGACTCCCCGGCGGCGGCCGGTATACCCACTAAAACCACATGATGCTTTCGCACGGTCGCATAGCCGGGGTCGCGGGAACGCATAAAGCATACTTCCGCGACGTCCCGGCGCGACTTGGCCTTGCGGCCTCCTCACGGCCTTTCGGCCAGGCGCTGCGTTGAAAAACACAGCACCTTCCACACGAGCCATGTGTTGAGCGGCAGACTCCCCCGAGTCCGCCACCCAGGCTCAAGGCCGGCCACCGGCCCCACTAGCCAGTGGCCAGCCAATAGTCGGACAAGTGACAACAAAGCCATCAAGAGACAGCAGAGCTGTCACTCGTCCAGCCAGTATGGGTTGAGTGGGCCCGCCGCTACCGAGCCAAAGGCCCAGCCGCAGCCTCCCTCCCCTCCCTCCTCACGGTGCCGTCACCCGAGAAGTGGGCTGCCGCTACCGGACCATAAGCCCAGCCGCAGCCTCCCTCCTCTCAGGGCGGACACCCGAGGGTCGGGCAGCCGCTACCGAGCCGAAGCCCAGCCGCAGCCGCCCTCCCCTCACTCCACACGCCCCAAGGGGCTGGCGCCCAAGGGGTGGGTCCGCCGCAGCCAGGCCATAGGCCCAGCCGCAGCCTCCCTCCTCTCGGGGCCGTCATCTCAGGGGTGGGCCCGCCGCTACTCACGCAGCCTCCCTCCCCCTCCACGCGGTGGGTCCGCCGCGTCCAGGCCGAGGCCCGGTCGCAGCCCCCCTCCTCGTCCCCAACAGGGCAGGTCCGCCGCGTCCGAGCCGAGGCCCGGTCGCAGACTCCCTCCCTTCCTCACGCCAGGCATTCGCCATCGCCGACAATACATCTAGGTGACCTAGAAGATTATCCTGCGATGTTCAGAATGCACCGGCCCCTGCCATTGCCGTTCCTCTGGACGTATCCTCGGGACTGACAATGGGCTTCGAGGGGTGGGCCCGCCGCTACTCACGCAGCCTCCCTCCCCTCCACGAGGTGGGTCCGCAGCGTCCAGGCCGAAGCCCGGTCG
>FR989902.1:10284986-10339986 GCA_905404115.1 Pheosia gnoma | reverse complement strand
TCCGAGCCGTCTCCTGAGCGGGGTTGCTAGAGGCAGCCCGCTTATTATTCTTCCCTTTCCTCTTTCCCCTATTCCCGTTCTGCGGAGCAGTGGGAGGGGAGAGTTCCGGGGCATCTGCAGCGACCAGTGGAACTGGTGCAGCAGGGGTCTTCGTCCTTGTATTCGCCCTTGGCGCCGCCTTTAGGGCAGCAGCCGGGACGGGCTGGGTCCTCGTCACATCAGAGTAGGCCCTGTCCGAGGCCAATGGTGGGCGTAGGCGCCTCTCGGGAAGCAACCTATCCTCCAGGGCCTCGAACCGGGCGTTGACCATGGTCCCCACCGCCTCAATGATCGAGCGCTGAAGCGCCTCGGGCTCAAACGGAGCACTTGTGAGGGGTGGGGTCATCGTCGTCGCCACCTGTTGGTCTTGCTGAGACCGCCGCAAGTCGGCCCGCAATGCGGCCATCTCGCCGCGGAGCTCAGCTACTTCCGCTTTTAGGCGTTTGTTGTCGAACGCCAACCTTTTCGTTTCGGCCGAAACCGAGGACTTGCTGAGCTCTTCTACAGCGTCCTTGATCGTCACAGCCGCCTCCTTAAGGGTCCTGATGAAGGTGCCCTTAAGGTTTGACGACTTTCCAGCTACCTGGTTTATTAGGTCGACTTGCTTGAGCACTTGCTCTCGCAGGTCGCCCACTGTCGGTCCCTCCTCTGTTGATGATTCCGAGAGGCGGCGCGGTCTCAACGAGTAAGATATCCGAGCCGCTTCTGCCACTTCCTTTTCTGCCTGGAGCTCTAGCGCTTCGCGCTCAGCAGCAACCAGAGCAGCTTTGGCCTTGGCCAGCCCTACGTACTGTCCCGTCGTAGGGGGCCTTCCTCGTCCTTTTGGAGCATCGGTCAGTTTCGGGATGAGGCGGATGGTGCCCTCATTCCCACTTCCCGAGCGCGAGCGGTCAATACCTTTGGGCGTCTCTTCAGACGCGTCAGTCCGCTTGAGAAAGCGCCCCATCTTATCCCTTACTAATGCAGGGGTGGCACGCCCTCTCCCACTCTTACTTGAACGCACCTTCGATGCAGGTCGACTTTCCTCACATGAGGAGCTAGAAGAGCTCAACTCATTGTCCGCTTTCTTGTGTCTCGGGCGCTTACGCCCGCCCTGAGACCCTCTACTCTCCGGTCTTGAGGCTGTGGAGTCGTCAGTGCCAGACATTGCCGACTCCACATCCTCAGAACGCATCGCCTCCTCACAGGCGGCCAACCATTCTCTCTCCGCTTCCGCTCTCGCGGCGCTACCAACAACTGGTTCCTCATCCCTCTGTTCCAAATCAAAGAGCAATCGTAATTTTCGTCCGGTTTTCTTGCCATGGTCGTCGTTTGCACTAACGTGCGAGGTGTGGGGCGCCCCCCCCGTATACATGGGGCGGTCAGAGCCCGAAGGCTCCGCAAGGGATTTTTGTCCAGACGAGGCTGGTACCCTCCCGGGGAGTTTAAATCCATCACCTGTTTTTTCCATTTTCGTTTGCCTTGGTTTTTAGACTGGCCAAGGCACCCAGTTTCCCCTCCCCCCCAGCGCTAATGACGGGGTTTAGCCCCCCCGCCTGCCAGCCTATCGGCACGCTCGACCTTCGGCATTGGGCACATTCATACATCACGCAATCACCCACACTTAAAAATATATACATATATAAGTAATACCCCCCCCCTTGCGTCGCTAATGCTACTCCCACCCCTCTCCGAAAGCCGGAGAGAGGCAGGAGCAGCACTCGCAACGCCCCCGCGCCAGACTATTCGCCATCGCAGACAATACACCTAGGTGACCTAGGAGATTATCATGCGATGCCCAGGGTGCACCGGCCCCTCCCATTGCCGTTCCTCTGGACGTATCCTCGGGACTGACAATGGGATGAGCACACGTGGAGGTTGTCTGACATAGCACCCCAACCTAACCTAACCTAACCTAACCTAACCTAACCTAACCTAACCTAACCTAACCTAACCTAACCTAACCTAACCTTTTTTTTTTTTTTTTTTTTTTTTTTTTTTTTTTTTTTTTTTAACGTGGGGAAATCCTCATGGATACCACACCGCCACGGGGGTGACGATGTGGTTATGCCGGACTCTTACCGGCTAAAACCCCACGGTCCGCCTTCACCGCCTTTGAGCGGGGCGCCACAGGATCGCACTTGGCATACTACTGTGGCGCCCCGGCGGCCGGCCCGGGTGTTGGTCCCAGGCCGCAGACATCAGGAGGGGTGCCTGTTATCAACAGGCACCCTCCGTCGGGGGGACTTTGCGTGGGCAGGTGGTCCCCCGACCCCCTGCCCTAGTCCCCTTCGACTTCCTCCTCTTACGGCGGGGGGAGGAGATGCGCATAACGCCTTCTCCGTCTCCCCCGCCGTGCTCTTCGGAGCGGGTCGGCTTGGGCGTCTCCCTCCCTGACCCGCTCCGCGGCCTCCTTTTGCGCCATGACGGATTCGCAAAAGGAGGCCATTGCCCTCCAGCACCTCTCGCTGCTGAGCATGGCAGCTACCACGCTCTGCAGCGAGAGGTCCCTCCCCACGACGCTGACGAGGTCGTGCCTCCTCGGCCCCCAGGCCACGCACTCCTCCAGCGTGTGACGCACCGTATCCACCGGTGCGTCACACGCGTGACAGATGGGGGTCGGCTCCCGCCCCGCGATCTGGTGCAGGTACTTACCGAAGCACCCATGCCCGGTAAGCACCTGCGTCAGCCTGTAGGAGAGGGCGCCGTGCCCCCTCTTCAGCCAGCCATCCAGGTGGGGACGGATCGCCTCCACAGTATCGCGGCCGTAGGCAGGGGAAGCCAGCTGTTCCCCCCACCTCGTCACCACCTCCTCCTGGCACCGTCTTCTTGTGCGCCGCACCATTTCCCAATCGGGTGCGGCGCCTGCCGCCCGCCCCTCCGCCCGGAGACGGTACACCGCCGCCAGGACCTCCGCCTGGAGTTCCCAGGGCGGGTCCCCCGCCAGGAGTGTCGCCGCCGCCCAGGAGACCGTTCTATAGCCCCTAATGGCTCTCACCGCTATGATCCTCTGCGGTCTCCGCAGGAGGATCTTGTTGTCGGCGGTGAGAGCCTCCGCCCAGATGGGGGCCCCGTACAACGCCATACTCCGGATAATTCCGGAGTAAAGACGTCTACACGTCGACTTGGGACCCCCTACGTTGGGCAACAGTCGCCCCAGGGCGGCAGCAGCGGACACAAGTTTCGGGGCGAGCTGGGCGAAGTGTGCCCGGAAACCCCACCGGCCGTCCAATACAAGGCCCAGATATTTCATCTGGGCCTTAACCCTTATCACCTCCCCCCGCACGACGATCTGCGCGCCCCGGGGAGGCCCCCTCCGCGGGCCATGGAAGAGGAGGGCCTCCGTTTTGTCCAGGGCGACCCTCAAACCCAGCTGGTGGACCCGCTCCACAACGAGCGCGGTCCCCACGGTCGCCCTCCGCGCCACCTCCTCCCAGCTCCTCCCCCTAACCGTGACGAGGGTGTCGTCCGCATAACAGATCACCCTCATCCCGGGGAGGAGCGGTCCCCGAAGGAGCCAGTCGAAACCGATGTTCCACAGGGTGGGCCCCAACACCGAACCCTGTGGAACACCGCGCTCCACCTGCTGACGGGCGAGACCTCCGTCCCTCCCCTCCCACACTACCTGGCGGTCCCGCAAATATGCCATCAACAGTCTCCTGAGATAGGGCGGCACTCCGTGATATCGGAGCGCCTCCTCCAGTGTCTCAAATGGGAGACTGTTGAAGGCATTGCGGACGTCCAGCGAAACCGCCAGGAGGACTTCTCCCCCCTCTACCGCCTCCCGGGCCAGGGTCTTCAGCTGGTTCAGGGCGTCGATGGTCGAACGACCAGCCCTGAACCCCCACTGTGCCCCCGACAAACCGGGCCCGTCTCCCTCAAGGTGCCGGGCGAGGCGGGACACGAGAATCCTCTCCAGGATTTTCCCCACCTCGTCCAACAGCACTATGGGCCTGTAGGCCGACGGTAGCTCCGGGGAGCGTCCCTCTTTTGGGAGGAGGCAAACTCTCCCCTCCTTCCAGAGCTCCGGGAACTGTCCAGTTCGAATGCACTCATTGAACAGTTCCCGGAGCCGATCCCCCAGAGATTTGGCAGCCAGGAAGACAACCTTGCCCGGCACCCCATCCGGGCCCGGTGCCTTCTTCCTCCTCCGGAGACGGTCTAGGGCCTCGTCCATCTCTTCCTCTTCTATGGAGGGAGGGGGCTCCAGACCGTCCCCATCAGTCACTGGCAGAGCCATCCTGGGAGGGGTGAAGTCCTCGGGGGCAGCCGGGAACAGCTCCCCCATGATCCGCCCAAGAAGGTCCGGCGAAAGGGTCTCCGTCGGAGGTGCGCCCTGGCCCTGGAGCTTTTTCCTGGCCGCACGAAAGGGACGCCCCCAGGGGTTCCGATCGAGTTCGGCCAGGACTTCACCGTCCGCCCGCTCCTTGGCCCTGCAGATGGCCGACTGGAGCGCCTCTCTGGCCTGGCTGAGGGCGTCCTTGAGACGGGCCTCCAGCGCCGGGTCCCGGCCGTTATGCCTGCGGCACCGCACGTACTCTCGACGCGCAGCGCCGCATGCCGCCCTGAGGTCCCCTATTTCGGCGGTCCACCAATACACCTTACGGTAGGCAGGCCGCCGCCGGACCCTGGGCATGGCCGCATCGCAGACCTGTTGCAGGGCCCAGCGCATGCGGCCTGCCAACTCGTTCACGTTGGCGCCCTCCGCTCTGGGGGAGGAGGCCCACCGCTGGACTATGGCCGCCTCGCCGGCCAGCTCCCTATCCAGCCGGCTCAGGGCCCAGCGCGGGAAGTGACTGGAGCCCCCCCTGGGAGGGTCTGCCTGTCCCGAGGGGGCGGAGATTCCGAACCGGATATACAGATGGTCCGATAAGGTCTCCGCCCCCGTCTCCACCCGCCAGTCCAAGATCCTGCGTGCGATAGCGGGGGTGGCGAACGAAATGTCCACCACGGACCCCCCCGTATGCCGCACGCAGGTGTGGACATCCCCCCTATTAAGGAGGGACAGGCCGCACAGGACCGCCCATTCTTGGACGGCCCTCCCTCTCAGGTCAGTGGCGGGGTTGCCCCACTCCTGAGCCTTCGCGTTGAGGTCGCCGAGTACTATCATGGGCCTCGACGACCATCTGCAGATCGCAGCCCGCACGGAGTCGAGAAAAGACTCGAACTCCGCCAGGCTGCGATTAGGGGAGAAGTACGCGCCGACTATCGCGTACTCTCCCCACCCCGCCACCACGTATCCCGACCCCCTCTCTAACATTGAGAGGGGAACGTCGGAGCCGACCCTGGTGGTGACCGCCACCACGCCGTCTATGTCCCCCGCCCAATGTGAGTACGAGGGGACATAGTATGGCTCGCAAGCCACCGCCACATTCACCCCCCACTCCGCCATGGACTGCAAGAACAGGTCTTGAGCCCCGGCGGAGTGGTTCAGGTTCGCCTGAAGGAAACTGGAATGTCGTGATGGATTCATTCCGACATTACAGTTTCCTCCCGCGCCTGCTGGCGTCCGGCCTCAGTGGCGGTCGTGGGCCGTGCGGCCGCTTTGCCCTTCATAACGGGGGGATTGCAGAGCGCCCCCCCCATGTCGTGCCCGGATGGCTTGCCGGCGTCCGCGCACACCGAGCACCTTTGCGCCGCCTTGCAGCTTGCCGCTCTATGTCCCTGGCGGCCGCAGCGGAAGCACATTTTGCTGCGGTCCACCCTCGAGGAGCACATAGCGACGGCGTGGCCGAGCCCCATGCATCTGTAGCAGCGCATGGGGCGCTGCTGCAATGCCACGACGCTGGCCGAGCTCCATCCTACGAGGATGTTGCCGGCATCAGCCAGCTTTTTGGCCACCGACACCGGGCACTGGACCACTATGGCGCCCATACCCCCCGGCCCAGAGCGCACCTCCCTCGCCCTGATGAGACCTTCCGCACAGCCTCCGGCCTTTGCCACTGCTGCGACCACCCTTTCCTTAGTGGCCGAGTCGTCCAGTCCGGTTATCCGGATGTCAGCGGATTTTGTGGGCCGGACGACCTCGGCCATTCCCTCCAGGGCTGTGCGGAGTTTCTCCGCCAACTCGTCCGCCTTTTCAGGAGTCTGCCCCTTCGGCAACTCCAGCAACCTAGCCCCGGTGGCCCCCTGACGGAATTTAAGGGACTCAATCCCCAGTTCCGCCAGGTCCACCTTCTCCGCCGCATGCGACAGAATGCGGCTGTAGGTCACGCCCTCCGCCGCCGCCTCCTCCCGCATCTTTATCACCACCACAGAGGTGCGAGGAGGGGCAAGCTTCGGCTTCGCCGGGACCTTCGCCTTCGCCGGGGCCACCGCAGGGGCCACTGCCTTAGCAGAGGGAGCACCCTGCGATGCAGCAGGGGCTCCACTCTTCTTCCCCTTACCTTTCCCCTTCTTCGACCCGGTGACGAGTGTGAACTCGCCCTCCGGGTCAACAGGGGCAACTTCAGGGGTAGGCATCACCACCTCCCCCACAGACTGCGACGGCCTTGCCGGAACCGAGGGGCCCGCTGCCTTCTTGGGTGGCTTGGCACGAACCCCTGACGGCCCCGGACGAGCCCTGACAGGGCCCTCAACCTCCGACACAGAAGCGGCCGCCTGCCGTTTCTTGTCTGCCGCAAGAGGTGGGCGATGCACCACCGCGGGCAGCAAGCGCTCCTCGATACCCGCAAAGCGGGCGCTGACCATCTCGCCCACTGAGGTAACGATAGAGCGCTTGAGCTCCTCGACGAAGTCGACGTCCAGGCTCGGCAAAGCGGAGGACTCTGGCACCTTGGTAGCCGCCATCGTCTTCCTCATTGCCTCAAATTCTCGGCGATGGGCCGCCAACTCGACCCTCAGGGCCTCTGTCTCCTTGCGGAGTATGTTGTTGTCGCGTCGAAGACGACGCGACTCATCGGCCTCCGGCCTCGCCACCAGCACCTCCACGATCTCCTGCAGTTTAGACGCCGCGTCCTTCAACCGCTTGATCATCGGGCCCTGCAGGTGCCCCGACTTCCTCACCACCTCCAGAATAGAGGTCACGCTGTGCCCCGCCAACGCCCGCAACTCCTCAGACGTGTGTGTCTCCGTACCCGGATTGTCCGAGGTCACGCCCTCCAACGGATCCAACACAGGCGAGGCCGCCCCCTTGCGGAACGCTTTAGCTCGCATCGCCCGGTCCAGTGCCACCTCCTTGGCCTCCTCCTCTAGCTCCTTGAGCTCCAACCTTGCTCGGGTAAGCCCCGACCTACGAGCCGCACCCGCAGGCTTCCCACGGCGTGCAGTCGGCACCTTCGCCGCAACCACCTCGGTTTCGGAGTCTGAATCCGAGATTCCAGACTCGAACACCCCCCACGTCCTTTTGCTCCCTCCCCTGACGATGCTGGAATCGGAGTCCATCGCTGGACACCGATCCAAACACCCACAGTGAACACAAGAACAAGAAACACCCAGAAACTACAAGAAAGAAAAGAAAAAACGCCCACAAACACCCGACAGAACCGACTTTTGGGGCCCTAAGAAGGGCCTTTCCAACCACACACAGGGTGTGGAAGTACTACCAAAAGTCCCGAAACAATCCCTAAAACAACCAACAGAAAGCACCATCCAAAAGCCAAAAAGACACGAAAAAATGTGGAACGCTTCACGATTTTTCAACCTAACCTAACCTAACCTAACCTAACCTAACCTAACCTAACCTAACCTAACCTAACCTAACCTAACCTAACCTAACCTAACCTAACCAGTCCTAAGGAAACCTGGGAAGGACGACTACACAAAACCAAAGTCGTATAGACCCATAGGGCTGCTGCCGGTGATGGGAAAGATCCTGGAAAAACTCGTGGTCGGGAGGCTGAAACATCATCTGGTCCCCAGGATGAGTACTCGCCAGTACGGCTTCATGCCCCAGAGAAGCACCGAGGACGCCCTCTATGCCCTAATGAAACACATTCGCGAAAAGCTAAAACAGAAGAAACTCATAGCCGTAGTGTCACTAGACATAGAGGGCGCCTTCGATAGCGCCTGGTGGCCAGCCATACGAGTCCGACTGGCTGAGGAGAAATGTCCAATAAACGTGAGGAAAATTATGGACAGCTACCTCCACAACAGAATAGTCCACGTTAGATACGCCGGGGAAGAACATACAAGGAAAACGACGAAAGGATGTGTACAAGGGTCAATTGGAGGCCCAATTATGTGGAACCTTCTACTTGATCCACTCCTCAGGGGTCTGGAGCACCGAGGCGACTACAGTCAGGCTTTTGCCGACGACGTCGTCTTAGTATTCGATGGGGACAGAGCGATAGACGTGCAGAGGCAGGCCAATGCCGCTCTCGACTATGTTCAGAGGTGGGGTGCCAAGAACAAGCTTAAGTTTGCACCGCATAAAACTGTGGCGATGTTAGTCACAAACAAACTAAAACACGACACACCACACCTGAACATGGGCGGGATCGGCATTGGACTGTCTCAAGAGATAAAAGTACTAGGCCTCACAATCGACAACAAGCTGACATTTAACACACACGTAGCCAACACTTGTCAAAAGGTCATAAACATATACAAGCAGCTATCTAGAGCCGCAAAAGTCCAGTGGGGTCTTGGACCCGAAATAGTCAAAACAATATACATGGCGGTTATCGAACCGATAGTGCTTTATGCGGCGGGAGCATGGGCACCAGCGGCAAACAAGTTGGGCACCAGGAAAAAATTAAACGCGCTGCAACGCGGGTTTGCGCAAAAAGTCACTAAGGCTTACAGGACTGTCTCCCTGAACTCGGCCCTGGTACTCGCTGGGATACTTCCCTTGGACCTAAGGGTTAGGGAAGCAGCCCTCCTCTATGAAATAAAGAAAGGCTTTTCCCAGCGAGTGGTGGGAGACCGAGAAGTGGAGAGGCCTACGCCCTTCGTAAAAATAGCGCACCCTGCAACCCGGGGAGGGCTGCAGTTCAAATGCCTGGTGGACAGTGCGGAACTGGCCCAGTACACCAACCTTGGCCGAGACATCTTCACAGACGGCAGTAAAATTGAAGGCAAGGTCGGCGCGGCGCTGTCCATATGGGACGGCGGCGCGGAGACCAAAACCCGGAGATTAAAACTGGAGCCGTTCTGTACTGTATATCAGGCGGAACTTCTAGCCCTCGCGGAAGCAACAAAGTTGGCCTTAAAGAGTCCGACAGTCGATTGCAGCATTTTCAGCGACTCAAGGTCAGCCCTCGAAACCTTAGCCTCGGGCACGTCTCCTCACCCCCTAGCAACTACCATTTATGCAAACCTAAGATCCGCTTTTGCACACGGCAAAATAGTGAAAATATTTTGGGTAAAGGCTCATGCAGGGTTGGTGGGGAACGAGAGGGCAGATGAACTCGCAAAAAGCGCTGCAATCGACTTAAAGACAAAGCCAAACTACAACTTGTGCCCGATTTCATTCGTCAAACGTCAAATCCGCCTGGAGACGCTTGACGAATGGAACCGGAGATATCAGTTAGAAGGGGTCGCTGCTGTCACCAAAATGTTCTTCCCAGATGCCATTAAAGCACACCCCATAATACGAAAACTAAAGATAGACAATGTGCTCACTCAAGTACTGACGGGACACGGCGGGTTCTCGGAATACTTGAACCGGTTCAAGTGTAAAGAGGACCCGTCGTGCCTCTGCCAGCCGGGCGAGGTAGAATCGGTAACACATGTAATCTTTGACTGCCCTGCTTACTCCAAAATGCGCTTCGACGCTGGCTGCGAAATTGATGACGTAATCAGCGTCGAAAACATTAGTACGCTAATGGCAGACAATAAAAAACAGGAAAAAATTATTTCATTTTGCAAAAGAGTTGCGGAGAAAGTTATAAAGCGAAATAAAGTATAGGTAATAAAACCATGCTTAACATATATAACAAGTATATATAGTATAAGCATAACATAAAAAATTGTAAACTAAAATTAAGGAGCAATGTTAAAATAAGAAATGTAATAGGATAAAATAAGATATAAAAAGTAAGAGTAAAACAAGATGTAAAAATAAGAAGTAGAAATAAATAAGTATGTATAACATGTGTAACCCTGTATAATGTAATGTATACCCTTCATATAAATTAAGTAATAAATGTGTACCCTCTATATAACTAAGTAATAAATGTACACCCACTATAAAAATTAAGTAACAATTGTATACCCTCTAAATAAGTAAAGAAAAGAAAATGTATCCATATAATTAAGTTAAATAAAGTACCCAGTAGGAAATTGTAAATAAAACAACAATAGTCCTCCTAAAATCCCTAGACTTAGCAATGACTCTGATTATGTCAGAGGACAAAGGAAAAAAAAAAAAAAAAAAAAAAAAAAAAAAAAAAAAAAAAAAAAAAAAAAAACCTAACCTAACCTAACCTAACCTTTTTTTTTTTTTTTTTTTTTTTTTTTTTAAACGGGGAAAATGCCTACGCATGCCACTCCGCCGAGGGCACGGCGGAGTGGGTATGTCCGACTTGCACGGACTAAAAACCCCCTGGTGTCCCTTCACAGCCCCGAGTGTCCGGGTCGTGGGTACCGCAGATTGCATGACTACCACGACGCTGACAGGGCCTGGACCGCTACTGCAGTCCCCTCCAATGTGGAAACCTTACTTTCCTTTCCTCCACTAGGACGGGCTCGCGAGACACAAGCGAGCCCGTCTACCTTCACGGCCTGCTGCTGGTCGGTCGACGGGTTGCCCTCCCCGCCGACCGCAGGCCACGCCCTATGGGGGGCGCAAATCGTCTCTTAAGTGAGCCGTGGGTCGACGCCCTATGCGTCTGCGGCGGGAGGGGAGCGTTGACGACGCTTCCCTCTCCCTCTCGGCTGCCTCCTTGGCCGCTATTACAGCCTCCGTGAAAGAGGCTACTGCCTCCCAGGCGCGCTCGCTCCCGACCATGCTTGCGACCACAGCCGGAAGCGAGAGCGCCTGCACTCCGATCGCGGCGATTAGCTCGCCTCTCGCCTCGTCCCAAGCCGGACACGCCTGCAGTGTGTGTGAGGCCGTGTCCTCAGGGGCAGCGCAGTGGTGGCATCCCTCTGTTTCTTCGCGTCCGATACGACACAGATACCGCCCGAAACAACCATGTCCGGACAGCATCTGTGTGAGCCGGAACGTGAGGGCACCGTGTCGACGCTCCAACCACTCCCTGAAAACAGGCATTATGGCGGCGACGGTGTTGAGTCCTGCACTTGGTTGGGCTAAAAGTTCGCCCCACTCTTCGATGACGGTAGAGTGCAATTCCGTCCTTTTCCGTCCTATTTCTATTAGGTCAACGATGTGACCCTGTCTGAGCTCGTCCGTACGCCATTTGTATAGGCGGGCCAGAGCTTTCGCCTCAAGGTGCCAGGGGGGCGTTCCCGCTAACAGTGTACCCGCCTCGTATGCGATCGTGCGATACCCGCGAGCTACCCGTGTCGCCATAACTCTCTGGGGTCTCCTCAGGAGCGCCATGCTTTGGGCGGATAGGGTCTCAGCCCAAATTGGGGCCCCATATAGGGTTTGGGATCGCACAACGCCAGTGTAGAGCCTCCTGCATGAGGTGTCAGGTCCTCCCAGATTAGGGAGAATTGACGACAATGCCGTCGCCGTCTTAGTCAATTTGGGGGACAGCGCCTCAAAGTGGGGACGGAAAGTCCAGCGACTGTCAAGGAGTAAACCAAGGTACTTAAGTGTCCGTCCCACAGTGATGCGCACGCCCCCGACCACAATGTGTAAGTCACCCGGTGGTTTATTCCGGGGCCCATGAAAGGCCACCGCCTCAGTTTTGTTAAGGGCCACATTAAGGCCCAGTCTTCTAATACGCCCTACAATCAGGGCTACTCCCGCCGTAGCCCGTATGGTGGCCTGGCGATATGAGCGCCCTCTCGCGGTGACCAAGGTGTCATCCGCATAGCAAGTCAGGGCGACACCGGGTAACAGTGATCCCCTGAGGACCCAGTCGTATGCGATGTTCCACAGGAGTGGTCCTAGGACTGACCCCTGTGGAACACCGCACTCTATATCCCTTCGACACCACTCCGTGTTACCCGGGTAGGTGATACTCCTGTCCGAGAGGTACTTCGACACTATACGGCGCAAATAGAAAGGGGCCCGGTGATAAATCAAGGCCTCCAATATCGCGCCCCAGGGGAGGGAATTGAATGCGTTGGCGATGTCTAATGACACCGCCAATATCACCTCACCCCGGGATACAGCTTCCTCCACGATCCCTTTCACTCTGTTGACGGCGTCGAGAGTGGATCTACCACGCCGAAAGCCGAACTGGTTGGGACTCAAGTCCGGCCCTGTCTGCGTCAAGTGATCGACGAGGCGATTGGCGATAATACGCTCGAAGAGCTTGCCCGCCTCGTCGAGCAGAACTATTGGACGGTAGGCGGAGGGTGAGTCCGCCGGACGCCCATCCTTCCTCAAGAGAATCAGTTTCCCGGTTCGCCAGTTAGGTGGGAAATGTCCGTGCCGCAGGCATTCACTAAGGAACGTCTTACAACGGGGCCCCAGAGCCACGAGTGACGCGGCCAGGACGCGTCCAGGTACGCCGTCAGGTCCCGGGGCGACGTTTCTAGTCTTCATTTTGTGTATAGCCACCTCGAGTTCTAATTCCGTAATCTCGGGGGCATTTTCGTCATTGTCCAGGGTGTCATGTCCAGGTGCTCTCATGTCCGGGAAAGTGTGCTCTGTACCGTCCGGGAACAGGGCACTTAGTGTCACGTCCAGTATTTGGGGCTGCAGGGTTTGAGTCAAGGGCGGAGCCCAAGGTCGGAGTTTTCCCCTGACCATCTTGTACGGCCGTCCCCAGGGGTCGCCGTCCAAGATGGCGAGGAGTTCTTCCCGAGCCTGCACTTTAGCCCTTTTTATGGCCTCCTGAAATGTCCGTTTCGCTGATCTATAGGTCTCGAACAGCTCAGCCTCTCTTGTTGCCGAGTATTGAGTGTGTCGGCGTCTCCTCCGGTGGCGGGTGTACTGGCGACGCGCCGCTATGCAAGCTCGACGTAGCTGTGCGAGCTCGCGCGACCACCAGTACACTTGTCGTGTCCGTGGCCTGCTGTTAGGCCGCATCCGAGGCATCGCCGCGTCGCAGATGGCGAGTAAGGCAGACCGAAACCAGTCTGCCTCCTGCTGGATGTTGTAGGTACTCGGCGGCGATATCCACGCTTGGGCTTCTGCAGCTTCTAGCAGAAGTTCTCTATTCAGGTGGCCTAGGGCCCATCGCGGGTTAGGGTCAATCAAGGCCGGATTCGCGGGGACGCTGGAGGGGGCGGAAACGCTGAATCGGATGTAGCGGTGATCCGACAGCGTCTCCGCCTCCCCGACAACGTGCCAATCGCGAACTTGACGCGCTATGCTGGGGCTGGCCAGGGAGATGTCCACTATGGATCCACCCCCTTGCCGGACGCACGTGTAGGCCGTACCCCTATTGAGAACGACCAGTCCTCTCTCTATCACCCACTCTTCCAGTATTTCACCCCTCGCGTCGGCAGTTGGTGAGCCCCACGCCGGGGACTTTGCATTAAAGTCCCCGAGGACTAGCACGGGACGCGGGTGAAGCCTGCTAATGAGGGCACTGAGTTGGGCCGTGAAGGCCTCGAATTCCGCCAGCTGTCTATTGGGGGAGAAATAAATCCCCACAACAGAGATGTTTCCGACGCTAGCGGCGACGTAGCCGTGGCCCCTCTCGACATTATCGAGTGTAGGGGCGCCGTGTGTCAGGTCCGTTATTATGGCCACCAGGCCATCCAAGTCTCCGGCCCATTTGGGTGAGGCGGGGACATAGTATGGCTCGGCGACCACTGCCAGTCCGATGGACCACTCCGCCAGGGTCTGAAACAGAAGGTCCTGGGCCCTGGCGGAGTGGTTTGCGTTGGTTTGGAGCATTTGGAGCACTTGGTCCATTAAGTGGTGTCCATGCTTTTCTCCTTCTCTGCCGATCGCGGTGCAGGTGCCGGTGTAGACCGTTGACCAGTGCGCGCGGGGGCCGCCTTCTGCATTTTGGACTGAGATGATGAACAGCCCTTGCTGCCCGCAGGATGTTCAGCGGGCTTTCCAGCTTTTGCGCACATTAGGCAGTGCGGAGTGTCTATGCATTCGGCGGCTCTATGTCCCTTTTTGCCGCATCTGAAGCAGCATTCGCTGCAGTCTACTTCTGCACCACACTTGACGCCAACATGTCCTCCCATGAGGCAGCGGTAACACCGCATGGGCCTCGGCTTCAGTAGTTTGACTTGGGCCGAGACCCAGCCCACGAGGAGACGTCGACCGTCCGCAATCTTTTGGGCCGCTGCAATGGGACAGTTGATTATAGCTGTACCCTCTCCGTTTGGTCCCTGTTTTATATCACCCACCTTAATTTGGGCGACGGGACAGTCTCCGGTCTTAGCGACAGCTTCCACCAGCTCCCCCTTAGAGATGGACTCGTCGAGGCCGGCAATTCTCAGGGCGGCAGTTTTTACTGGCCGAGAGATCCGACAGTCTTCTTCTGAGAAGTGTTCTCTCATCTTCTCTGCAAGAGCGTCTGCTTTCTGGCCGCTCGTAGCCCCTGGTACTTCCAGGAGGCGGCCACCGGTGGCCGTCACCTTGTAGCGCAGGCCGTCTATGCCAAGTTCATCCAACTTGATAACTGACCTGGCACTATGCAAGAGCGCCGCGTATGTGACGCCACGCTTTTCTGCCTCGGGTGCGAGAGTGAGGACTACCGCTGTTGAGCGCGGTGCCCGGGGTCTTCTCCTCGTCCTTTTCCTCTTCCGCTTCGCCTTTTTGTCAGCCTTCCTAGCGCCAACCACCTGCCACTCTTCGACTCTTGGTTTCGCGGGTTCCTGAGGTCGGGCAGTAGCGGGTTCCTTTCTTTCGTCTCTCTTCTTCTCCTTTTCGTCTCTCTTCTTCTCCTTTTTGTTTTGCAGGGCCTTGGAGGCGGCCGATGTAGAAGGCGTTTGTGCAGTCACGTGGGACTGAGCCCGCTCTGGTTGTTTGGTGGGGCGTGCTACCTTCTCCGCAAAAGAAACTTCCGGTGCTGTAGGTGGCGTCTGTTTGTTCTTATCAGACGCCAAGGGAGGGCGGAGAATCTTGCCCTCCAAAAATTGGACCCTTTGTAGGACCTTGCCGATCTCCTCTCTAACTACCTGTACCAGATCCGACTCAGCAGGTTTAGGAGCCGCGGCAGGGTTAGCCGTTTGACTCCCTTTCCCAGTTTCCATGACCATGGACCGGATGCAATCCAGCTCCTTCTTCATTTCGCCCATTTGCCTTTTTAGGCGGGCGTTTTCGATTTGCAGGCGGCGTACCTCATCGGATACTGAGCGCTGAAGCAGCTCCTCCGCCACGTCTGCTATGTTGTTCGCCGCCTGCTTCAACATCTTCTGGGACGTTCCTTTGAGGCCTTTGGAGACCCTTGCCACATCCCGAATCTCGCCAAGAGACTCCTCGAGCCTCAGTTTTAGGCCCTCTACGGGCAACTCGTCTGCGTCAAGCCTTGATGAGGCGCGCGATGCTGCACGAGAGCCTCGGTCACTAGCTGCCTCGCTCACGGCAGATTCGGCGGCCAGTCTGTCCGCTTCGGCAATCCTTACCTCGAGACAGTTCGCCCTTTTGGCAGCCTCCATCTCCTTCTTTATCTTCCACTTTCCTACGTGTTCACCTGTGGTGGGTGGTCTTCCTCGTCCTCTTTTTTCCTTTGGCGACTTTGGTGCCGTAGTTTCTTCGCCACTAGATGCTGATTTGGCGCATCCTTCCTTCATATGCCTGCGCTTTCGCCAGTACTTCGTCTGTATCGCACTGCCAGCGCTGCATACACTTCGTGCATCTTCCGACTCCGACATGAGGTCTACCTCTGCCAACTTATCCGAAACGGTGTTGACAGAAGCAGACCCCATGTCGAGTGTATCATGGTTCTTATCAGTTCGCCTCCTATCCTCGATCTTTCTCTCTCCTATCTTTCTCTCTCCTCTATCTTCTTCTTCGGTGTTTAACCTAACCTAACCTAACCTAACCTAACCTAACCTAACCTAACCTAACCTAACCTTTTTTTTTTTTTTTTTTTTTTTTTTTTTACAAGGTGGAAATGCATTTACGCATACCCTCTCGCCCGGGGGGACGAGAGGGGTATGTGGGACTCGCCGACAGAGTGTCGGAATACCCACTAAAACCAACCTTGATCTTCGTCCCGTCGTGAGTGCCGGGGACACGGGAACGCGATGTCGCAATCTTCCGCGAGCCCGGCGCGACTGTAGCCTTCTGCAGGCCTCTTCTCGGCCTTTCTGGCCAGGTGTGTGACACCTCCTCTCGAGCCATGTGTGGTGAGCGACAGCCCCCCCCGGGACTGCCGCCCGGCCCGCAGCCACCTACGTGGCCTCCATCTCCACTTCCCCGCTCACAGCAGTAGCAGGGCGGACTGGTTGCTGGCGAGTCTTGCCTCGAGCTGCTCCCTTTCCACGTCCTTTTGTCTCCGGCTTGGCGGCGGCGCACGACTTGCTGCCTAGCCTGTGGCCGGAGGGCTTTTGAGACGCCGCGCACACCAAACAGTGGGGCGCGGCAGTACATTGGGCCGATCTATGGCCCAGCTGTCCACATCTGAAGCAGGCGGAGCTGCGGTCTTCCTCACTGGTGCACAGTTCTTTAACGTGTCCGAGTTCCAGGCACTTAAAACACCTAAGGGGGCGCGCTTGGAGTAGCGCGACCCGCACCGACGACCAGCCGACAAGAAATCGGTCAGCGCCTACCACTTTTTTGGCCGCCACTACAGGGCAGCTCACCAGGATGGTGCCAAGGCCGGACTTGTCCCGGCGGATGTCACCCGTCTTCACTGCCGCTACCGGGCAGTCGCCTACCCGGGCGACAGCCTTCGCGACGTCTTCTTTTTCCACTGTGTCATCCAGGTCCGTAATGCGCAAATCTACGCATCTCTCAGGCCTGGAGATATGTACATCACTTTCTTCCAGGACCTCAATCAGCTTCGCTGCCAATGAGTTGGCTTTGTCGCCGCTCTCGGCCCCAGGCAACACGAGTATGCGCGCCCCTGTCACTGCCCTTCTAAATGAGAGGGCTTGAATGCCAAGGTCCGCTAGGTTGATCTTCTCTTTGGCCTTTGTCAGTATACCGGCATAGGTAACACCTCTGGCCGGTGCGTCCTCTTTCAGTTTGATGACGACCGCTGACGACTTTGGAGGTCTCAGCGATCGTCGTTTCTGCTTCTTCTCCTTCTTTTTTCTACTCTCCGCTTGAGCGGCTGGAGCGCGTCCCTTGTTGGACTTGGCTTTACGCCGAGTTACAACTGTCCACTCTCCGGTGGTGGTCTTCTCTGCGGCCGTTGTTGTTGCCGGCACGTTCAGCGGCTGTTCCTGTCCGCTTTTGGCGGGAATGGCCTGCTTCTTCTTCACTCCTCTTTTCTTCTTCACCTCCTTCCGCGGGATGGCGTTGGGGGTGGGTGAAGGCTCATCCACAGATCCCAGTTCTACTGGTGTAGCCACTTCAGCTACAGTCATTGCAGCCCTTGGGGCAGCTCTGGGTAAGGCCGTCGGAGAGGGGGTCGGCTGACCCCCCAGCTCTTCGGCGTTCTTCCTGTCCGAGGCTAGTGGAGGGCGTAAGCGCCTCTCTGGCAGCAGTCGGTCTTCAAGCGCCTCAAATCGGGCGTTCATCATGTTGCCCACCGCCTCGATGATGGAGCGCTGCAGCAGCTCCGGCTCAATCGGAGCACTGGTGGGCGGCGGGGTCTTCGTCACGTCCGGTTTTTTGGTCTGGGACCGCTGCAAATCGGACCGCATTGCGGCCAACTCACTGCGGAGAGCCTCGACCTCAACTTTCAGTCGGCTGTTATCGGCAGCCAACTTCTTCGTCTCTACTGAGACTGACGACTTGCTCAGTATCTTCACCGCCTCCGAGATCGCAGTGGCCGCATCCCTAAGGGTTCGAACATACGTTCCCTTAAGGTTCGAGGATTTTGCAGCCACACGATTAATGAGGCCTACATGTTCGTGTACAATCTCCCTTAAGTCGCTTGCAGACGGTTCTTCATCGGCCGAGGCCTCTGATAGGCGGGTCCTTAGGTGGTACGCCCGCTTCGCCTCCTCCGCAAGCTCTTTCTCTACTTCGAGCTCCATCGCCTCCCGCTCGATCGCTAAAAGGTCGGCCTTGGCTTTCGCCAGACCGACGTAGGCACCCGTCGTGGGTGGTCGTCCTCTCCCTCGGGGGGCGCTGGCTGTTTTACCAGCCAGCACCTTAGTCAAAGGTTGGTCTTCATCGCTCGAGGTACAGTTAGACCTCGAGGCATCACTTCCACGCCCAGGCCGTGGGCGCTTCCGTCCGTCCTTGTCACGTCCGGGACTGCGTGACCTGATGGTCGCAGTATCCTCCGAGTCCATGTCCATCTTGCAGGTTTGGGTCTTGGTCCCCTTTTTCTCACTGCCCGCCACGCGAGCCGTCTTTTCCGTATCAAAAAGCAATCTCATTTTTAGTCCGGTTTTCGTGCCTTGGTCGTCGGGAGCACTTGCGTGCAAGGTATTGGTTGCCCCCCCCGTATACGTGGGGCGATCAGAACCCGAGGGCTCCGTAAGGGCTTTTTGTCCAGCCGCTTTCGCGACTGGTACCCTCCCGGGGAGTTTTTTGTCCTTTACCTTATTTTCCATTGTCGTTTGCCCTGATTTTTAGACAGGTCAGGGCACCCTGTATTCCCCTCCCCCCCAGCGCTAATGACGGGGTTTAGCCCCCCCGCCTGCCAGCCTATCGGCACGCTCGACCTTCAGCATTGGGCATCTTTCATACATCACGCAATCACCCACACTTAAAAATATATACATATATAAATAATACCCCCCCTTGCGTCGCTAATGCTACTCCCACCCCTCTCCGAAAGCCGGAGAGCAGCAGGAGCAGCACTCGCAACGCCCCCTTGCCAGACTATTCGCCATCGCAGACAATACACCTAGGTGACCTAGGAGATTATCATGCGATGCCCAGGGTGCACCGGCCCCTCCCATTGCCGTTCCTCTGGACGTATCCTCGGGACTGACAATGGGGGAGGCACACGAGGAGGTTGTCTGACCTAGCACCCCTAAATGGGGTTTTGTCACTAGTTGGGGTGCCGCATCCAGGCCGAGGCCCGGTCGCAGCCCCCCTCCACATCAGTGTTAGGGCAGGTCGGCCGCAGCCGGGCCGTCTGCCCAGCCGCAGCCTCCCTCCCTTCCTCACGCCCCTTGCGGGGCTGCCCGAGTGGTGGGTCCGCCGCAGCCGGGCCGTCTGCCCAGCCGCAGCCTCCCTCCTCTCAGGCATCCGTACGAGGGGTGGGCCCGCCGCTACTCACGCAGCCTCCCTCCCCTCCACGAGGTGGGTCCGCAGCGTCCAGGCCGAAGCCCGGTCGCGCTCCCCTCCTCGTCCCCAACAGGGCAGGTCCGCCGCGTCCGAGCCGAGGCCCGGTCGCAGACTCCCTCCCTTCCTCACGCCAGGCATTCGCCATCGCCGACAATACATCTAGGTGACCTAGAAGATTATCCTGCGATGTTCAGAATGCACCGGCCCCTCCCATTGCCGTTCCTCTGGACGTATCCTCGGGACTGACAATGGGCTTCGAGGGGTGGGCCCGCCGCTACTCACGCAGCCTCCCTCCCCTCCACGAGGTGGGTCCGCAGCGTCCAGGCCGAAGCCCGGTCGCGCTCCCCCACCTCCTACGTCCCCATAAGGGTGGGTCCGCCGCGTCCAGGCCAAGGCCCGGTCGCAGCCCCCCTCCCTTCCCCACGCCAGACTATTCGCCATCGCCGACAATACACCTAGGTGACCTAGGAGATTATCCTGCGATGCCCAGGGTGCACCGGCCCCTCCCATTGCCGTTCCTCTGGACGTATCCTCGGGACCGATAATGGGATGAGCACACGAGGAGGTTGTCTGACATCAGCACCCCTAAATGGGGTTTTGTCACTAGTTGGGGTGCCGCATCCAGGCCGAGGCCCGGTCGCAGCCCCCCTCCACATCAGTGTTAGGGCAGGTCGTCCGCATCCGAGCCGAGGCCCGGTCGCAGACTCCCTCCCTTCCTCACGCCCCTTGCGGGGCTGCCCGAGTGGTGGGTCCGCCGCAGCCGGGCCCTCTGCCCAGCCGCAGCCTCCCTCCTCTCAGGCATCCGTACGAGGGGTGGGCCCGCCGCTACTCACGCAGCCTCCCTCCCCTCCACGAGGTGGGTCCGCCGCGTCCAGGCCGAGGCCCGGTCGCAGCCCCCCTCCTCGTCCCCAACAGGGCAGGTCCGCCGCGTCCGAGCCGAGGCCCGGTCGCAGACTCCCTCCCTTCCTCACGCCAGGCATTCGCCATCGCCGACAATACATCTAGGTGACCTAGAAGATTATCCTGCGATGTTCAGAATGCACCGGCCCCTCCCATTGCCGTTCCTCTGGACGTATCCTCGGGACTGACAATGGGCTTCGAGGGGTGGGCCCGCCGCTACTCACGCAGCCTCCCTCCCCTCCACGAGGTGGGTCCGCAGCGTCCAGGCCGAAGCCCGGTCGCGCTCCCCCTCCTCCTACGTCCCCATAAGGGTGGGTCCGCCGCGTCCAGGCCGAGGCCCGGTCGCAGCCCCCCTCCCTTCCCCACGCCAGACTATTCGCCATCGCCGACAATACACCTAGGTGACCTAGGAGATTATCCTGCGATGCCCAGGGTGCACCGGCCCCTCCCATTGCCGTTCCTCTGGACGTATCCTCGGGACCGACAATGGGATGAGCACACGAGGAGGTTGTCTGACATCAGCACCCCAACCTAACCTAACCTAACCTAACCTAACCTAACCTAACCTAACCTAACCTAACCTAACCTAACCTAACCTAACCTAACCTAACCTAACCTAACCTAACCTAACCTTTTTTTTTTTTTTTTTTTTTTTTTAACGTGGAGAAATGCGTTACGCATCCCCACTCGCCCGGGGGGACGAGTGGGGTATGTGGGACTCCCCGGCAGAGTGCCGGTATACCCACTAAAACTCCACGGTGTGTCTACTCCGTCGCATGTGCCGGGGTCGCGGGAACGCTAAAAGCACACATCCGCGACGTCCCAGGCGCGACGTCGGTCTGCGGAGACCTCGTCACCGGGTGCGCCATGAACGATGGTAGCGCACCCTAATCGGCCAAAGGGGCGCTGTGTTGCACACTTCAACACAGCGCCTCGACACGAGCCCTGTGCTGAGCGACAGACTCCCCCGAGTCTGCCGCCCAGAGGCTCATTCAACGACAGCCATTGGAGCGACCGTCGCGGACTCCCGATCCCTGACCTCCTCGGTCGCCGGGCGGACAGACTTCCTCCGAGTGTCGGTGGCGCCTTTCCCTTTCTTGGCCCTCTTTGGGCCGGCACACGCCTTGCTTCCCACCCTGTGGTCAGCGGGCTTCTTGGCTGCCGCGCACACCAGACAATAGGGTGCGGCGGTACACTGGGCCGACTTGTGGCCCAGCTGGCCACAGCGGAAGCAGGCGTTGCTGCGGTCTACTTGGGAGGGGCACTGATCCTTGGCATGGCCAAGCTCCAGGCACCTATAGCATCTAAGGGCCCGTGGTTGCAGCAGTTTCCGCTGCACCGTCGACCATCCCACCAAGAAACGGTCGACGCCCATCACTTTCTTTGCGGCCCCGACGGGGCAGCTCACCACAATAGTGCCGAGACCCGATTGGTCCCGGCGAATGTCACCGGCCTTTACAGAGGATCGCGGGCACTCGCCAACACAGGCGACACACGCCTCCACCTCCGCCTTATCGACCGTGTCGTCCAGACCCGAGATGCGCAAGTCTGCGCATTTCTCTGGTCTGGAGACACGGACGTCCTCCACTTTCAATACCTCCTGCAGCTTAGTAGCCAGCAGGTCGGCTTTGTCTCCACTTGTCGCCCCCGGCAGCACAAGAATGCGCGCACCTGAGGCCCCCTTTTTGAATCCTAGGGACTGAATCCCTAGGTCCCTGAGGTTTATCGCCCTTTTTGCCTCATTTAACATGTCGGCGTATGTCACACCCCTTGCCACAGCGTCGGGCTGCAGCTTTAACGCCACAGCCGACGTGGAAGGGGGTCTTAGTCTCGGCGCTTTGGGCTTAGTTGGCCGGCTCGCCGATAGGCTTGCCGACTTGCCCTTTTTGCGCCGCGACACTGTCGTCCACTCGCCGGATGTTACACCCGAAGCCTGGCTACGCGGCTCTCCCTGTGAGGGTTCACCAACCGCGGCCCGCTTTGTCTTCTTCTTTTTCTTCCCCTTTCTCGCCCCCGAGGGAGCGACAACGGGGGTGGCGCCAGAGGCAGCCGAAGCTACCCTTGGCACCTGTCTATCCGGGATTGCCTGCGCCCTTTTGGGTGCAGGGGTCTTAGGAGCAGCTGAAAGAGCTGCCCTGTATGTCCTCTCGGGTTGGATGTCCAGCCCGTCCGTGTCGAGGTTGGCCCTGATGTCAGAGGCCAAGGGTGGCCGGAGGCGCTTTTCAGGCAACAGCCTGTCCTCCAACCCCTCAATCCGTGCGTTCACCAGCTCCCCCACCGCCTCGATGATGGAGCGCTTCAGCAGCTCCGGCTCATACGAAGCCGTTGTAGACGGTGGGGCTCCAGTCGCGTCCCGTTGTTGCAAGTCGGCTCGCAAAGCGACCAACTCGCTGCGGAGTTCTGCAACTTCCGCTTTTAGTCGGCTGTTGTCAGCAGCCAACCTTTGTGTCTCCGCCGTAACCGACGATCTACTGAGTGCCTCCACTGCCCCCTCAATCGCAGTGGCCGCGTCCTTAAGGGTTCGGACATACGTCCCCTTCAGGTTTGACGACTTCGCGGCCACGCGATTGATGAGGCTGACATGTTGTCGCACCTGGTCCCTTAGCTCCACTGCTGTGGGACCTTCTTCGTCCGGAGCCATCGAGAGGCGGGCTGACCTGAGCGGGTAAACCCGTCTAGCCTCCTCCGCCATCTCCTTCTCCGCCTCAAGCTCCATTGCCTGGCGCTCGATGGCAAGTAATTCGGCCTTGGCCTTAGCCAGGCCGACATATGCACCCGTTGTGGGTGGTCGTCCTCTGCCTCTAGGGGCGCCGGGAGCCGGCACCTTACTGGCAGGTCGGTTTTCGTCGCTCGAGGTGTCGGACCTCGAGGTGTTGTCGTCTCCGTGTCGTTCTCTTGGGCGCTTGCGGCCGTCCCTGGAGTCTCCACGACTGCGCGATCTTGATGCCACAGTGTCATCAGAGTCCAGCTCTGACTCATCCACTGCAGCCCGCACGTTCCTCTCTTTTGGGGTCTTCCCCCCTTTCTTCTTGTCATATCCGATAATAAGTTTTAGTCCTTTGTTAGAACCAGTGTCGTCCTTTGGTTTTGTCAATCCGGTATTTTTGGTTTTTAAATTTTCCATTACTGTTCCCACGAGTAGGAGGGATAGGGTGGTCAATCTGGGTGGTGCCCTCTGCACACCAGACAAGCCTACTTACTGCACGGTTTCGGCCGGTTCCGTGAGATGGGGGTTTTTTATAGAGGTTATCTCCTCGGGACATTATAGTGGGTCCTTTCCACATGGCCCAACCGGTTAAGGCTAGGCCCCCGCTCCTGACGAAGACCGCGAGACATGTCCACGAAGACATCCTCGCCAAGGCTACGGGATCGTCCGATGGTGGCAAGCCACGTGCACCTGGCACAACACCGCACGAATCATACCGTCCCCTTTCGGGAACTTCCTTACATACATCTCGCTCACGCCACTTCGCCCACACACGCACAACTTATCCACCGACCATACTAAATATATATATATAAGATACCCCCCCGCGCTGCTAATGTTACTCCTACTCCTCTCCGAAAGCCGGAGAGTAGTAGGAGCAACCCTCGCAGCGCCCCCGTGCCAGACTATTTGCCATCACCGACAATACACCTAGGTGACCTAGGAGATTATCGGTGATGCCCAGGGTGCACCGGCCCTCCCATTGCCGTTCCTCTGGACGTATCCTCGGGACTGACAATGGGATGAGCACACGTGGAGGTTGTCTGACGTAGCACCCCAAAATGGGGTTTTGTCACTAGTTGGGGTGCCGCATCCAGGCCGAGGCCCGGTCGCAGCCCCCCTCCACATCAGTGTTAGGGCAGGTCGGCCGCAGCCGGGCCGTCTGCCCAGCCGCAGCCTCCCTCCCTTCCTCACGCCCCTTGCGGGGCTGCCCGAGTGGTGGGTCCGCCGCAGCCGGGCCGTCTGCCCAGCCGCAGCCTCCCTCCTCTCAGGCATCCGTACGAGGGGTGGGCCCGCCGCTACTCACGCAGCCTCCCTCCCCTCCACGAGGTGGGTCCGCAGCGTCCAGGCCGAAGCCCGGTCGCGCTCCCCTCCTCGTCCCCAACAGGGCAGGTCCGCCGCGTCCGAGCCGAGGCCCGGTCGCAGACTCCCTCCCTTCCTCACGCCAGGCATTCGCCATCGCCGACAATACATCTAGGTGACCTAGAAGATTATCCTGCGATGTTCAGAATGCACCGGCCCCTCCCATTGCCGTTCCTCTGGACGTATCCTCGGGACTGACAATGGGCTTCGAGGGGTGGGCCCGCCGCTACTCACGCAGCCTCCCTCCCCTCCACGAGGTGGGTCCGCAGCGTCCAGGCCGAAGCCCGGTCGCGCTCCCCCTCCTCCTACGTCCCCATAAGGGTGGGTCCGCCGCGTCCAGGCCAAGGCCCGGTCGCAGCCCCCCTCCCTTCCCCACGCCAGACTATTCGCCATCGCCGACAATACACCTAGGTGACCTAGGAGATTATCCTGCGATGCCCAGGGTGCACCGGCCCCTCCCATTGCCGTTCCTCTGGACGTATCCTCGGGACCGACAATGGGATGAGCACACGAGGAGGTTGTCTGACATCAGCACCCCAACCTAACCTAACCTTTTTTTTTTTTTTTTTTTTTTACAAGGTGGAAATGCATTTACGCATACCCTCTCGCCCGGGGGGACGAGAGGGGTATGTGGGACTCGCCGACAGAGTGTCGGAATACCCACTAAAACCAACCTTGATCTTCGTCCCGTCGTGAGTGCCGGGGACACGGGAACGCGATGTCGCAATCTTCCGCGAGCCCGGCGCGACTGTAGCCTTCTGCAGGCCTCTTCTCGGCCTTTCTGGCCAGGTGTGTGACACCTCCTCTCGAGCCATGTGTGGTGAGCGACAGCCCCCCCCGGGACTGCCGCCCGGCCCGCAGCCACCTACGTGGCCTCCATCTCCACTTCCCCGCTCACAGCAGTAGCAGGGCGGACTGGTTGCTGGCGAGTCTTGCCTCGAGCTGCTCCCTTTCCACGTCCTTTTGTCTCCGGCTTGGCGGCGGCGCACGACTTGCTGCCTAGCCTGTGGCCGGAGGGCTTTTGCGACGCCGCGCACACCAAACAGTGGGGCGCGGCAGTACATTGGGCCGATCTATGGCCCAGCTGTCCACATCTGAAGCAGGCGGAGCTGCGGTCTTCCTCACTGGTGCACAGTCCTTTAACGTGTCCGAGTTCCAGGCACTTAAAACACCTAAGGGGGCGCGCTTGGAGTAGCGCGACCCGCACCGACGACCAGCCGACAAGAAATCGGTCAGCGCCTACCACTTTTTTGGCCGCCACTACAGGGCAGCTCACCAGGATGGTGCCAAGGCCGGACTTATCCCGGCGGATGTCACCCGTCTTCACTGCCGCTACCGGGCAGTCGCCTACCCGGGCGACAGCCTTCGCGACGTCTTCTTTTTCCACTGTGTCATCCAGGTCCGTAATGCGCAAATCTACGCATCTCTCAGGCCTGGAGATATGTACATCACTTTCTTCCAGGACCTCAATCAGCTTCGCTGCCAATGAGTTGGCTTTGTCGCCGCTCTCGGCCCCAGGCAACACGAGTATGCGCGCCCCTGTCACTGCCCTTCTAAATGAGAGGGCTTGAATGCCAAGGTCCGCTAGGTTGATCTTCTCTTTGGCCTTTGTCAGTATACCGGCATAGGTAACACCTCTGGCCGGTGCGTCCTCTTTCAGTTTGATGACGACCGCTGACGACTTTGGAGGTCTCAGCGACCGTCGTTTCTGCTTCTTCTCCTTCTTTTTTCTACTCTCCGCTTGAGCGGCTGGAGCGCGTCCCTTGTTGGACTTGGCTTTACGCCGAGTTACAACTGTCCACTCTCCGGTGGTGGTCTTCTCTGCGGCCGTTGTTGTTGCCGGCACGTTCAGCGGCTGTTCCTGTCCGCTTTTGGCGGGAATGGCCTGCTTCTTCTTCACTCCTCTTTTCTTCTTCACCTCCTTCCGCGGGATGGCGTTGGGGGTGGGTGAAGGCTCATCCACAGATCCCAGTTCTACTGGTGTAGCCACTTCAGCTACAGTCATTGCAGCCCTTGGGGCAGCTCTGGGTAAGGCCGTCGGAGAGGGGGTCGGCTGACCCCCCAGCTCTTCGGCGTTCTTCCTGTCCGAGGCTAGTGGAGGGCGTAAGCGCCTCTCTGGCAGCAGTCGGTCTTCAAGCGCCTCAAATCGGGCGTTCATCATGTTGCCCACCGCCTCGATGATGGAGCGCTGCAGCAGCTCCGGCTCAATCGGAGCACTGGTGGGCGGCGGGGTCTTCGTCACGTCCGGTTTTTTGGTCTGGGACCGCTGCAAATCGGACCGCATAGCGGCCAACTCACTGCGGAGAGCCTCGACCTCAACTTTCAGTCGGCTGTTATCGGCAGCCAACTTCTTCGTCTCTGCTGAGACTGACGACTTGCTCAGTATCTTCACCGCCTCCGAGATCGCAGTGGCCGCATCCCTAAGGGTTCGAACATCCGTTCCCTTAAGGTTCGAGGATTTTGCAGCCACACGATTAATGAGGCCTACATGTTCGTGTACAATCTCCCTTAAGTCGCTTGCAGACGGTTCTTCATCGGCCGAGGCCTCTGATAGGCGGGTCCTTAGGTGGTACGCCCGCTTCGCCTCCTCCGCAAGCTCTTTCTCTACTTCGAGCTCCATCGCCTCCCGCTCGATCGCTAAAAGGTCGGCCTTGGCTTTCGCCAGACCGACGTAGGCACCCGTCGTGGGTGGTCGTCCTCTCCCTCGGGGGGCGCTGGCTGTTTTACCAGCCAGCACCTTAGTCAAAGGTTGGTCTTCATCGCTCGAGGTACAGTTAGACCTCGAGGCATCACTTCCACGCCCAGGCCGTGGGCGCTTCCGTCCGTCCTTGTCACGTCCGGGACTGCGTGACCTGATGGTCGCAGTATCCTCCGAGTCCATGTCCATCTTGCAGGTTTGGGTCTTGGTCCCCTTTTTCTCACTGCCCGCCACGCGAGCCGTCTTTTCCGTATCAAAAAGCAATCTCATTTTTAGTCCGGTTTTCGTGCCTTGGTCGTCGGGAGCACTTGCGTGCAAGGTATTGGTTGCCCCCCCCGTATACGTGGGGCGATCAGAACCCGAGGGCTCCGTAAGGGCTTTTTGTCCAGCCGCTTTCGCGACTGGTACCCTCCCGGGGAGTTTTTTGTCCTTTACCTTATTTTCCATTGTCGTTTGCCCTGATTTTTAGACAGGTCAGGGCACCCTGTATTCCCCTCCCCCCCAGCGCTAATGACGGGGTTTAGCCCCCCCGCCTGCCAGCCTATCGGCACGCTCGACCTTCAGCATTGGGCATCTTTCATACATCACGCAATCACCCACACTTAAAATATATACATATATAAATAATACCCCCCCTTGCGTCGCTAATGCTACTTCCACCCCTCTCCGAAAGCCGGAGAGCAGCAGGAGCAGCACTCGCAACGCCCCCTTGCCAGACTATTCGCCATCGCAGACAATACACCTAGGTGACCTAGGAGATTATCATGCGATGCCCAGGGTGCACCGGCCCCTCCCATTGCCGTTCCTCTGGACGTATCCTCGGGACTGACAATGGGGGAGGCACACGAGGAGGTTGTCTGACCTAGCACCCCACCTAACCTAACCTTTTTTTTTTTTTTTTTTTTTTTTTTTTTTTTTTTTTTTACGTGGAGAAATGCGTTACGCATCCCCACTCGCCCGGGGGGACGAGAGGGGTATGTGGGACTCCCCGGCAGAGTGCCGGTATACCCACTAAAACTCCACGGTGTGTCCTACTCCGTCGCATGTGCCGGGGTCGCGGGAACGCGTTGGCATACTTCCGCGACATCCCGGCACGACGTCGGCCTCTCCAGGCCTCCTCTTCGGCCAATATGGCCTGGTGCTGTGTTGGCACACTTCCAACACACAGCACCTCCTCACGAGCCCTATGCGGAACGGCGGACTCCCCCGAGTCCGCCGCCCGGGCTCTCATCGATGACCACTAAGTAGTGGCCATCGGGGTCTCCCGCGCAGGCTCTCCAGCCGCCGCAAGGTTGGTGGGCTGCGACTGGGCTTTGGGCCGAGTCGCAGGCTTCTTCCTCCCTCTCCTCCTCCTTACGGGCCTCGCTTTAGCGCACGCCCGCCCGCCCATCTTGTGCCCGGCAGGTTGTTTCGCCGCGTCGCACACTAAACAGTGCGGCGCGGCGTGACAACCCTCGGACTTATGGCCGGTTTGTCCGCACCGGAAGCAGGTGCTTCCGTGGTCAGCCTCGGCCGTGCACTGCTCCCTGACATGCCCCAAGTTGAGGCACCGGAAGCAGCGCATCGGTCGACGCTCCAGCAGCTGGCGGTACACCGTCGACCACCCTATTAAAAGGCGGTCGACGCCCATGATCTTATTGGCCGCGCCAACCGGGCAACGAACCAAAAGTGTGCCGAGACCGGATTTGTCTCGGCGCACCTCTCCCACCTTTAAGGAGGTGAGGGGACACTCGCCTACTCGCGAGAGCGCCTCCATCGCCTCGAACTGACCGACCGAGTCGTCCAGGCCCGAGATACGCAGACTCGCGCACTTCTCCGGCCTGGAGACCCGGACGTCTTCGTCCTTCAGCACCTGTTTCAGCCTTTCGGCCAACAGGTTCGCCGACTCTCCGCTTGTGGCCCCAGACAGCACCAAAAGGCGCGCTCCTGTTGCCGCTTTCTTGAAGCCTAGGGACTGAATCCCTAGGCTTCCTAGGTCGACTGCCTTCTTCGCCTGCACCAGGATGCGGGCGTACGTGATGCCCCTTTCCACAGCGTCGGGCTGCAGCTTGAGAGCCACAGCCGATGTGGTAGGGGGTCGGAGCTTCCGCTTGCGCGCTGGCTTAGGCTTGGCCGGCCGACCAGCGGACTGGTTGGCTGGCTTTGGGCCCTTGCTGCGCTTGCTCTTACGCCGAGCGACCAGCGTCCAATCTCCTGTAGGCGCGTTTTGGGGTTCTCCCTGAGTGGGGTCCCCAGAAGCAGCCTGCTTCTTTTTCTTCCCCCGTTTCTTCCCTTTCCTGCTTTCCGAAGGGACTGCAGGAGGGGCGGGAGGGGTTCGTCTCTCTTCGGCCGCAACTTCCAGTGTAACTGGAGCGGCCGGTGTCATAGGCCTTGTCTCAACTCTAGGCCTGGCCCTAGAGGAGACCTTCGGAGGGGCCCTAGATGTTAAGGGCAGGTGACCCTCCGGAACGTCAGTCCGGGATCGGTCCGAGGCCAACGGTGGCCGAAGGCGCTTCTCCGGGAGCAGCCTTCCCTCGAGGGCCTCAAACCTGGCGTTCACCATGTTCCCCACCGCCTCAATAATCGAGCGCTGCAGCGACTCGGGCTCATACGGAGCACTTGTGAGGGGTAGGGAAACGGCGTCCGCCTGCGCGCTAGGCCGCTGAGTCCGCAGCAAATCAGCCCGCAATGCGGCCAACTCGCCGCGGAGCTCCGCTACCTCCGCCCTGAGCCGTTCATTGTCTTTCGACAACTTTCGGGTTTCGACAGAGGCGGAGGTCTGACTCAGCGCCTCTACTGCATCCCTGATCGTGGCGGCCGCCTCCTTAAGGGTTCTAACAAAAGTTCCCTTAAGGTTGGACGACTTTGCCGCCACCAGGTTGATCAGACCGACTTGGCTGATTACCCGCTCTCGCAGGTCCTCAGCCGTCGGCCCTATCTCAACCGTCATCTTTGGCGGTCTAAGGAGGTAGTCCGCCCGCGCGGCCTCCGCCACCTCTTTTTCGGCCTGGAGCTCCATCGCCGCGCGTTCCGCGGCGACGAGCGCGGCTTTCGCCCTGGCCAAGCCGAAACAAGCCTCCATAGTAGGTGGCCTCTCCCTCGCTCTCTCATCGGTGAGCTTCGGGACGACGCGAATCGTCCCCCCACTCCCGCTGTCCGAGTCCCTAAGCGGCTTCTCGGGCTCGTCCTTCCGCTTGAGGAAGCGGCCGAACTTATCCCTCGCCACTGCAGGGGTGGAGCGTCCTCGGCCGCTTTTCCCAGCCCGCACCTTCGATGCGGGACGGCTCTCTCCATCCGAGGAGCTATAGCTCGACTCGTCTTTTTTGCGTCGCATCCTTTTCCGACCCTCCTTAAAGGAAGGCCCGTCACTGGACGCCCCGCTATCCTCTCGCGGTCTCGTGACTGTGGAGCCGTCGGAGTCAGACGTCGCCGACTCCACATCCACGCACCGCGCCAGCTCCACTCTGCACTCCGCCGCCTCCGCAGACGCGGAGGCGACAGAGTGCAGAGCAGCAGCTCTCCTCCTTCCAACCTCGCCTCTGGTGATGGTTGCCCCCCCCGTATACGTGGAGCAGTCGGAGCCCGAGGGCTCCGCAAGGGATTTTTGTCCAGTCGCGGTCGCGACTGGTACCCTCCCGGGTAGTTTATTGCCATTCACCTTTTTCATTTTTGTTGTTTGCCTTGATTTTTACCCAGGTCAAGGCCCCTGCTTCCCCTCCCCCCCAGCGCTAATGACGGGGCTTAGCCCCCCCGCCTTTCAGCCTATCGGCACGCTATACCTTCAGCATTGGGCAGAGCCGGCAGTACCTCTCATCGCGGGCTGGACACTCATCATTCATACATCACGCAATCACCCACACTTAAAGTATATATACATATATATAAATACACCCCCCGCGCCACTAACGACGCCCCCGTGATTTTTGCAAGTGGTTGTCTCCACCGGAACGACAAGGGAAATTGGGAGAGGGAAAGGATAGAGCAGTCTGCTTCGCCAGTCAACTCTCACAAGAGAGAAGTACTGGGAGCAGACCTGCCCCTTGAGGATGGGAGAGGGGAAAAGGAAGGAGGGAAGCCCGGTGGCGGCAAGAGCCGCGTGCACATGGCAAACACACCGCGCCGTGTCAGACTATTCGCCATCGCCAACAATAGTCCAGGGAAAACCTAGAAGATTGTGGACGATGCCCAGGGTGCACCAGGCCCTTCCCATTGCCAGTCCCACAGGCGTACCTGATGGGGCTGGCAATGGGAGAGGCACACGAGGAGGTTGTCTGACCTAGCACCCCACCTAACCTAACCTTTTTTTTTTTTTTTTTTTTTTTTTTTTTTTTTTTTTTTTTTTTTTTTTTTTTTTTTTTTTTTATTTTTTTTTTTTTTTTTTTTTTTTTTTTTTTTTTTTTTTTTTTTTTTTTTTTTTTTTTTTTTTTTTTTTTACAAGGGGAAATGCGTTACGCATCCCCTCTCGCCCGGGGGGACGAGAGGGGTATGTGGGACTCCCCGGCAGAGTGCCGGTATACCCACTAAAACCCCTTGGTGTGTCTCACAATCGCAGTGCCGAGGTCACGGGTACGCGGGACGCATTCTTCCGCGGCCTCGGCGCGACGACGGCCTCATCAGGCCTCCTCTTCGGCCAACAGGCCAGGTGCTGTGTTGGCACACTTCCAACACAGCACCTCCTCACGAGCCCTAAGCGGAACGGCGGACTCCCCCGAGTCCGCCGCCCAGGCTCTCATCGACGGCCACTAGCCAGTGGCCATCGGGGTCGTCTGCGCGGCCTCCGCCGCCGCAGGGTTGGTGGGCTGCGACTGGGCTTTAGGCCGAGTCGAGCCTTTTCTCCTCCCTCTCCTCCTTCTGGGCCTCGCATTTGCGCATGCCTGCCCTCCCATCTTGTGCCCACAGGGCTTCTTCGCCGCGGCACACACCAGGCAGTGTGGCGCGGCGTTACACCCCTCCGACTTGTGATCGGGTTTTCCGCACCGGAAGCACGTGTTTCCGTGGTCTGCCTCGGCCGTGCACTGCTCCCTAACGTGCCCCAGGTTGAGGCACTTGAAGCAGCGCATCGGTCGAGGCACCAGTAGTCTCCGATACACTGTCGACCACCCTATGAATAGGCGGTCGGCGTCCATGATCTTTTTGGCCGCGCCAACGGGGCAGCTGACCAAAAGTGTGCCGAGACCGGATTTGTCTCGGCGCACTTCTTCTCCCGTTTTTAAGGAGGTGATGGGGCACTCGCCAACTCGCGAGAGCACATCCATCACCTCGAATCGACCGACCGAGTCGTCCAGACCCGAGATGCGCAGAGTTGCGCACTTCTCCGGCCTGGAGACCCGGACGTCTTCCTCTTTGAGGGCCTCCCTCAGCTTTTGCGCCAGCTGGTTGGCCTTTTCGTCGCTGGTGACGCCGGACAGCACCAGAAGGCGCGCCCCGGTTACCGCCTTCTTGAAGCCTAGGGACTGAATCCCTAGGCTCCCCAGGTCTATCTCCTTCTTCGCTCGCATTAGTATGTTGGCGTATGTGACGCCTCGCCTCTCTGCGTCGGGCTGCAGTTTTAAAGCCACAGCCGACGTAGTGGGTGGCCGCAGTTTGGGCTTCGGCCTAGCTTTTGTTGGCCGGCTGGCCGACTGGCTGGCCGGTGCAGAGCCCACACTGGGCTTATCCTTGCGGCGCCGACTAACCACAGTCCAGCCCTCGGTTGTGGGAGTGACTGGAGGCAAATCATGGCGCGGCTCGTCCTGGATAGGGTTCGCCCTTTTGCTCCCTTTCTTTTTCTTCTTCTTCGCCCCCTTGCCTCCTTTCCGCAGAATGGTGGGAGGGGCGGGTTCGATGGCTGCAGCGACGTCCAGCGTCACTGGTGAAGCCAATTCAACGTCCGGCCTTGCCTGCACTCTCGAAGCAGCACTGGAGGCAGCTCTCAGTGAGGCTCTGGTGGTCAGGGTGGACTGACTACCCATTTCTTCGACATTGACCATGTCCGAGGCCAACGGTGGGCGGAGGCGCCTTTCGGGCAAAAGCCTGCCCTCCAGCCCCTCGATGCGGGCGTTAATCATTGTCCCCACCGCCTCAATAATTGAGCGTTTCAACAGCTCAAGCTCAGACGGAGCACTTAGAGAGGGTGGGGACACTGTCACGCTCTGTTGCTGCTGAGTCCGCTGCAGGTCGGCACGCAAAGCGGCCAACTCGCTACGGAGCTCAGCAACCTCCGCTTTGAGGCGGTCGTTGTCCTTCGCCAGCGTCTTGGTTTCAGTCGAAACCGTAGACTTACTCAGCGCCTCCACGGCGTCTGTTATGATTGCAGCCGCGTCCTTCAGGGTCCTTACGAAGGTGCCCTTTAGGTTGCCTGACTTTGCCGCCACATGAGTTATAAGGCTCACTTGTTTGAGAGCCTGCTCTCTCAGGTCCCCTGCTGTAGGACCCTCTTCCGATGTTTCCGAGAGGCGGCTCGGTCTCAGCAGATACGACTTCCGAGCCGCCTCTGCCACCTCCTTTTCCGCCTGCAGCTCTAGCGCTTGGCGCTCAGCAGCTATCAGAGCGGCCTTAGCCGCAGCCAACCCGACGTATTCTCCCGTCGTTGGAGGCCTGCCTCGTCCTCTTATGGCGTCCTTGGTCTTCGGGATCACACGGATGGTTCCGTCGCTCCCGCTGGCCGAACGCGACCGGTCTTCTCCTTGGGACCCCGTTCCCAAACTGTCTGAGCGCTTGAGAAAGCGTCCCATCCTATCTCTCGCTTGCGCGGGAGAAGAGCGTCCTCGAACGCTACCTACAGGCCGCACCTTTGGTGCTGGTCTATCCTCCGTATTTGACGAACTACCGCTCGAGTAATCGTCGGTGTCGTGTCTTGGGCGTTTACGCCCGTCCTTATTTAAAGCAGAGGGTCCCGCGAAGGACGCTCTGCTGTCTGGTCTCGAGGCTATGGAGACGTCAGAGTCTGACAATGCCGACTCCATATCCTCGGACCTCATCGCCTCCTTGTAAGCGGCAAGCCACTCCTCTCGTGCATTTGCGGAACTGCCCGCAACGTCTTCCTCACCCTTGCGTCCCACGCAAGCCAACTTATCCAATCCAGTTTGCATCGATTTTTGTCCATTGTGTTTGCCATTGTCGTCGGGTGCACTTACGTGCGAGGTGTGGGGCGCCCCCCCCGTATACATGGGGCGGCCAGAGCCCGAAGGCTCCGCGAGGGATTTTTGTCCAGCCGCTTTCGCGACTGGTACCCTCCCGGGGAGTTTATATCCAGCACCTGAGTTTTCCATGTTCATGCCTTGATTTACAGGGCAAGGCCCCTGATTCCCCTCCCCCCCAGCGCTAATGACGGGGCTTAGCCCCCCCGCCTTTCAGCCTATCGGCACGCTTGGACCTTCAGCGTTGGGCAGAGCCGGCAGTAACCTTTCTTCGCGGGCTGAGCACACCATTCATACATCACGCAATCATTTCACCCTTTCACCCACACTTAAAAAATATATACATATATATAAATACACCCCCCCGCGCCACTGACGACGCCCCCGTGATTTTTGCAAGTGGTTATCTCCACCGGAACGACATGGGAAATTGTGAAGGAAAGGAAAAGGATAGAGCAAGTCTGCATCGCCAGTCCACTCTCACAAGAGAGAAGTACCGGGAGCAGACAGGCCCTTTGAGGTTATGGGAGAGGAAAAGGAATAAAGGAAGCCCGGTGGCGGCCGAAGCCGCGTGCACTTGGCAAACACACCGCGCCGTGTCAGACTATTCGCCATCGCAGACAATACACCTAGGTGACCTAGGAGATTATCATGCGATGCCCAGGGTGCACCGGCCCCTCCCATTGCCGTTCCTCTGGACGTATCCTCGGGACTGACAATGGGGGAGGCACACGAGGAGGTTGTCTGACCTAACCTCACCTAACCTAACCTAACCTAACCTAACCTAACCTAACCTAACCTAACCTAACCTAACCTAACCTAACCTAACCTAACCTAACCTAACCTAACCTAACCTTTTTTTTTTTTTTTTTTTTTTTTTTTTTTAACGTGGAGAAATGCATTACGCATCCCCACTCGCCCGGGGGGACGAGTGGGGTATGTGGGACTCCCCGGCAGAGTGCCGGTATACCCACTAAAACTCCACGGTGTGTCTACTCCGTCGCATGTGCCGGGGTCGCGGGAACGCTATAAGCACACATCCGCGACGTCCCAGGCGCGACGTCGGTCTGCGGAGACCTCGTCACCGGGTGCGCCATGAACGATGGTAGCGCACCCTAATCGGCCAAAGGGGCGCTGTGTTGCACACTTCAACACAGCGCCTCGTCACGAGCCCTGCGCTGAGCGACAGACTCCCCCGAGTCTGCCGCCCAGAGGCTCATTCAGCGACAGCCATAGGAACGGCCGTCGCGGACTCCCGACCCCTGACCTCCTTGGTCGCCGGGCGGACTGGCTGCCTCCGAGTATCGGTGGCGCCTTTCCCTTTCTTGGCCCTCTTTGGGCCGGCACACGCCTTGCTTCCCACCCTGTGGTCAGCGGGCTTCTTGGCTGCCGCGCACACCAGACAATAGGGTGCGGCGGTACACTGGGCCGACTTGTGGCCCAGCTGGCCACAGCGGAAGCAGGCGTTGCTGCGGTCTACTTCGGAGGGGCACTGGTCTTTGGCATGGCCAAGCTCCAGGCACCTGTAACATCGCAGGGCTCGTGGTAGCAGCAGTTTACGCTGCACCGTCGACCATCCCACTAGGAAACGGTCGACGCCCATCACCTTTTTCGCAGCCCCAACGGGGCAGCTCACCACTATTGTGCCGAGACCGGATTGGTCCCGGCGAATGTCTCCAGCCTTGACGGAGGAGCGCGGGCACTCGCCCACACAGGCGACACACGCCTCCACCTCCGACTTGTCGACCGTGTCGTCCAGACCCGAGATGCGCAAGTCTGCGCATTTCTCCGGTCTGGAGACACGGACGTCCTCCACTTTTAGTACCTCCTGCAGCTTGGTAGCCAGCAGGTCGGCTTTGTCGCCACTTGTGGCCCCCGGCAGCACGAGAATACGCGCGCCTGAGGCTCCCTTTTTGAATCCTAGGGACGGAATCCCTAGGTCCCTAAGGTTTATTGCTCTCTTCGCCTCATTTAGAATGTCGGCGTACGTCACTCCCCTTGCCACAGCGTCGGGCTGCAGCTTCAACGCCACTGCCGACGTGGGAGGGGGTCTCAGTCTTGGCGCTTTGGGCTTAGTTGGCCGGCTCGCCGGTTGGCTTGCCGACTTGCCCTTGCGCCGCGACACTGTCGTCCACTCTCCAGATCGTGCTCCGGAAGCCTGGCTACGCGGCTCTCCCTGTGAGGGTTCACCAACCGCGGCCCGCTTTGTCTTCTTCTTTTTCTTCCCCTTTCTCGCTCCCGAGGGAGCGACAACGGGGGTGGCGCCAGAGGCAGCCGAAGCTACCCTTGGCACCTGTCTATCCGGGATTGCCTGCGCCCTTTTGGGTGCAGGGGTCTTAGGAGCAGCTGTAAGAGCTGCCCTATATGTCGTTACGGGCTGAATGTCCAGCCCGTCTAAGTCAGTCCGGTTGACGCTGTCCGAGGCCAGCGGAGGTCGGAGGCGCTTTTCAGGCAGTAGCCTGTCCTCCAACCCCTCAATCCGTGCGTTCACCAGTTCCCCCACCGCCTCGATGATAGAGCGCTTCAGCTGCTCCGGCTCAAACGAAGCCATTGTAGACGGTGAGGGTCCAGTCGCGTCCCGTTGGGCGGTCTGTGACCGCTGCATGTCGGCTCGTAAAGAGACCAACTCGCTGCGGAGTTCAGCGACCTCTGCTTTAAGTCGGCTGTTGTCAGCAGCCAACTTTTGTGTCTCCGCCGTGACCGACGATCTACTTAGTGCCTCCACTGCCCCCTCAATCGCAGCAGCCGCGTCCTTAAGGGTTCGAACATACGTCCCCTTAAGGTTCGACGACTTCGCGGCCACGCGATTGATGAGGCCGACGTTCTGTCGCACTTGGTCCATCAGCTCCACTGCTGTGGGACCTTCTTCGTCCGGGTTCATCGAGAGGCGGGCTGACCGTAGCGGGTAAACCCGTCTAGCCTCCTCCGCCATCTCTCTCTCTGCCTCGAGCTCCATTGCCTGGCGCTCGATGGCCAGTAATTCGGCCTTGGCCTTAGCCAGGCCGACATAAGCACCCGTTGTGGGTGGCCGTCCTCTACCTCTAGGGGCGCCGGCAGTCGACACCTTGCTTGCAGGTCGGTCTTCGTCGCTCGAGGTGTCAGACCTCGAGGTGTTGTCTGCTCCGTGTCGTTCTCTAGGGCGCTTGCGGCCGTCCCTAGAGTCTCCACGACTGCGCGATCTGGATGCCATAGTGTCATCCGAGTCCAGCTCTGACTCATCCACCACAGCACGCGCGTTCTTCTCTGTTGGGGTCCTCCCCCCTTTCTTCACACTGCGCCTAACGCAGTCCAACTTATCCGATCCGATAATGAGTTTCAGTCCTTTGTGTATGCCAGAGTCGTCGTTTGGTTTTTCAGTCCGTTTTGTTTTTAATTTTTTCCATACAGTTCCCACGAGTGGGAGGGATAGGGTGGTCGATCTGGGTGGAGCCCTCTGCACACCAGACAAGCCTACTTACTACATGGTTTCGGCCGGTACCATGAGATGGGGGTTTTTTAAAGAGGTTATCTCCTCGGGGGGGGGACATTATAGTGGGTCCCTTCCACTTGGCCCAACCGGTTAAGGCTAGGCCCCCGCTCCTGACGAAGACCGCGAGACATGTCCACGAAGACATCCTCGCCAAGGCTACGGGATCGTCCGATGGTGGCAAGCCACGTGCACCTGGCACAACACCGCACGAATCATACCGTCCCCTTTCGGGAACTTCCTTGCATACATCTCGCTCACGCCACTTCGCCCACACACGCACAACTTATCCACCGACCTTAATAAATATATATATATAAGATACCCACCCCCGCATTGCTAAGGTTACTCCCACTCCTCTCCGAAAGCCGGAGAGTAGCAGGAGCAACCCTCGCAACGCCCCCGTGCCAGACTATTTGCCATCACCGACAATACACCTAGGTGACCTAGGAGATTATCGGTGATGCCCAGGGTGCACCGGCCCTCCCATTGCCGTTCCTCCGGACGTATCCTCGGGACTGACAATGGGATGAGCACACGTGGAGGTTGTCTGACGTAGCACCCCAACCTAACCTAACCTAACCTAACCTTTTTTTTTTTTTTTTTTTTTTTTACGTGGGGAAATCCTCATGGATACCACACCGCCACGGGGGTGGCGGTGTGGTTATGCCGGACTCTTACCGGCTAAAACCCCACGGTGTACAGCTCGGTCGCAAGTGCCGAGGACGCGGGTACGCAGGGTTGCATTCTTCCGCGACCTCGACGCGACTGTGGCCTCTTCAGGCCTCCTCTCGGGGTGCGAGTGGTGGAGCACCCATTCCGCTATATGGCGCTGCGTTGGCACACTCAACGCAGCGCCCCCTCACGGGCCTCTGTGCTGAACGACAGACTCCCCCGAGTCTGCCGCCCAGAGGCTCCTGTTAGGGAGGAAGGTTGCGGGCATAAGCCCGCCTCCTCCGTCCGAGTCTGCGGCGGCGGATCGCCAGGTCGGCGATAGCCTCCCTGTCTCTCTCCGCAGCTTCTTTGTGGGACATTACGTCTTCGCTGAAAGCGATAAACGCGTCCCACGACCCCTCGCTGTCCACCATAGCGCGAACCACAGCAGGCAGCGAGAGGTCGTCTCCCACAATAGCGCACAGTTCTTGGCGCTGGACTGCCCAGGCCGGACACTCCTCCAGCGTATGCTGGGCCCTCTCCTCAGCGCATCCGTCACAATGGTGACATATTGCGCTCGGCTCCCTCCCAGCCACGCGCCACAGATACCTCCCGAAACAGCCATGTCCCGAGAGGATCTGCGTCGCCCGGAAGGTGAGGGAGCCGTGTCGCCTGTCCAACCACTCGTGGAGAATCGGTCGAATTGCCTCCACTGTTCTTTGGCCGGCACTTGGGTGCTCCAGCCTCTGGCTCCACTCTTGGACTGCTCTTTGGCGCAGCACTCTTCTGCGCCCGCCCAATTCTTCCGGCGCCAGTAAATGGCCCCGGGCTCTTGCCTCCTCACGCCACGTGTACAAGGACGCCAGGATTCCGGCGTCCAAATCCCAGGGTAGGGAACATGCCAGTAAGCACGCCGCCTCGCCGGAGATCGTCCGATAGCCCCTTATGGCCCGGGTAGCCAACACCCTCTGCGGTCTGCGCAAAAGCGCTACACTCCGGCGATTCAGGGTGTCAGCCCACACAGGTGCTCCATAGAGAGCCATGGATCGCACGACTCCGGCGTATAAGCGACGGCAGGAGTCGTTAGGGCCGCCTATATTAGGGAGTAGCCTCCCGAGGGCTGCCGCTGCTCTCGTCACTCTCGGACCAAGCCGCTCAAAGTGCGCGCAGAAGTCCCACCGGCGATCGAGGACGAGGCCAAGGTACCTCATGGTCGACTCGACGCCGATGCGGACTCCGCTCACAACTATGTGGGCATCTGCTGGTGGCGCATTCCGTGGCCCGTGAAAACACAAGGCCTCGGATTTGTTAAGGGCCACCTCCAGTCCTAGTCGCCGAATCCTTCCGACAACGTGAGCCGTTCCCGCAGTAGCGAGTATGGCGGCTCGGCGGAAGTTGGCCCCGCGGGCTGTCACGAGGGTGTCGTCGGCATAACAGGTTACCTCGACACCTCGGAGATTAGAGCCACGCAGGACCCAGTCATATCCTATGTTCCACAGGAGTGGCCCTAAGACCGACCCCTGTGGAACTCCACATGTCACGTCCAGTTGTCCTTGCCCATTTTGGCAAGGGTATGTCACTCCTCGCTCTGACAAGTAAGCCCCAATAACTCGGCGCAGGTAGAGTGGCACTCCATGAAACCGGAGCGCCTCCCTTATGCAAGCCCAGGGCAAGGTATTAAAGGCGTTGGCGATGTCAAGAGACACCGCCAAGACGACCTCACCCCGGGAAACCGCATCCTGCGCGAGGGACTTAACTCGCAGAACCGCATGAACGGTCGAGCGACCCCTGCGAAACCCAAACTGAGTGTCTGCCAAATCTGGCCCGACGCTCTGCAGGTGCTCGACGATGCGACCGGCTACCACTCTCTCAAAGAGCTTGCCCACCTCGTCGAGCAGCACAATCGGGCGATAGGCAGAGGGAGAGTCCACAGGACGCCCTTCCTTCCGCAGGAGGACGAGTCTGCCTGTCTTCCACCGCTGTGGAATTATGGCTTGAGCCAGACAGGCAGAAAACATCGCTCTCAGCCTCGGTTCCAGGGCGTCAAGGGCCAGAACCCACACTCGTCCAGGGATGCCGTCGGGGCCCGGCGCAACATTCTTGGCCTGAAGCCTCGAGATAGCCGCGCCAAGCTCCTCCGAAGTCACGTCCGGTACGTCACCAACCACTTCCACTTCCAGGCTGGGTGGAGCCATCGGGGGCGACGTGTGTTGTTCTCGGTGCGGGAACAATGCCGACACTATCTGCCCAACCAACTGAGGCTGGAGACTCTGCGTAAGTGGGGGAGCCCAGGGGCGAAGTTTATTCATCACCATCCTATAAGGCCGCCCCCACGGATCGCGGTCCAGTGAGGCCACAAACTCCTCACGGGCTTGGTCAATGGCCCGGGCAATTGCCGCCTGCAGAGAAGTCTTCGCCTGCCTATACGAGGTGTATAGTTCGGCCTCCAGAGCTTCATTTCTGCGCCGTCTTCTTCGGCATCTGGTGTACTGGCGCCTCGCCGCTACACACGACCTGCGCATTTGCGCGATCTCTGCGGACCACCAGTACACCTGACGCTTGGGAGGGAGACGTCTGGACCGGGACATGGACGCATCACAACACTGCGTCAAAGCGTCCCGGAACCATTCCGCCTCCTCCTCCACCACCAGACTTTCGGGCTCAGGCACCCAGGACATGATGATGGCCACCTCCTTGAGCAGCTCCTTGTCCAAGGTTTTAAGCTGCCATCGTGGGCTGTCCTCACTCACGGTCCGGCTCAGGCCAGTGGAGGTTACCGGGAGGGCGGAGATGTCAAACCGAATATATCGGTGATCGGACAGAGTCTCTTCGCCCTCGACCACTCTCCAGCCTCGGACACGGCGCGCCAGGGCAGCGCTTGCAAACGAAACGTCCACAATCGATCCACCCTGAAACCGCACGCACGTGTCTACCGATCCTCGATTGAGGACAGCCAACCCAATCTCAAGGAGCCACTCCTCCAGCACCCGGCCCCGCGCATCTGTCACGGGAGATCCCCACGCCGAGGATTTGGCGTTGAGATCTCCAGCGACTAGCACAGGGACAGGATGAACCTGTCGGATCAAGGCGCCCACCTGGTCCAGAAAGGACTCAAACTCGGCCATTGTCCTATTCGGGGAGAAGTACACCGATATGACCAGTACCTCCCCCAGCATGGCCGCCACAAAGCCAGGGCCACTCACGATGTCACTGAGTGGCGGGGCACCAGCAGCCGTTCGGCAAACTATCGCCGCCGTGCCTGTTTGATCCGCAGCCCAATTGCCACTCGGAGGGACAGAGTAAGGCTCCGAGATTACCGCAACTTGAATCATCCACTGCGCCATGCTCTGGAACAAAAGGTCCTGAGCTCTGACGCAGTGGTTGATGTTCGCCTGTAGGAAACCCAAGATGGCCATTGATTAATTAACAGCCATTTGAGTCCCCTCATCCCTAGCCTCACTGGCATTAGGTTGGGCTGGCTGCTTCTGGGCCTTGGCTCCAGTTGCACCCTTCCCTCGACTCCGCTTCTTGCCGGGCTTTGCTGCAGTGCAAGCCTTGCTACCGACCTTGTGGTCTGTAGGCTTTTTCGCCGCCGCACATACCAGGCAGTACGGCGCGGCGGAGCACTGGTTGGACTTGTGCCCCAGTTGGCCACAGCGGAAACAAGTGTTTCCCCGATCGACCTCTGCGCTGCACCGTTCCCGGACATGACCATGTTCCAGGCACTTAAAGCAGCGCAGTGGTCGCGCCAGCAGCAGCCTGCGATGAACCGAGGACCATCCTATAAGGAGACGCTCTGCCTCGATGACTTTCTTAGCTGCACCAACGGGGCAGCTAACTAGCACCGTTCCGTAGCCAGTCTGTTCCCGGCGGATTTCTCCCACCTTAATGGAAGCCACTGGACATTCTCCCACACGCGCAATCGCCTCAGCCACCTCCGGTTTGTCGACCGAGTCGTCCAGGCCCGAGATGCGCATCTCCGCACATTTCTCGGGTCTGGAGACCCGGACATCCTCTTCCTTGAGGATAAGCCTTAGCTTCTCAGCTAACAAGTTAGCTTTTTCGCCGCTTGTGGTCCCCGGCACTTCGAGGATGCGAGCCCCTGTCGCTGCCCTTCTAAACTTAAGTGCCTGGATACCCAGACTCGCAAGGTCCACCTCTTTCCGGGCCTCAGACAGAATGCCCGCATATGTCATCCCCCTGGCCACAGCCTCCGGCTGCAGTTTAATAACTACAGCCGAAGATTTGGGGGGGCGCAGCCTCGGTTTCGGCACCGGCTTCGCCGGCTGGCCAGCTGGTTCCGGTCTCGTTGTGGGCTTGGCTTTACGCCGAGTCACCAACGTCCAGCTCTCGGTGTTGGGTGTCACCGGTGGAAGGCTCCGCGGCTCAGTTTGAGCAGGATTCGCAGGCCTAGCCTGCTTCTTCCTTTTACCCCTTTTCCTTGGCCTCTTCCCTTCCTGCGGAGCAGTGATGGGGGGGGCGGGATTTGCATCAGCAGCAGCGGCTGGATTGGCAGTCGGTTGAGAGACCGACCTGGTCCATGTCCTCGGAGCAGCTCTAGGGGCAGCTTTCGGCACGGCCCTGCGAGTTGGAGAAGCCTGGCTTCCCGACACCTCTATGGTTGCCCTGTCAGAGGCTAACGGTGGGCGGAGGCGCTTCTCTGGGAGAAGCCTACCCTCGAGTGCCTCAAACCTCGCGTTGACCATTGTCCCCACCGCCTCTATTATCGAGCGTTGAAGTTGCTCCGAGTCCGATGGAGCGCTCGAGGGAAATGGGGCCACTTCCATCTCTTGCTGTTGCTGAGTTCGTCGCAAGTCAGCCCGCAATGCGGCCAACTCGCCCCGAAGCTCAGCAACTTCCGACTTAAGGCGGCTGTTATCCACCGCCAGTTTCTTGGTCTCAGCCGAGACCGTGGTGCTGCTGAGTGCTTCAACAGCGTCCCTTATACACGCAGCCGCGTCCTTAAGAGTCCGTACGAACGTTCCCTTAAGGTTTTTGGACTTGGCAGCCACTTGGTTGATTAGGGTCACCTGGTTGAGCGCTTGCTCCCTAAGGTCGATTGCCGTGGGACCCTCATCTGATGTCTCCGAGAGGCGGCTCGGCCTCAGCTGATATGACTTTCGAGCCGCCTCCGCCACCTCCTTCTCAGCCTGCAGCTCCATCGCCTCCCGTTCTACCGCGATGAGCTCGGCTTTGGCCTTAGCTAGGCCGACGTACGCCCCCGTTGAGGGCGGTCTTCCTCTTCCACGAGCAGTGGAGCTTTTAAGGGAGGTTGCCGACCCTTCGCTTCCACTGCCTGTCTTTGTCGCCTCCGGTCGTTTCAGGAAGCGGCCAATCTTGTCCCTCGCTTGCGCGGGGGACGAGCGCCCTCTTCCACTTTTCCCAGCTGGCACCTTCGGCGCCGGCCGGTCCTCTCCACCTGAGGAGCTAGAGCTCAACTCAACCTAACCTAACCTAACCTAACCTAACCTAACCTAACCTAACCTAACCTAACCTAACCTAACCTAACCTAACCTAACCTAACCTAACCTTTTTTTTTTTTTTTTTTTTTTTAACGTGGAGAAATGCGTTACGCATCCCCACTCGCCCGGGGGGACGAGTGGGGTATGTGGGACTCCCCGGCAGAGTGCCGGTATACCCACTAAAACTCCACGGTGTGTCTACTCCGTCGCATGTGCCGGGGTCGCGGGAACGCTAAAAGCACACATCCGCGACGTCCCAGGCGCGACGTCGGTCTGCGGAGACCTCGTCACCGGGTGCGCCATAACGATGGTAGCGCACCCTAATCGGCCAAAGGGGCGCTGTGTTGCACACTTCAACACAGCGCCTCGTCACGAGCCCTGTGCTGAGCGACAGACTCCCCCGAGTCTGCCGCCCAGAGGCTCACTCTACGACAGCCATCGGAACGGCCGTCGAGGACTCCCGTCCCCTGACCTCCTCGGTCGCCGGGCGGACTGGCTGCCTCCGAGTTCCGGTGGCGCCCTTCCCTTTCTTGGCCTTCTTTGGGCCGGCACACGCCTTGCTTCCCACCCTGTGGTCAGCGGGCTTCTTGGCTGCCGCGCACACCAGACAATAGGGTGCGGCGGTACACTGGGCCGACTTGTGGCCCAGCTGGCCACAGCGGAAGCAGGCGTTGCTGCGATCTACTTGAGAGGGGCACTGATCCTTGGCGTGGCCAAGTTCCAGGCACCTATAGCACCTCAGGGCCCTTGGTTGCAGCAGCCTCCGCTGCACCGTCGACCATCCCACTAGGAAACGGTCGACGCCCATCACCTTTTTAGCGGCCCCAACGGGGCAGCTTACCACAATAGTGCCGAGACCAGATTGGTCCCGGCGAATGTCTCCAGCCTTGACGGAAGTGCGCGGGCACTCCCCCACACAGGCGACACACGCCTCCACCTCCGCCTTGTCGACCGTGTCATCCAGACCCGAGATGCGCATGTCTGCGCATTTCTCCGGTCTGGAGACACGGACGTCCTCTACTTTAAGGACCTCCTGAAGCTTAGTAGCCAGCAGGTCGGCTTTGTCGCCACTTGTGGCCCCCGGCAGCACGAGGATACGTGCGCCTGAGGCTCCCTTTTTGAAACCTAGGGACGGAATCCCTAGGCTCCTAAGGTTTATCTCCTTCTTTGCCTCATTTAAAATGTCGGCGTATGTCACACCCCTTGCCACAGCGTCGGGCTGCAGCTTCAACGCCACAGCCGACGTGGGAGGGGGTCTCAGTCTTGGCGCTTTGGGCTTAGTTGGCCGGCTCGCCGGTTGGCTTGCCGACTTGCCCTTGCGCCGCGACACTGTCGTCCACTCGCCGGATGTTACCACACCCGAAGCCTGGCCCCGCGGCTCTCCCTGTGAGGGTTCACCAGCCGCGGCCCGCTTTTTCTTCTCCTTCTTCTTCTTCCCCTTTTTCGTTCCCGAGGGAGCGACAACGGGGGTGGCCCCAGAGGCAGCCGAAGCTACCCTTGGCACCTGTCTAGCCGGGATAGCCTGCGCCCTTTTGGGTGCAGGGGTCTTAGGAGCAGCTGTAAGAGCTGCCCTATATGTCGTCTCGGGCTGAATGTCCAGCCCGTCCGTGTCGAGGTTGGCCCTGTCTGAGGCCAGCGAAGGCCGGAGGCGCTTTTCAGGCAATAGCCTGTCCTCCAACCCCTCTATCCGTGCGTTCACCAATTCCCCCACCGCCTCTATGATGGAGCGCTTCAGCTGCTCCGGCTCATACGAAGCCATTGTAGACGGTGGGGATCTAGTCGCGTCCCGTTGGGCGGTCTGTGACCGCTGCATGTCGGCTCGCAAGGCGGCCAACTCGCCGCGGAGTTCCGCAACCTCTGCCTTGAGTCGACTGTTGTCAGCAGCCAACTTCTCTGTCTCCGCCGTGACAGATGCTCTGCTGAGCGCATCCACTGCCCCCTCAATCGCAGCAGCCGCGTCCTTAAGGGTCCGAACATACGTCCCCTTAAGGTTCGACGACTTCGCGGCCACGCGATTGATGAGGCCGACGTTCTGTCGCACTTGGTCCCTCAGCTCCACTGCTGTGGGACCTTCTTCGTCCGGGGCCATCGAGAGGCGGGCTGACCGTAGCGGGTAAACCCGTCTAGCCTCCTCCGCCATCTCTTTCTCAGCCTCGAGCTCCATTGCCTGGCGCTCGATGGCTAGTAATTCAGCCTTGGCCTTAGCCAGGCCGACATATGCACCCGTTGTGGGTGGCCGTCCTCTACCTCTAGGGGCGCCGGGAGTCGGCACCTTGCTTGCAGGTCGGTCTTCGTCGCTCGAGGTGTCGGACCTCGAGGAGTTGTCTACTCCGTGTCGTTCTCTCGGGCGCTTGCGGCCGTCCCTTGAGTCTCCACGACTGCGCGATCTGGATGCCATAGTGTCATCAGAGTCCAGCTCTGACTCATCCACCACAGCACGCGCGTTCTTCTCTGTTGGGGTCTTCCCCCCTTTCTTCACACTGCGCCTAACGCAGTCCGACTTATCCGATCCGATAATGAGTTTCAGTCCTTTGTGTATGCCAGAGTCGTCGTTTGGTTTTTCAGTCCGTTTTGATTTTAATTTTTCCATACAGTTCCCACGAGTGGGAGGGATAGGGTGGTCGATCTGGGTGGAGCCCTCTGCACACCAGACAAGCCTACTTACTACATGGTTTCGGCCGGTACCATGAGATGGGGGTTTTTTAAAGAGGTTATCTCCTCGGGGGGGGGACATTATAGTGGGTCCCTTCCACTTGGCCCAACCGGTTAAGGCTAGGCCCCCGCTCCTGACGAAGACCGCGAGACATGTCCACGAAGACATCCTCGCCAAGGCTACGGGATCGTCCGATGGTGGCAAGCCACGTGCACCTGGCACAACACCGCACGAATCATACCGTCCCCTTTCGGGAACTTCCTAACATACATCTCGCTCACGCCACTTCGCCCACACACGCACAACTTATCCACCGACCATAATAAATATATATATATAAGATACCCCCCCGCGCTGCTAATGTTACTCCTACTCCTCTCCGAAAGCCGGAGAGTAGTAGAAGCAACCCTCGCAACGCCCCCGTGCCAGACTATTTGCCATCACCGACAATACACCTAGGTGACCTAGGAGATTATCGGTGATGCCCAGGGTGCACCGGCCCCTCCCATTGCCGTTCCTCTGGACGTATCCTCGGGACTGACAATGGGATGAGCACACGTGGAGGTTGTCTGGCTTGCACCCCAACCTAACCTAACCTAACCTAACCTAACCTAACCTAACCTAACCTAACCTAACCTAACCTAACCTAACCTAACCTAACCTAACCCACGTACATCTGAAAAATAAAATATTCGATTAGTATACCTAAACCCTTACCTTCCTGTTCGTCCACCCTCCCGTAGGTTCCCCTGCAATTTTGGTGCAATTCAGTTGCCATTTAGTTGTCATTTTGGTCCGATTAACGTAGATTTTGTCGTAATTTCAATTTTATTTACACATTTTTCGCTCCCCTGAACATTTTTGTTCAGGAATTTTAATCGTAATTCAGTTTTTCGCCCTCCCCTCGCCGAGACGCGTCCAACGACGTGCCGCACGTGGGGGTAGCTCGCAGAAAATTTTCATTTTCATACAAACTTAGAATCTCGCCGTCCGCGAAATTCACCTAAGCCCTGCAGCGCCCGTAGAACATCACGTACATCTGAAAAATAAAATATTCGATTAGTATACCTAAACCCTTACCTTCCTGTTCGTCCACCCTCCCGTAGGTTCCCCTGCAATTTTGGTGCAATTCAGTTGCCATTTAGTTGTCATTTTGGTCCGATTAACGTAGATTTTGTCGTAATTTCAATTTTATTTACACATTTTTCGCTCCCCTGAACATTTTTGTTCAGGAATTTTAATCGTAATTCAGTTTTTCGCCCTCCCCTCGCCGAGACGCGTCCAACGACGTGCCGCACGTGGGGGTAGCTCGCAGAAAATTTTCATTTTCATACAAACTTAGAATCTCGCCGTCCGCGAAATTCACCTAAGCCCTGCAGCGCCCGTAGAACATCACGTACATCTGAAAAATAAAATATTCGATTAGTATACCTAAACCCTTACCTTCCTGTTCGTCCACCCTCCCGTAGGTTCCCCTGCAATTTTGGTGCAATTCAGTTGCCATTTAGTTGTCATTTTGGTCCGATTAACGTAGATTTTGTCGTAATTTCAATTTTATTCACACATTTTTCGCTCCCCTGAACATTTTTGTTCAGGAATTTTAATCGTAATTCAGTTTTTCGCCCTCCCCTCGCCGAGACGCGTCCAACGACGTGCCGCACGTGGGGGTAGCTCGCAGAAAATTTTCATTTTCATACAAACTTAGAATCTCGCCGTCCGCGAAATTCACCTAAGCCCTGCAGCGCCCGTAGAACATCACGTACATCTGAAAAATAAAATATTCGATTAGTATACCTAAACCCTTACCTTCCTGTTCGTCCACCCTCCCGTAGGTTCCCCTGCAATTTTGGTGCAATTCAGTTGCCATTTAGTTGTCATTTTGGTCCGATTAACGTAGATTTTGTCGTAATTTCAATTTTATTCACACATTTTTCGCTCCCCTGAACATTTTTGTTCAGGAATTTTAATCGTAATTCAGTTTTTCGCCCTCCCCTCGCCGAGACGCGTCCAACGACGTGCCGCACGTGGGGGTAGCTCGCAGAAAATTTTCATTTTCATACAAACTTAGAATCTCGCCGTCCGCGAAATTCACCTAAGCCCTGCAGCGCCCGTAGAACATCACGTACATCTGAAAAATAAAATATTCGATTAGTATACCTAAACCCTTACCTTCCTGTTCGTCCACCCTCCCGTAGGTTCCCCTGCAATTTTGGTGCAATTCAGTTGCCATTTAGTTGTCATTTTGGTCCGATTAACGTAGATTTTGTCGTAATTTCAATTTTATTCACACATTTTTCGCTCCCCTGAACATTTTTGTTCAGGAATTTTAATCGTAATTCAGTTTTTCGCCCTCCCCTCGCCGAGACGCGTCCAACGACGTGCCGCACGTGGGGGTAGCTCGCAGAAAATTTTCATTTTCATACAAACTTAGAATCTCGCCGTCCGCGAAATTCACCTAAGCCCTGCAGCGCCCGTAGAACATCACGTACATCTGAAAAATAAAATATTCGATTAGTATACCTAAACCCTTACCTTCCTGTTCGTCCACCCTCCCGTAGGTTCCCCTGCAATTTTGGTGCAATTCAGTTGCCATTTAGTTGTCATTTTGGTCCGATTAACGTAGATTTTGTCGTAATTTCAATTTTATTCACACATTTTTCGCTCCCCTGAACATTTTTGTTCAGGAATTTTAATCGTAATTCAGTTTTTCGCCCTCCCCTCGCCGAGACGCGTCCAACGACGTGCCGCACGTGGGGGTAGCTCGCAGAAAATTTTCATTTTCATACAAACTTAGAATCTCGCCGTCCGCGAAATTCACCTAAGCCCTGCAGCGCCCGTAGAACATCACGTACATCTGAAAAATAAAATATTCGATTAGTATACCTAAACCCTTACCTTCCTGTTCGTCCACCCTCCCGTAGGTTCCCCTGCAATTTTGGTGCAATTCAGTTGCCATTTAGTTGTCATTTTGGTCCGATTAACGTAGATTTTGTCGTAATTTCAATTTTATTCACACATTTTTCGCTCCCCTGAACATTTTTGTTCAGGAATTTTAATCGTAATTCAGTTTTTCGCCCTCCCCTCGCCGAGACGCGTCCAACGACGTGCCGCACGTGGGGGTAGCTCGCAGAAAATTTTCATTTTCATACAAACTTAGAATCTCGCCGTCCGCGAAATTCACCTAAGCCCTGCAGCGCCCGTAGAACATCACGTACATCTGAAAAATAAAATATTCGATTAGTATACCTAAACCCTTACCTTCCTGTTCGTCCACCCTCCCGTAGGTTCCCCTGCAATTTTGGTGCAATTCAGTTGCCATTTAGTTGTCATTTTGGTCCGATTAACGTAGATTTTGTCGTAATTTCAATTTTATTCACACATTTTTCGCTCCCCTGAACATTTTTGTTCAGGAATTTTAATCGTAATTCAGTTTTTCGCCCTCCCCTCGCCGAGACGCGTCCAACGACGTGCCGCACGTGGGGGTAGCTCGCAGAAAATTTTCATTTTCATACAAACTTAGAATCTCGCCGTCCGCGAAATTCACCTAAGCCCTGCAGCGCCCGTAGAACATCACGTACATCTGAAAAATAAAATATTCGATTAGTATACCTAAACCCTTACCTTCCTGTTCGTCCACCCTCCCGTAGGTTCCCCTGCAATTTTGGTGCAATTCAGTTGCCATTTAGTTGTCATTTTGGTCCGATTAACGTAGATTTTGTCGTAATTTCAATTTTATTCACACATTTTTCGCTCCCCTGAACATTTTTGTTCAGGAATTTTAATCGTAATTCAGTTTTTCGCCCTCCCCTCGCCGAGACGCGTCCAACGACGTGCCGCACGTGGGGGTAGCTCGCAGAAAATTTTCATTTTCATACAAACTTAGAATCTCGCCGTCCGCGAAATTCACCTAAGCCCTGCAGCGCCCGTAGAACATCACGTACATCTGAAAAATAAAATATTCGATTAGTATACCTAAACCCTTACCTTCCTGTTCGTCCACCCTCCCGTAGGTTCCCCTGCAATTTTGGTGCAATTCAGTTGCCATTTAGTTGTCATTTTGGTCCGATTAACGTAGATTTTGTCGTAATTTCAATTTTATTCACACATTTTTCGCTCCCCTGAACATTTTTGTTCAGGAATTTTAATCGTAATTCAGTTTTTCGCCCTCCCCTCGCCGAGACGCGTCCAACGACGTGCCGCACGTGGGGGTAGCTCGCAGAAAATTTTCATTTTCATACAAACTTAGAATCTCGCCGTCCGCGAAATTCACCTAAGCCCTGCAGCGCCCGTAGAACATCACGTACATCTGAAAAATAAAATATTCGATTAGTATACCTAAACCCTTACCTTCCTGTTCGTCCACCCTCCCGTAGGTTCCCCTGCAATTTTGGTGCAATTCAGTTGCCATTTAGTTGTCATTTTGGTCCGATTAACGTAGATTTTGTCGTAATTTCAATTTTATTCACACATTTTTCGCTCCCCTGAACATTTTTGTTCAGGAATTTTAATCGTAATTCAGTTTTTCGCCCTCCCCTCGCCGAGACGCGTCCAACGACGTGCCGCACGTGGGGGTAGCTCGCAGAAAATTTTCATTTTCATACAAACTTAGAATCTCGCCGTCCGCGAAATTCACCTAAGCCCTGCAGCGCCCGTAGAACATCACGTACATCTGAAAAATAAAATATTCGATTAGTATACCTAAACCCTTACCTTCCTGTTCGTCCACCCTCCCGTAGGTTCCCCTGCAATTTTGGTGCAATTCAGTTGCCATTTAGTTGTCATTTTGGTCCGATTAACGTAGATTTTGTCGTAATTTCAATTTTATTCACACATTTTTCGCTCCCCTGAACATTTTTGTTCAGGAATTTTAATCGTAATTCAGTTTTTCGCCCTCCCCTCGCCGAGACGCGTCCAACGACGTGCCGCACGTGGGGGTAGCTCGCAGAAAATTTTCATTTTCATACAAACTTAGAATCTCGCCGTCCGCGAAATTCACCTAAGCCCTGCAGCGCCCGTAGAACATCACGTACATCTGAAAAATAAAATATTCGATTAGTATACCTAAACCCTTACCTTCCTGTTCGTCCACCCTCCCGTAGGTTCCCCTGCAATTTTGGTGCAATTCAGTTGCCATTTAGTTGTCATTTTGGTCCGATTAACGTAGATTTTGTCGTAATTTCAATTTTATTCACACATTTTTCGCTCCCCTGAACATTTTTGTTCAGGAATTTTAATCGTAATTCAGTTTTTTCGCCCTCCCCTCGCCGAGACGCGTCCAACGACGTGCCGCACGTGGGGGTAGCTCGCAGAAAATTTTCATTTTCATACAAACTTAGAATCTCGCCGTCCGCGAAATTCACCTAAGCCCTGCAGCGCCCGTAGAACATCACGTACATCTGAAAAATAAAATATTCGATTAGTATACCTAAACCCTTACCTTCCTGTTCGTCCACCCTCCCGTAGGTTCCCCTGCAATTTTGGTGCAATTCAGTTGCCATTTAGTTGTCATTTTGGTCCGATTAACGTAGATTTTGTCGTAATTTCAATTTTATTCACACATTTTTCGCTCCCCTGAACATTTTTGTTCAGGAATTTTAATCGTAATTCAGTTTTTCGCCCTCCCCTCGCCGAGACGCGTCCAACGACGTGCCGCACGTGGGGGTAGCTCGCAGAAAATTTTCATTTTCATACAAACTTAGAATCTCGCCGTCCGCGAAATTCACCTAAGCCCTGCAGCGCCCGTAGAACATCACGTACATCTGAAAAATAAAATATTCGATTAGTATACCTAAACCCTTACCTTCCTGTTCGTCCACCCTCCCGTAGGTTCCCCTGCAATTTTGGTGCAATTCAGTTGCCATTTAGTTGTCATTTTGGTCCGATTAACGTAGATTTTGTCGTAATTTCAATTTTATTCACACATTTTTCGCTCCCCTGAACATTTTTGTTCAGGAATTTTAATCGTAATTCAGTTTTTCGCCCTCCCCTCGCCGAGACGCGTCCAACGACGTGCCGCACGTGGGGGTAGCTCGCAGAAAATTTTCATTTTCATACAAACTTAGAATCTCGCCGTCCGCGAAATTCACCTAAGCCCTGCAGCGCCCGTAGAACATCACGTACATCTGAAAAATAAAATATTCGATTAGTATACCTAAACCCTTACCTTCCTGTTCGTCCACCCTCCCGTAGGTTCCCCTGCAATTTTGGTGCAATTCAGTTGCCATTTAGTTGTCATTTTGGTCCGATTAACGTAGATTTTGTCGTAATTTCAATTTTATTCACACATTTTTCGCTCCCCTGAACATTTTTGTTCAGGAATTTTAATCGTAATTCAGTTTTTCGCCCTCCCCTCGCCGAGACGCGTCCAACGACGTGCCGCACGTGGGGGTAGCTCGCAGAAAATTTTCATTTTCATACAAACTTAGAATCTCGCCGTCCGCGAAATTCACCTAAGCCCTGCAGCGCCCGTAGAACATCACGTACATCTGAAAAATAAAATATTCGATTAGTATACCTAAACCCTTACCTTCCTGTTCGTCCACCCTCCCGTAGGTTCCCCTGCAATTTTGGTGCAATTCAGTTGCCATTTAGTTGTCATTTTGGTCCGATTAACGTAGATTTTGTCGTAATTTCAATTTTATTCACACATTTTTCGCTCCCCTGAACATTTTTGTTCAGGAATTTTAATCGTAATTCAGTTTTTCGCCCTCCCCTCGCCGAGACGCGTCCAACGACGTGCCGCACGTGGGGGTAGCTCGCAGAAAATTTTCATTTTCATACAAACTTAGAATCTCGCCGTCCGCGAAATTCACCTAAGCCCTGCAGCGCCCGTAGAACATCACGTACATCTGAAAAATAAAATATTCGATTAGTATACCTAAACCCTTACCTTCCTGTTCGTCCACCCTCCCGTAGGTTCCCCTGCAATTTTGGTGCAATTCAGTTGCCATTTAGTTGTCATTTTGGTCCGATTAACGTAGATTTTGTCGTAATTTCAATTTTATTCACACATTTTTCGCTCCCCTGAACATTTTTGTTCAGGAATTTTAATCGTAATTCAGTTTTTCGCCCTCCCCTCGCCGAGACGCGTCCAACGACGTGCCGCACGTGGGGGTAGCTCGCAGAAAATTTTCATTTTTTCGCCCGCCCACCCACCCAGTTGACGCTCACTACGTTAACTTTGTCATATAACAAGTCATCAACATATCTTTGACCTTTTGGCAGATCTTTTTTCTGAATTTATCCTACCAAAATGTTCATGACACCGCCCCCCCGACCTGCAAAAACTAGAAATCAGAGCCAGGACCCTCCGTCATGTGCCCAAAAATTAGACTTCAACAGTCTAACCTACATAGCTGAAGCAGGAGCTAGTACGGACTCTCTCCCCCCTCCCGATATAGGCGCATTCCTGTCGCAAACACCGGACAACCCTAGCGAAATATACCTCGCACATGAGGCCGTTCTAGAGGCCAAGTCCTCCATTGAAAGTCGAGCCGCCGGCAACCTCAAAAAAGAGGTAAGAGAGCTCGTCATTGACAAGCTTCTCTTCCTCGAAAAGCTTATTATCCGTCTGGTAGACCAGAACCGGGACCTCTCCAACAAATTCAAAAATTTTACCTCAGGAAACCCCACCCCCATCACTGCACCATTAGATGTGGAACATAAATTAGACAGGATATTAGAACAGAACACCAACATCAAAACACTCATCGAAAATGAAGTCCAGCAGCAACTAAGTGCGCTGAACCAAGACATTTCCCACCTCCAGAGCGCCCTCGCATCTAACACAATAGACACCCCACAGGCTAACATAATCGAGGCGGCGATTGAACCATTGCGTCACGAAATTGCGGCAATCAAAGAAAACTCAAATGCCACTATGGAGCCACTCAAAGCGGCGGTGGACGAACTCACCAACAACCTAAAAGCAGGAACACTCCCTCCAGCGTACAACCCCAGCAATCCCAGCATTCCAGCAAAACCGACATACGCTGAATCTCTCAAAGTCCAGCGTAATACGGTGGTAATACAATCATCCGACCCAAAGGATACAAGCGAGCACTTGCTCAATGACATCAAGAAAGGCATTGATATAATCCAACTGGGCGTTGGCGTCAACGCAATTAGAAAAGGCAAGGACTGTAAAGTGGTTATATCACTAGACTCCGAGGATGACCGCAGGAAAATGAAAACTGCTATTGCTGACTACAACGCTAAATACACTGTAACCGAGCCTAATCCAAAGAAACCATTAATCCGACTTTCCGGCATCACTAAGGAATTAACCGATGAAAAGATAGTAGAAGCAATTTCCACCCAAAACCGTAGACTTTTAGAAACTGTACCCACATCTGAGACAATCCGGGTCTTACGTAGAACTAAGAATAGAAGCAGCCTGCTATGTAACGTTATCTTAGAAGTCGGCCCTAACACCTGGGCTACCCTCTGCGACCAAAAGCTTCGTATCGGCTTCCAGATTATCCCAGCATCTGACCAGTCCCCAGTTAAACAATGCTTCAAGTGCATGGGCTATGGCCACGAGGCCAGATTCTGCGAACGCACCGCTACCTGCGGGTGGTGTGCGGGCGACCATGACACCCGGTCATGCACACGCGAAGCACCGTCCAAGTGCTCAAACTGCAGTACAAACAACTGCCACCCTGCATACAGCAGTGACTGCCCAGAATGGCGCCAT
>FR989902.1:4399739-4711295 GCA_905404115.1 Pheosia gnoma | reverse complement strand
AAAGGCCTACTAAGTGTGGAGACTATGGAGAAATAGTTCAACGCGGCAGGCCCCAGTTGGCCGTTGTAGGCATAATTTCGATGGCGAAACATGTGGTTACTCATTCACGGACGCTGACTGATAGGCTAGTGTCTATCTCAATTATTAAGTCGCAAACAGCTAAGTAGGAATCCAATTAAGTTATGTAAAAATTACCTTATTTTAATGGCCTTTTAGATGTCCCGCCCGTGAGCCACTGTGTCCCCTTGACTTTACACGTACGCACACACGTACCTCTACGTCGATGATCTCGTTTGGGAATCCAGATGATGATCATTTATTTGTCCATCTAAGCTTAGGCGTGCTACATGGCTAGCCAGCGCCCATGATTACCTCGCGGTCTTATGTCCTACATGTTGTATTATAGAGTCATGAAGTACAAGGTGGTGTTTCTAATTTAATTCGTTTGACATTGAAGATGCTGTTTTCCAAAAAGTTGCTACGTTACGCTAATTAACAAACTCAACTATCTATATCTAGTGTCAAAAAATACAGTAGTAAAACTCCCCCAACCAAAGCTTAGGCAAGTAAGGCACTTAAACACGGCATGCATTTACAACTATCATAATAAGCTACTTTCTAAATAAACGTGTGTAGCGACCACTTCAACCGCACCACAAGCTACGCAGATGGCACTGCAGACGCATTCAGAACAATAGACAATTGACGTCACAATCCTGAATCGCGCTATAAGAGTTTTCGGAGCAAGTAATATATATACAAGATCCCGACAATAACCGTCGGGGCATAGCGGCCGCCCCGCCAGGCATACCACCCGCCTGGCTGGAAGATCTTCCCTTTTCCGCTAAATTGGTGACCCCTGACAATGAACAACATCGTTCTGTGAAGACTCAAGCACCAAAGTCATCACCAACTCCATTCCAAGACATCAACATCGACATCCAACAGCAAGCAGTCAGTCCCACAGCAAGCCAGTCGTCACTCAGGACCATCACATTCGTATAACTACAAAATCATGCTCAATGATACCTGTCCCAGAGGTTCTAATGCTTATCTACAATAAAAAATCTACAACCAACTTATGCTACAAGGCAAACCGCATGCTTCTTCCCGTTATTCCTTGGTTACTCGTACCTGCATGGCGCTAGCGTCCACGTGCGCTTGTCGGGCACGCAGCGCGCGCGCAAGCGGCGGCGTGAAGAGCGCGGGGTCGGGGTGCGCGCGACCCTCCCGCTGCCAGGGCTGCTGCTGCCGCCACGCCAGCGACACCAGCGACCCCACCACCATCACCCACACGAAACCCAACTGTAGATACAAATTCTTCATCAAAAATATTGCACTGTATTTATCATTATCATTAGGTATCTCTTCTTACATAATTCCATTGTTGTTTTTCAACCGTGAATTTGCATCTGCTAATTTTCTGAATGATGCTTACTTACTTATTCAATTTTACCTATTTACGTGTAATATGTATTTATTTTACGAAAAAAAACACATTTATAAATAGCTAGCATGAAATCTTAATTAGGTAAATTAAGTACCTAACAATGTTGATCTTAGTCGTTGATAAAATAGTAAGTATCTAGGTAAATATGCTGTATGTTTGGTCTGTGTCTGAAAGTAATACTCACTGGGCAAGTCCACAAATATGAGATTCTATATGGATAGAAGTAATCACTAGGGCTGGACGCGGCAACTTGGATCACGGATTGCGTCACGTTGTAGCCGCAGTCGACATTGAGGGGTAGCTTCGTGGGAGTCGGGCGAGGTCCGCCGAAGCTCATCCACAGCATCACCGCCATCCCGCTCAGTAGACCCACAGAGGCGCCCTAAAGATAGCAAATGAAAGAAAAAGACCAGAAATAATGGAAAGCGCAGACAGCAAAGTTGATGGGGAAGTCGAGAAGAGGAAGGTATATTCTAAAATCGATGTAGACTCAAAACTAGATATTAGTTAGGGTATTTACTTTTAATGAGCCTTTACACCGCGCGCTAAATTGATGTTAGCTACATCTATCGGGAACAATGGTAATAAGAATTATACACGATTAACATCAGACCAGGGAATATACGAAAGTACCATTTCTGACATTTGCCCAGATGGGAATAGAACCCGAATCCTCCGCGTGCAATGAGCCAAGCGGCCTACGCGCAAAACACGTACGGTCATCTGAACCAATGGGACACAGAACTGAACACCGACCACAGAACAGAGATATCGACACACTGGCGCATGCGCATCCTTTTCTGTGTAATGTGTTCAAATGATAACACACTACTTACTCAAATTTAGTTATAACACAAATTTTAAAATTGTAGGTACCCACCCTCTCATTAGCATACGTAGTAAACATGCCAAGCGTGAACACGCCCAATACTGGTCCTCCGACAGCACCGAATATAGTGAGGGCGGCCTGCAAGACTCCGCCCAAGTATTCAGCGAAGAACGCGAGTGCCAGAAACATCAATCCGTAGGCGCACGCAGCCAGCTTCGTCAGCCAGGATAAGTGAGACGGGGAGACGTTGAACCATCTAAAATATTGGATTGGAAACAATGAAAATGATACAACTTATAGTATTTTTTTAGATTACACTAGGTTTATTGGCAGTCATTTCGAAAAGTGATGTCAATCTTTTTTTATTTTGATAAATTTACCCATTACATGCTCTATAAATACTTAGATTAAAAGTGGTGTTACATAGTTTTTCAATCACCCGTAAGAAAGGTATTTTTTGTCAGTAAATTATACAGTACTGATAGAGATAGGCAGGCTAGGCTAAAGGCAAATACTTCAAGTATTGTGTTAAGATTATTGGCTCTTTAGGACAAGATAATGGGTATACATTAGACTCGACACTGGCAAAACACCTTAGAAATGATGCCACAAAAAACAACGTAACATGGAATACAACCAATTTACTATTTATATTTCATGATTATGTGCAAAAGGAATTTTAATGAAATGCCAACAATAATACAATATTTTCCCACCCTATGAAAAATATGCACTAATTTTCCCAAGATTCGTTAGATAAACATAGCATGTATTAAAAACCTACGCGCCATAATAAATTATTAATCTATACTTCTATACTAATATTATAAATGTGAATGTTTGGATGGATGGATGGATGGATGGATGGATGGATAGATGGATGGATGTTAGTTACTCTTTCACGCCCGAACGGCTGAACGGATCTGGATGAAATTTGGCACAGAGATAGATTATAGTCTGGAATAACACATAGGCTACTTTTTATCCCGGTTAAATGTATGGTTCCCGTGGGATAGATGTTTTAATTTTTCATACTTTTTATCGCGGGTAACACCGCTGGGCGCATCTAGTTAGATAATAATAGCGATTATAGTTGCACGGTTGGGAAAAAAATTATAAAAAAGATGCTTACTTTTAATTTAATACAATTAATATTCAACTTTAATGCATTGCCACTAGATTGTTATTAATGAGTAACTTCATACGTACCTGCTATTAACATCAGATAGTCAGTGAAATAAGAATAATGAATGACAAGTAAGTTATAATATCTAAAACTGTATTTTAATTGCAACTATTATCTAATTGAATTAGAGTTAATTTTCTGGCGACCTTACCTACTGATATAATCGGACAGTGTGACAGCAGCAAGGGCGTTGCAGGCCGCGGAGATGGTGGAGAGAGAGGCGCTGAAGATACCGGCCACGAACAGCCCCGCCAGCCCAGGGATGTCCCGCATCGCGTTCACCACGTAGTACGGCATCAGCTGGTCTATCTGGTATTAGTGTAATAAGTTGGTAATTCATGTTCTTATCCCGCAGGCGAGAAAAAACAAAAGGCGACCGTCAAAAAATATTAACTATTACGTGGTCCCAAAGCAGCGTTTGTTGCAAGGGAACAAGTATACCTTAGTTGTGTTTTGCCGCTCGCGTTCTATTATCATATATTTATGACAAAGATCTAGGACGTGCTATTTATATGATCATATAATCAAGACATTTTTATTCTATCAACGATCACAGTTTATAATAGTTTCATACATCCTATTCAATAAAAAATGAATTATTAGAATCAGACCATCCAGTGAGAAGTGTTTGTCTTCGTCGGTTGAAAAGAAAATATTTTCTCAAATGTTACCTATATGGTGTAATATAGGTTAATGTAATATTATGCGTTATTATCGTCGATTGACTTTTGTTTTAAAAGTAAACATTATACATTTTCGAAAAGTAATTGCAGTTATGTTATGACATGCTTCACGGTGTAAAGAGAGGTCGTATATATAATATGTTTGTACGTATGATCACTACATATAATTAAGATTAGCTCTAAGGTCGTAAGAACTTTAACTTAATCTGAGCTAAGTAGGTATAAGGTAGGTAGATTCTGATTTTATTCATAAGTGCTTTTTTTGCCATAGTTTTTTTTTCTATTATGATATCGTATGTTTTGTAACTCACCGCAGATATATCTTTTGTTATGAACGGGTCACAGTCTCGGTACACTGCGTAGATGCCCAGCCCGCTGATGCAAGTGGAGACACTGAGCACCGAGAGCACTGGCCAGCTCCACCACAGGCACTGCTGCGAGCGACCCAGTGTGCTCACTGTTTGCAATCTTTGAACCTGTAACATTTAACTTTTACTACGTCCAGTCTACACAGAACAAGTGCATTCCCTTTAAAACTCACTCCTCTGCCTCGTACAAATTAAAAAAAAAAAACATGATCACCTAAAAGTAATAGGTGTCTACTTTAGCTCTACATGTAGGCAAATTATTGCCACGCTCTTTATACCTATAAATCTTTTTAGTTTGTCGGATAATATGTAAGATTTGTATGCAGTGTATGGTTTGTAAAAGGTATATGTATCTATACAGGACCGCTCTTAGTGGTAAAAGCCTTATTCAACTGATTTCACTTCTATGGCGGCTCCGTGGTAGCTCTACTCCATGTTTTACCCGCTATGAATAAATTCTCGTCGTCGACAAAAATATTAGCAATCTTTAAATAGAGCAAAATTAGAATCACAATGCCTCATGATTCAGATTACCTAACACTATTCTCTAGCTATTATCTTACGACGTAAATAGTAAATGTTGTATTGACATAGTTACCTGTGTATGATTAACTCCATACAACGACATGTAGGTAAACATGCCTCCTATGATAAGGGACCACCAGGTATGCCTCTCAGTAGGATCGATACTGAAACTAAAGCAACACACGTTCAGTACGTCGAAATAAAAAAGGGCGAAAAAATATGGTTAACAACCAATACTCACTTGGAAAAATTCAATCGTCCTCCCTCTTTAGCACGCACGAATATTTGATCAAACCCTCCAACTTGTATAGAGCTGAACACAACTATACTGAACACTGCAGCAAACATCAGGAAGGACTGTAAGAGATCCGTGAACAGCACCGCCTTCATGCCTCCCAGGGTCGAGTAGAAAGTACAAGCTAAGCCTACCACTAAAATTGATATCAGTCGGTCCAGCCCTGTCACTGCTTCAAGGACAATCGCTGGTGCATACAATACTATACCATTATAAAGCACCATCTGAAGAGTGTAGGTCAGTGACGTCAACATTCTTATTTGTGGTCCAAATCTTAGTTCTAAATATTCATAAGTACTAGTTTTCTGTAGTCCAAAAAAGACCGGTAAGTACAGTCGACTTATGATTGGGGTCGCTATCCCGTATGATATATTGATGACGATAAACTGCATGCCGTAATAATAGTTTTCAGCCGAGACTCCGAGGAGTGTGATGGCGGACATGAATGACGCCATGAGTGACACCGCCACGGGGAATATTGACATGTTGCGGTCGGCCATGAAGTATTCCTGTAGGGAACAATAAGTGTGATATTTATTTTGTATATCCTAGAAATAGTAAATCTTGGTCAGACGATAATGGTAGGTAGGTAGGTAGTAGGTACCTACTAACATTTCAACATCGCTCCTCGCACCTAAAGAACAGTAATTTTTCTGGGACTACTGACTCCAAATATTGTGTGTATAAAAAGTACTTTGTATTGAGATATTTCTACAGTAAACGCACTTTATACTTGGGTGGCATTATCTACCGATTTCTGATTGATTTCTGCGGTGCTGGTTCTCTCTGTTCGCTTTATAGCTAAAACATTGGCACCCAAATCGTGTCAATGATTCCTTAAAATATGAATACGGCCTAATGAGGTTCTTTCGTTAAATAGTTTCTTACCTCATTTGTTTTTTGTTTACCTCCGCTAAAGCGGAAATATACGCCAATTGCAACAGAGGCAATCATTGTCGCCGCCATGATGATATAGTCCCATGCTCCGAATACTGCTTGAACCATTTTGACTGGAAATATTTTCCCGAGTGTTAATTACGGACAACAGCAAGCAATACATAATTTTATGCTTAGGTACGTATTTTGCATTATAATATCAAAATTATTTGCTTCTATAAAATATATTAATTGGTATTGAAATAAAAATAATTTAACGGATTTTATCGCGTATAATGTATGTTTTTACGTTCCCGACGTTTCAGCTGCTTCACAGCAACCATGGTCACGGGAGGTTGCTGTAAAGCAACCGGAACGTCAGGAACATAGAAACGTAAAATAAACGCGATAAAAGTTTTCTTCCAATGTGTAGTATACGCGTAAATATAAGAAATCAATATATTAATAGGTACATCATTCCAAATATATTCGTATGGAAAAATCAGGTTCGGGAGTCATGCTCTTTCTTTGTCGCAATTGCGCTGACTTATGGCGGTGACGCCAAGAGCCTGCAGCTTGTTACATTTACATTTACCACTATAAACAATCCAATTAACTCAAATAAACATTCAATCAGTAGGTATGTTGAAATGGTGCGTAGCTATTACTACCTACTACATAAATTGGTGCATCTGTCGTTTCTTATTTCGTAAATATACACAGGCACGCACTCAATCTATCTCAATTGGTTCCGATTGCAACTACTAGTTAAAATAACTAGGTAATTACTGACGATAAGGCCGGCTCTTGAATGACCAGTGTCAAATAGAGAATAATAAATTTTGGTATTGGTTAAATTTGTTTATGTACGCCGCATTTAAATAAAATCGCGGCGTATAAATATGCAACATAGATACTTCTCAAACGGTAAAGTTTAGGAATTACAATTAAACACAGAGCTAGTTAAGTAGCATTTGCATTTTCGGCTTTAAAGCACTAGGTTTTTGACACAAACTTGAGTGTGCTCTTAAAATGTGGTATATGAAACAACTTCTCAGAGGTGCAAGTCAAGTTTACTCTTACGTTTATGTTTTATTTAAAATCATCCCAAACGCTGAGTACGCAAACAAAAGTTAAATATTAAGGCTCCTTAATTTAAACGCGCCCTAAAAAATTAAGATAGAGACAGGTTAAAGAAGACGATTTAAACAAGTAAGACTTAAATATTTGAGTTGCTATTAAGTATTAAGCGATAGTATGTTATGGTTTGAGCAAGCGGATTATAACACAATCGTCTCATAATCGAATAGTAATGACATCGTAACTGTCACGTTTGACAGATTATACATACACTGTCAAAGTGGCATTCGCTCTACCAAGTTGCTGATAGTACGTGCGCTTCTATGTTCGCAACATAAAAACGTCGTGTTATTGTATTGTAACAAACTATTAAAAAAGAAAACTACTTACATAAAAAATCACAATAGCGAACTTCAAAAATCAATTAATTTTCTTGATGTGCACACAGTTTTTTTTCTGATACAAATTGTGTATTTATGTATAACAAAATAAAACACTATACAGTGCACAACATAGCTTTACATCGAAATAACCTTGGTAACCCTAAATAAATTCCCGGCATTATATAAAGTATATTTATGTGAAACGTAAATCACGGCTTATTTAACGTCTGACAACAGCGATGACTGACTGCAATATGAATTTGCGAAAAAAACGCGATGGCGTTCGCTGCTTGTGGCCGAATTCATTTTGACTGTGCAAAGTAAGGTTATTTTCTGCCATCATACGATGTACTTATGTGCTGGCATCAATCGCCTCAAGCAGATAAAGCGCTAGATTTGCACTGCTATAAAATAAACTGAACTAGTCAAGTGCAATACCGTTCAATTCTCGGGATATCAACTAGGTAATATATAATACAGGTATATCTTGAGCCAATTTATAAGCCATCATCAAGCCAAGTTTCATCAAATTCCGCGCAAATAAATCCAAAAATTGAGATTTTAACTTTATAGGTATCCGAAAATAATAGACCACATGATGATTTTTTCAATAATTTGTAGGTACTATACATACAGACACGATCGAATTGGACTTCATAATTTATAGATGTATTATGAGGTAAGCTAAAAGAAATTAAATTATGACCATGTGTGAAAACACACCGTTGTTCTGCGATCGTAAGTTTTCGAGCTGTAACCCAACCGCTATAATAAAAGCGAAAAAAGATTCAACCACTCAATCCTTATTAAGTAGGTAGATGTTTGCGTTGCTGTTTATTTGCTTGGTCAATTTCGGCTGTTCATACCAACCTATTCCTATTATTTACTATTTGAAACGGTCCAAAGTCTAAATCGATGAAGATTGAAGACACCTTTATGCTACCGCTAATCATTAGACGAAAGGCAGGGAGACACAATAAAGCGCTGCAGCGCTTTCCTATCTTAAGGGGCTTACGTGCACATTCGAGGAAGATATACTTACTTCTGAAATCAGTATTGGCCTATATTTACTGAAATCAGAACGATGAATCAGTAAATTCTGATTGCACTTGTTAAATGACACAATCACACTATAATTCTGCATTAAGTAACATTACTTTAATAGCGACATCTAGTGGCCAATTTATGCAGTAGTGGTACGCGGAATGCTAGTAGTACATACATTCGCTCTCAGTTGAATGATTTAGTTAGACCGTATAAAGTAAGAATAAATTCTTTTAGGTCTTTATATTTTTTTAAACTTCCCGCTTTTTATAGGAATTTTGTTGTCTATCGTAAAAAAGGAGTCGGTAACACCTTAAGGTCATTTTTGCATGGCAGGTAGCGCAGGAACCCAGCATTATCGTCAAGCCATTTTCAGGGCGTGAACTCCTCGATAGTACATGAGGATTCCATTTTTTTCTTGAGCTTGCATACTATCCTAGTTAAATAAAATGAAAAAAAAAACGCATTGGTAAAATATTATACTTTCATTTTATTTGATCAAGCAACAGCGCCCATGCGTACGATTTATAAAAAAAAATTAAGTATAAATAAGTTCTCAATATTATATGGTCTCCTCATATCATCATCATAATACTTATTGTGTTGGTACTTATCTACAAACTTATTAATACTAGCTTTTACCCGCCACTTACACGCCATGATTGAAAAAAGCCCACTAAATTTTAATGTAAATAATGCCCCAATAATCCATGTACCGACAGCGATCAGTTACATTTTATTATATGTATAGATTTAAAACTCGAAAAAGAGGATTAAATACTGATAGCTAACCTTCACGTACTGAAACAAAATGTTACAGGAAAATTAACTTTTCACTTGTTTTAGAACTTAAAAGAGAGAAAATTAAGTTGTGCGTGAAAGAGATAGAAATGCAACACACCAAATTAAAAATGTGATAGTCTTTAATTGAGGCCATATTGCGTTCACTAGGTTTTGGTTGCCTTCATGGCGCTAGCGTCCACGTGCGCTTGTCGGGCACGCAGCGCGCGCGCAAGCGGCGGCGTGAAGAGCGCGGGGTCGGGGTGCGCGCGACCCTCCCGCTGCCAGGGCTGCTGCTGCCGCCACGCCAGCGACACCAGCGACCCCACCACCATCACCCACACGAAACCCATCTGTGGAATAGTTAGGACAAAATAATTAATCGGTTGCAATTTGGAACTGCTTTCTCAGAGCGATCTATCCGACGGCAGTTGGCATGTAGTTGGATTAAAAAATACAGTTGCTTCAACATTTTCACACTTTCTTCATGTTTCGGTGACCATCGATATCACATTGAAACATATCAACAACACAATCTATAGAGCGCTAACTACACTACTAACAAATCCTAGTTAGAAAAAGTACTCATTTTATATTCCTGTAATTAACCTAAACTGAGATTACTTGTACTTGAATGTTCCTGATTAAAATGTTAAAATGCTCGAGTTATTTTTATTAACAGCAGATCTTATCACTCTCAATATCATCTTCGCAGTAATGTTTGTCTGACGACCATGAGCGAAAAGATAATTCATATTCTATATAAATAAAAATGAAATTCTGTTTGTTAGTGAGCGCATTATTTAGGAACGTCAAAACGGATTCGGCAAATTTTTCTTTTATAATATTAGCAATAGTCCGAATCAGGGTTGTAGGAAAGAAACATTTAAAGATTTATTTGGAAAATTTGACAACTCTTTCGGGTGAGCTAGGTATAAATAAATACATCAAAGGTATACACGTTATTCTGTTGTGTGTAGTAGAGAATCATAATAAATATAATTCAAATAATAAAAATAATTCATAATTTAATAGATAAGTAGACATTACATAATCAACACAACGTAACGTACGATACTTCGTACGTTCTTATCAAAATGACCTATATTAAGATGACTTTATATATTTGGTAGGTATTATAAACTTCGCGAAAGGTGATACTTTAATTAATATGGGAAATAGCAAGAGCCTTTGAAAGTTTCTTTGTATTTTAAATTTAAAAATGATGGCTAACGAATACATTGAATTTAAACTGATCTACGAGTAACCAAAGATTTCATGAGAAATCTAACGAATTTGGAATACATTCTCGGTTTGCAAATTCTATGGCACCTTCATTTGATTTCGATTGGTTTATAATAATATAAGAGCAACTAATAAGTTATGCAGAATTTGTACCAATTTAAGAAGATCACATAGATATTTAATTATTCCATTATAAGTATCATTATTCTAATTTCACTTACCGGACTGGTCCACATGTATGAGATTCTATAGAGGTAGAAGTAATTGGTTGGATTATTAGCATTAACTACGGGCAATGTAATGTTGGAACTGCAGCCTTCTACACTGAGGGGCAGCTTGACGGGTGCCGGGCGAGGACCACCGAAGCTGATCCACAGCATCATGGCCAATCCACTTAATAGACCTACGGAAACACCCTGGAAAACATAATAGGAATGTGAGTTTGTAGGACCTCCTTCTACTGTTTAAATTCTTCTATTAATTTGCAGATACTAAATCCATGTGTCATCAAACATACATTATATCTTATTAACTCACCATTTCATTAGCATAAGTAGTGAACATCCCAAGTGTGAACACACCCAGTATGGGTCCTCCAACTACTCCAAATATAGTTAGTGCACCCTGCAAGACACCTCCCAAGTGTTCCGCGAAGAATGCCAGTACCAAGAACAGGAGCCCGTAGCCACAAGCAGCCAGCTTGGTGAGCCAAGGAATATATGTTGGCGGGATCTTGAACCACCTGAGGAAATATTTTGTTATATTGGTGATTCATAAAAGCAATTTGGAGACGTAGGGAATCATCAGCCTTTTGTATTGTAAATACATGTATGTATTTATTTTTAAATTGTAACTCACCTCGATACATTATATGTATTTATCTCGTGCTATGTACTATTTCGTAAATAATTCAATTCGATCTACTTCTGATTTTCTCACGCAAATTCTTTTCTTTTAAAAACATTTGTTTTACATGACAAACATTTACGTACTAGGTATTTAATATATTTTTGCATAAGTAAATCTATTCTATAATTATGTGTTAAAACCGAAACTTTTGCGAGACAATTTTTTGTCAGCAGAGTCATCACGCAATGCATCGGTGTGCTAGACTCGATCAACTACTGTTAAAAAGTTCAATTAAAGGTGACGAAGCAGTAAGCCTCCTCGACTAGCCCTTTTCGTTTGCTTGGTCTACACTTGGTATCTTACGTACCTACTGACATAATCGGACAGTGTGACAGCAGCAAGGGCGTTGCAGGCCGCGGAGATGGTGGAGAGAGAGGCGCTGAAGATGCCGGCCACGAACAGCCCCGTCAGCCCAGGGATGTCCCGCATCGCGTTCACCACGTAGTACGGCATCAGCTGGTCTATCTGGTGACAATATTGAAGAAATAGCTACATATAATACAAACTCTATGTATAAAAAGAATAAAGATTTCCAAAATATAGCAAATATAAAGAGAGGAACCTTATCTACTAGGTATAGCCAGCTCTCAAACACCTCACAGGTAGATTTCAGGAATATAATGTTAAGAGTTACCAAAGGTTTAAAAATCAACCAAGGGCTATTAGAAGTTAAAATATAGTCGAATGAAGGAGCTTTATTAATTCAATTTCCAGTTTTGCGAATATTCAATATGCTACATGTACCGAATGTTTATTTATATGAACAAATCTAAATTTACCGCAGAAATACTCTGCGCTGTCCATGGATCACAGCTCTGGTAGACCGCGTAAATGCCAAGACCGCTGATACAGGTGCACAAACTCAACAGAAGTAGCACTGGCCAGCTCCACCACAGGCACGCCTGGGACCGCTCAAGTGTGCTCACTGTCTGCAATCTTTGGACCTGGAAAATAGATGAAATAAGTTTCTTTAAAGCCATTTCTAAAACGAAGTGATTCATTTGATAAAACAGTTTTACTATGACAATGCGAATACTGAATACTTGAAAATTATTGGGATAATTTCTTGATGCAAGATATAGGCTGACTCATCTACTTTGAAAACATAAATGTGGTACCTGCGTATGATTAACAGCATACAACGATAGATAAGTAAACATGCCGCCAATTAGAAGGGACCACCAGGTATGTCTCTCAGTAGGATCCAAGCTGATACTGCAATCAGAAATACTCGCTTAGTAGAAGCAATGATAGACATGAATTCAAATCAAGAACTGTAATAAGTTACCTACTTAGAAAAGTCTAAACGTCCTCCTTCTTTCGCTCGAACAAATATTTGATCGAACCCTCCAAGTTGTATTGAGCTGAACACAACTATACTGAACACTGCCGCAAACATCAGGAAGGACTGTAAGAGATCTGTGAACAGCACCGCCTTCATGCCTCCCAGGGTCGAGTAGAAAGTACAAGCTAAGCCTACCACTAATATTGATATCAGTCTATCCAGCCCTGTCACCGCTTCAAGGACAATCGCTGGTGCGTATAATACTATGCCGTTATACAGGATCATTTGTAGTGTATACGTTAAAGAAGCCAGGACTCTTATTCTTGGTCCGAATCTTAATTCAAGATATTCATAAGTACTGGTTTTTTGTAGTCCAAAAAAGACCGGTAAATACAATCGGCTAGCGATAGGCGTGCCTAATCCATATCCCAAATTTGCGAGGAAGAATTGCAAGCCATAGAAATAGTTTTCAGCTGAAACTCCGAGGAGTGTGATGGCGGACATGAATGACGCCATGAGTGACACCGCCACGGGTAATATTGACATGTTGCGGTCAGCTAGGAGATATTCCTGTGGAGAACGGTTTTGAATGATCAATCATTTACATTATAATGAGATATTAAGACTCCTCATGACTTTTTGGTGGGAAATATTAGGGCGATTGGTTCCAAAAAAAAAATGTTTCAATTAGTGGAATAAAAAATGATGTGTCCATAATATTATATCTATGGTTTATAAACAAGTCGTATGGACAAGTGCAGGTAATGAAATGGTATGGAAATAGTCAATGGTGAAACTTTTCTTTTCAAGTTTCCCAGATGATCGATTGGTTTTCAGTAAAGTAGTTAAAGTTTTACTGATAGAAGAGGAAATTATTATTTCGTTATCATCATGGCTACTGAAATGCTATATAATGGCAATCAATCAGTTTAGTAGCCAAATACAAACAAATAAAAAAAACATAGAATTTAAATTAGAATCTCACCTCATTTGTTTTCTGTTTTCCTCCACTAAACCGGAAATAAACCCCAATCGCAACTGAGGCGATCATTGTCGCTGCCATGAATATGTAGTCCAAAATTCCGAATACCGATTGAACCATATTGGTCTGGAAAACACAAAAGACACAAGAATATTTTGGCTAAAGAAAACCAACGCACGTGTGACCTAAAACTATCGCAAATTATATAGGTATTTGATGTCTCAACAGACACTGCTATATTTATATGAGACGAGGTATCATCAGATTATTGTTATCTTTCTTTATCTCTTGAAGATCACTCTCTAGTAGTTACATGTAGAAACAAATTATAAAAAGTACAGTAAAGAGTACAGTAGTACCTTAGTGTCAGTAAGAAACGTGTTCGTAAAAATTAATAAAATAATAGTGAGGCCACTTATTTTACTTACGTAATAATCAAAATTATAGATTATGGACCTACGAAAAATTGACAGACAATCATGAGAATCATCAAGTGTTTACTTACACTTGCTACTTAGCATGTATTTGTCTTCGCCCCTACAGCTTGACCTTTAGGGGCGTGAAACAGGGTAAAAAGATTATATGTAATTCCACACGTATGGAGTGGCGGGTAAAGCGGGAGATACGTTTCTGATAAAACGGTGTCTTTATACTTGAGATTAGTCAGATATTGGTGTTACCTTGTACATATTGATCAGCCGATCATATTTACTTAATGAAAGATATATTATTATGGTTATCATTGAGAGTACGGTTTGAGTCAAAGTTGAGGTGATAACGCACATGCACTAGTTGCTAACTCATTGATTTCGGGTTATTTAATTAATAGGAACTGTTCACTGAAAATAAAGTGAGAAGATCTCATGTTAGGATTATCCCTTGTTATTCTAATTTAGGGGTAAGACCATCGCTATAACAAACGGGGCTGTTAAAATAATAGTTAAAAAAAGATTTTTGTAAAAAAAACAAGCCCACTGAGTTTTTTTGCGGGTTTCTTCTCAGTTGAGGGCGCGTCGGTTGTAGAGTTAAGAAAAAAATCTAAATGATAGTTTGTAAGTTCCCCCGTAGGCCTATACAAAATAAATGATTTGAGTTTGATTTTGACCCTGGACCCTGGGTGCAGCTGACTCGTGAAGCTCTTTATTTCTACCTGTTTCTGTCTAGAGCAGCTGCTTTTAGCTCCGATGCTGACCCTAACTTTTATCTGACTCATATAGCTTACTTTTGGACTTCCTCTTCCACGCTTTCCTTCCCCTTTACGATGTTCAATATTGAGGTATTCTATTTTATTATTTTCGTAATATTCCCATTAGTGATCTACTTTTATAATATTAAAAGAAGAAAGAAGAATGTTTAAATTTAAGGCTTCTTTTCGAGCCAACTACCATTGATATTTACACTATATTTTTATTTTAAACTGATAAGAGGTTTAGCGAACTTTGGTATCCTAAAGCTTCGAGATAATTAGTTCCACTACACGATCATTCATCATCAGAACGCATATCACTTTACAGCCAGAATAATATATTTTGACGATTCGTAAGTACTGAACTTAATGGTTTACATATATAAAAGATATTCTGATTCTGATACAGTTTACGGACTCAGTTTTTTTATGTGAAGTATACCAAGTGTACGACTCCAATTCAGTGATTCAAAACCAATCATCACTTTCATCTCACATGAACATACAAACTATACAAGTGGTAGATAATATGTATGATAGCAATCATTTTCAATTGATTACCTACTACACTGATAACAACACTGAAGTCATTGTCTGTTGAGACTTCGGACTGGTTCAATAGCCAATAATGGGTGACGGATAAATTGGCAATTCATACGTATACAATTTTAGAAGAAAAAAAAAACTCTTGTTTTATAAAGTTCGTTTTTTTAGACAACTTCTATGATAAGTATTCCTATTATTTCTTTCCTTAAAGATATGAACAATATGTAGCTTTAAAACCAAAAGTAGATTCAAAATATTTTAATTAAGATAGATAGTAATAAAATTTCTCAAGTAAAAGTTTTTTTTTATATTCTCTTACAATCTAATTAAAATAGCTACAGTATATGGAATTGGAAGAAATAGGATAGTCATTTGTTTTTTCATGTAAATATCTTTGTATATGCCTATTGTATATTATTTATCTATACATCTATCTATACATATAAATAAAATTGGAGTGTCTGTTTGTAATATTAAAATAACCGCTTTTTACTAAGTGCATTTGGATGTATACACGTTACCTATACCGAAACAACATTTTTTACAATTTTTGTCTGTCCGTCTGTCTGTCTGTCTGTCTGTCCGTCTGTCTGTCTGTCTGTCTGTCTGTCTGTCTGTATGTCTGTCTGTTTGTTCCGGCTAATCTCTGAAATGGCTGGACCGATTTTGACGGGACTTTCACTGGCAGATAGCTGATGTAACAAGGAGTAACTTAGGCTACTTTTATTTTAGAAAAAAAAATAGGATCTCACGAAAAAAAAAACCAATGTTGCAGCGCAGCGCCTGATTGTTTGATAGCAACAACCTGCAAAGCGTCCCGCGGGCTCAGAATGGGCGGGCAGGCTGTTGTCAACGGTTGTCTTTGTTAAATACCACGCGGACGAAGTCGCGGGCAACAGCTAGTAGTTAATAAATTTAGCGTAATAGAATGTACTCACTATTAAAGTCGAGATCTCAGCGAAATGTTTAGTTCTCTTGATACTCTATTCCTGGTATAGTAGTTAAATATTTTTTCATTCAATTAAGTATACTCTACAATACTCTACATTATAAAGGGGTACAAAGATTTCGAAGTTGCACAGTAAATTAACCTTAACCTTTCTATATTTCCGGTGTAACGAAATTATAAAACAATACAATGTGGACGAACGTAACGAAATAAATATTACACAATTTAATGTTCGCTCGAAGCGAATACAAAATGAATACGAGTAATAGGTATCTTTTTTGTTGTGAGCAATAAAAAAGAACCGTCCTATTTAGTTGCCGCGACAAGTCAAACTGTTTGATTGAGGTTATGTCTTGCCGCGATTGTTTTATTAAAATAATGTTAAATACGACTGTTGTGTAGCGGATTTAAGCCAATCAAGCGCTTCATTTTCATATGGGTAACAAAACATACGGTAGTTTATTATGCAATACTAAAACATTTATTCGATTAAATAATACGATTCTACCTTATCTTGTTGATTATGTACTGAAAAAGGCAGAAAACAAAACGTTATCTGCGTTACTAATTTGTAGATATACCTCGTTCTAAGCTACTCTTAAATAGCAGTAAAAAAAAAGAATAAATAAGTAAACTAAACATGAAATCAAAAGCGCTACAGCACTTTAAGTATTAAGATAGACGTGCAGACTGTGCAGAAGGCATGCATATTTCCAAGAAAGGCTATACCGTCGTATCATCTTTTTCCTACTTGTTGTATTAGCCTTCATTTTACCCTCAGAGACATAATAGAAATATATCTGTGTGTACACCTACAACCTATACAAATTGATACCTAAATACAGCAATCTACAGCAAGCTAAATACAGCATCAGCAATTTACTCATAATTGTCACAATTTTATATTGATTTTGTTTAGTATAATATACCTATTGTTTTCATGATATAATATTGTTTTAAGATTGACAGACGACATCTGCCTATGTTTTGATGTACGTGTTTATCAAATAACTTACAAGGCTCATAGTTGCCTCCAAACTTGATGTACTAGGTTCTTTCTGAGGTTCTGTTAACGGCCTAGAAAGAGACTACATTTCCTTTCAGAAGGAGCAGTAAAGACTTTTTGATGAGTTTTATCGAGTCTATATGGCTTCGAATGGTTTCTTATAATTTCAGGTCGGAGCCTTACCAGTGCAGCTGATGAAACGATAAAACTCCTTACACGAGATGTCAACGACCTTTAAATATTTTACGAAATAAATTAGGTCTCATTCAATAGTCGATATATCAATGGCATTTTAACCCATGGTACTAGGTTTATTTGTATTGGTCCTTAGTATACTTACCTATGGACACAGTATCTAAATTTCTAAAATTGGTATGCTTATTATAATGACTAAAATATTCTTAGTTCAATATCCAACTATGATGATAGCTTGGGCCTAGTGGGCACTGTACCATGTTGTTGAAGGTTTGATTCCTGTCTCGGTAAATTGCAGAAATCATATTTTTGCAATTTGCTCTTTTTTGATATCGGTACCTATAGAACAAGGGTTACCAAGGGGCAATATATTTTTTTAAACTAGACGATGATAAAATTAATGTACCTACTTATTGAATGCAGAATTAATAAGAGGCTCGCATTGATCGCACAACATTTACAATTCAACACAAAGTAACACCTTTCACGGTTGATCGTGATAACCAATAATTATGTTACCTCTATTAAACCGTAATATTAATCAAAGCAACATTTTGTTAATTCACCTATACCTATACTTACTACACTTCTCGAGTTCACAGGATGATGCTAAGGTCAATAACACTTGCCTAATTAGGTAGGCCTTTATGTAGGGTATATAATTTATATTAGGTATATTAAATAAATATTCAGTAGGCCTAAGTATTTAGTCTGCCTCGAGACAACCAAATCTGTGTTGCACGCTATTGAAAATCGGCTATTAATGGTCTTCATTTAAATCTTAGATATTTTAGCATTTATTAATCGCTGGTGAGCGCCTTACTAGATGAATATATATATAACTACCAAGATATTTTGGACCAAGGCACTGATTCGTAATATTAAGAATAGTGCCAGAATGAAAATACGCGCGTTTCTTCAAATCGACTTTTACAAGAAGCACCAAACCAGGTTACAGACAGAGGTACTTATTAACTGGAATTACGACTATTAAAAAATATAATGTGATCGTTGTCTTCAAAATATTCTTAGAAGTATACAAAAATAAAATACTTAACTGAATTGAAGCCACAGCATCGCAAATACCTTGTTCGATCTCGTCGTTTGTTTTTGTTGAATACACATCATGATTGAGTAACAAATAAGTGAAGTGAATAAATCAGTCAACTGTAAAAAAGTTTTCTTCAACATACCTACCCAATGTATCTACCACTACACATGCCAGTGATATGGTTCTGTACATATTTATGCTCTACATTCTGGATTCTACCAACGCACTCTAGCTGTGTTTTCATGTCTTTTCATCTCGACGTTTTCGTTCAAAGTGCAGCGCGGAGTCAAGAGCACCATTTAAGGAAGTGCAACGGATAACTTGGTAGCTCGTGTTTCTTTTAAAATTTAAAACAAACATTATGTTCGGTATCTTTATATTTGTTTATCATAAAATCTAAACTTTTTTATATGATTCCTATATTCATATCGGATATCGGTCCAACCCACTCCAGTAATTATGTATCATTATTATTTGTACATAATCACCCTGTATTGGTCTATTACTTAATAACATTAAAATTACAATAAAGCTTGCATGCGTTGCGGGTGTCGGAACAGCTCAAACACAGATACGTATACAGTCACAATGGATAATCGCCGACCCAGGCGCTACTTTGCACTGCATTTCCTTCTTCTGCGATTCCTTGGTCTCGGATGGTGGCATCACCCAGAAGATGGGGACACGACCAACTTCCCAGGGTGGTACTTCTACTACTCTATAGTCACCCAAGTTGTGTGGGTTGCAGGCTTTGTCGGCTTGGAAACTATAGACCCATTTGTCGGCGAGAAAGATTTGGATCGATTCATGTTCAGCCTCTCCTTTGTCATCACTCACAACCTGACGCTGATAAAATTATACATATTCTTCTTTAAAAACGTTGCTATTCAAGATATAGTGCGAACTCTGGAAATAGAACTGTACAAATATTACCAAAACGACGTGAAAAATTGCGCTACGATTAGAATAACAAAAATATTTACTGGAGCATTTTTGTTCTTTGGTTGGATGACAATCGCGAATGGAAATGTTTATGGCATCGTTCAAGATATTCGCTGGAAATCTGAAATAGCCAGGCTCAACGATACATCTGAACGGCCATCTCGCACTCTCCCGCAGCCAATTTATATACCATGGAATTACCACGAAGATGCATCATATATACCGACTTTTGCGCTTGAAACGATAGGTCTGCTTTGGACTGGTCATATAGTGATGACGATTGATACCTTCATCGGGTCTATGATCCTACACATGAGCACGCAGTTTGCAATATTACGAGAAGCCATAACAACTGCTTACGACCGTACAATGACAACACTCAGAGAAAAGGGGCATCGCTATGTTGATGATGATATCCAGGAAAAATCATGGCCCATAGATTTTAATGATAAGATCATTAAGTCATTCTACAGCGAACAAGAAATTGAAAATGCTCTGGAAAAAACATTATTGAATTGTTTTCGCCAACATCAACTTCTCATCGAGTAAGATCACATATTTTAACATAAATTAATAATATTTTCCCATAACACAATCCAAATATAAATAATATGTGTATCAACATAAAACAAAAAAGCTTGAATTGTTAATGAAATATCCATTTAACAGGTATGCTCATGGATTTGGAAGTAAAAGTAACTGTAAAGATATGTAAATGATAAGAGGGGTCATACATAAATCAAAAAGAGATGTTATAATGCCCCCCTTCGTATTCAGAATACGCTTCCAAAGGCAAGAGGAATCTATGTAATGTTGTGTAAACGGAGGCAATGGGGCTCATTCTGTATTCCGTCCTGATGCTCCAATCTGTTTGTTCAGTTTTTACAGTAGATTAACTGAGATTAAGTAATATCTACTTAACATTTACTTAAATACATACTTTTGATGTCGTATGGTTTACTTATATTATTTGAAAGCTTACTTTACATACAAATAGGATAATAATTGCTGATGAGTCAAAATTGGTACAGAGGCCAATCACTAATGTTCTTGGCTCAGTGGATCCGTTACTAGGTTTGGTTGTCTCGGCCCCAGTAAACAAGACAAACTTTTTGGCAAGCAAATTCACTTCGACCGGCCGACTCTCCTAAACTGTCATAAAGTGCAATGCTCTTATAGTAGGTACCAGCTCACGAGCCAATTTGGGCTGGTTTCTGTATATTAGGTATCATATATGATAATCCGAAATGCTAACAATTGCAGTCCCCAAAGAATGCTTCATATACTTATGTACAATATCTGGACCATATTTATGTGAGTTGAACAGGCCAGCCTGTTATTATAGAAAATGAGGCAACCCCTGAGTAAAAAACCTAAGTTCACGGTCGATATGAAAGCAATACGGGGGCCGCCTTCTCAGTTGATATGACACACTGCAATATCTCAGGATTACAGCTCCAATATTGTCAGTCGGTTTGCCTTTTTTTCCGCACTTATATCAACATAATCTGCGATTTATATTCACCTTTCTAAGGTGAATATTAGAATGAAGTTTTCACTTGTATTTATACTTTTATAGCTACTGCTGGATAGAGGGCGAAAACGTGCGCGAGGGGTTTAAGATTTTTGACAATCTTATATTTCTCCCCTATTTCAGAAGAAGTATTCTCAACGTTGACTCCCGAATGGAGACAGACATTCAAGTTTGATCGAACTTCACCAGGTTGTTTTCCTATAACGCGTGTTCAAGTTCGACAAACAGAGAAAAATCCGAGAACGATATTTCAATGCTTACAATTTACCGACACGGCCAAGTGTCAATCTTATATACGTATATACAATTGATTTGCTTTTTTTCAGATGCGTGGAAAAATTCTCCCGGACTTATTCTTATGGTTTCATGACGCAACTACTCTCAAGTATGGCAGCCATTTGCGTAGTAATGGTTCAAGTTTCGGTATGTTTACTTACTTCGGGAACGTAAAAACGAAAAATAAACGCGATAAAATCCTTAAAAAATAGTTTTATTTCAATGTTTACTTACTTGTTGATAACTATAACTTGCATGCGTACCCGCCCGGATAAAGAATGGGATTATGAATAATTGCGGCTCATTGAGCCATTAGTACGTCAGCATTACTACAGTATAGACAGAGTATGCTGTCAGTATATCGAGCCGGGTATCGACCCTAGTACATGTACTAGAGTATATACAGTGGTATTCCGACAGTACGGACTATTTTTTAAATCTGAGCGGGTAGTATAGTATTACGATATTATGCATATGTAAACCGAGGATCATTTCTCAAGTTCTGTTTATAGACATATCTATAATCGTTTTTACACCTCCTAAATTTGTCAGAGAATAAGATAGAACAGAATTAATTGTTAACTAATAATCTCTTGTAAGGACTGAGGTCTGAGAATGACATTGATTTCTCTTTAGAAGCGTGCGAAATGGAGCAGACCATTTTAAAGCCACGAATAATAAGAGCCTGTGTCAATTAAGTTGTGGTTAAGATTTATAAGCACATTGTGACACGGCCCTACATAACCTCTTCACACAGAGTGCCTAAAATTATTCCAACCTTATTTTTTTTCGGTTCAGCAAGACGCTTCAAGCTTCAAGTCAGTGAGGCTGGTGACGTCACTGGCTTTCTTCTTCGCTATGATAACTCAGCTTGCCATACAATGTTTCACTGGCAATGAACTGACTTTACAAGTGAGTTACCTATGTAATAAAGGTAGCCGGCTGTTTCTATCTCTGTTGGTTATTTCACATTTCGGGTAAGTATACTTACCCCTCTGTTTAGAATGGAATGTTTGTCAATGTTGTGAAGCGCTAATAATACTGTGGACAATTTTACCAACTAATCTAACAACAAGTTGGGGAGTGAGTAGATACTTACGTGTTTTACGTCTGTGTGTATATATGTGTCTGTTCATAGAAGTGTGAAATTGGCCAAACACAATTTAATTTAGTGGCTCAAACATAATATGTTTACGTAGTGTTTCAGTAACGTAAGCGTCTTCCATCCTTCTCATGCCACAGATTGCATAAAAAAGTATTATGTTATGACCACATCTGGCTTAGCTTTAGTGTTAATGACAATATTCATAGGCCTCAATTATGGTATTAATACTAATTACCACGTTAAACGTTTGACTCTTATAGCTTAATGTCTAACGTCATTAGTAATGACTTTAGTAAATTAATGTGTTAAAATGTTGACCACATCTACTTATGGTGTAGCCACACCTGCGGCTTAGTGCACTAATTAGTTTTTTAATAATGTTTCTAAGCAGATGTGACCAAAAGTTATATATATAGTTAAAAAACTACATTAATGTAGCGATGCGTTTAACGTGGTATTATTAAATGCCTGAATTGAGGCACATAATTTAGCACTAAGCCACAGATGTACCCGTAGCATTACACTGACGGTGCTTACAAAATGACGTTACTAGGTACTTCGGAGTTCCAGCTTACCCTACAGTTCAGTATCGACCTACATGGAGTATTTGGAATGTTGTCAGGCAGAACGTATATCAGACGCAGTGATGCAGTGCAAATGGGAGCGCATGTCGGTGCGCCAGCGCCGCCTTCTCCTGACGATGATGATGCGCGCGCAGCGCCCTCTACGGCTCACCGCCGCTGGGTTTACGCACATGGACAACGCCTGTTTTGTTTCGGTAGGTACTTGTGACGTAGTACTTATTGCTGGCATTTTCCTGTTATTTTTCTTGTACTTTTTGGAGTCACCATTCAGTCTGCCCTATTTAAAGCGATTACCTATACGTTGACATTTCAGTTTTTTATCAGGCGTCTCTATCCGAAAGTTTTCAGATTGAAACTAAGGCTGAGCAAAAGAATAAATAATACTACACTACATATATTTTGTATGGCATTTTTACTATAGAGAAATTACATATTAATAAAATCCTATGACCAGTTAATAAAATCCCTTTTTTTTGGGAGCATAACTTGTAGGTATAACATTTTAGTGATCAGTACGAATAAAATTACCAGGCATTTTCCTCAGATATAAAGTCGGTAAAAATTTCAGCAGCTCTTTGCGAGGTGCAACCGACCGCAATTGTACTCGTAAGACGAGCTACTGAAAAAAACTCAAGTGTTTGCAACATTTTAGGTGCCATTTTTAGAGCCGTGCCGTGTGTAGAGGACATAAAAAATATAGCCGTAATCCGTTCATTCGCTTTTTAATTCCAGATAATGAAAGCTGCGTATTCATATTATGCTGTGCTCAGCCAAAAACAACAATGAATGGATAAAAAAACAAAAATGAAAAGCACCGAAATGTTTACTGTATAATTTATTTAAAAATCTTTCGTCTCCACTGATTTGTTGTGCATATAACTACCAACTAAACTATCACAGTTTTTTTCGTAAGTACGTATCTATATAAAAAATGTAAAAGTAATAAATCTATTGGGTGGTCTACTTTGTTTATAATTTACCACAAGATATTCATGATCTTCCTTACAAATTCTGCCAATAACAGAAGTTTCATCATACAAAAAAAATACTAATGTGACTATATTTATAGATATTTTATATTTATAATGCTAGGTTTCTTATAAGGTACTTACTAATTTAATTTTGGAGGTCCCTTAAGTACCAACCCTTTTATAGATAGGTACTCAAGTTACATTTAGTTTGTTTGGCCATTCAACAATCATATGACCAATATTTTTTTTTCTACCGACTACCTAGCCTTACCATATTGTCTTATCAATCATAGTTCGAGGAGAGATGGCGGCTTCGGTGTCACTGAACGAGATCTCTCTGGGCTCCTCACACTCAACACTGTCATTTCCTCAGACCTGCAAACACATGTTTTTTTTTATTCTATTCGCTTCTTGTGCTATGGAAAACAGTCTTTTAGTTGCTGTTAAAAAGTCGAAAAAGATTCAACTCTGGGGTATATTTTAGTAACAGAATCAGAAATGTTTATTTGTCAAACACAGGTACCTATTCTTCTGCTATTAGGGGCGGAGACAAAGTCGCCTCACCCATTCGCGAGTTATAAATGGTGTAACTAACACGACTTTCTTTTATAGGTAACTATGTATAGATCAAGATCTATCAAAGGTATCTTACTCGTTATAAGTTCTTTGTTTCAAGACTTTAAAGGTATCTTGTCACAAAATATTCTTATATTGGTATCTAAGTATCCACCTAACAGGAGTCGTAAATCTTGACTTTCTTCAAAACATCTTGGCACCCTACTCTTTGTGCTTCAATGAATTTGCAAGGAGATCGACAATTTGTCGCGACCCGGAACCAAACATCGAGTACCATCCTGAGTAATCTTCGAAGCGTTATGTTGTGCTATTGATGTATAGGTACTGGTAGGTACATATCGACAAATTGATTACAAAAACGATGTTCAATTTTTTACGGCTTTTATTTACCGTTTAATTTGCTTTGATTTATATTTGTTCGTTGTCGTGTTTTGGTATATATGTATTATCAGAATATAAGATATTATGACTTTCTGCGTTCGGTGCTCGTAGGTACAATAGGGGCGGCCTAATCTAATTCACTCAGACACAAAATACTTACGTGTTGAAATAAAACTATTTTTAAGGATTTTATCGCGATTATTTTTTGTTTTTACGTTCCCGACGTTTCGGCTGCTTTAATAAAATCCTTAAAAATAGTTTTATTTCTATGTGTAGTATTCGCGTAAATATAAGAAATCAATATACCCACGTGTATTGTGTTTCTGGGTAATAGAAGCTTACCTGTCTTCATCCGTGTGTGCCGCGTTATAGAACACGCCTGGAAGCGGCGAGTCGTGTTGGCTCAGCAGCGAGCTGCCCGCCCTGGGGGAGTGCGGGCCGTGCGTGGCGTACGGCGAGAACGGCACCGCCGCTCGAAGTGCTGCCAGCACCAGCAACATACCGCCTGGGACCAACTAACCTTAAGACAACTAGGTCTGACCATAGAAGGACTATAGTAGATTGTGTCTTGTGACGTATTTCTAATTTACTCCTATTTCTTCTTACAGTAATAGAAATGGGATATTACCAAATATTGTATACGCAACCTACTAAAGCAATAGTGAGCGTTCGTCATACACAAAATGATATTTTCAAGTGGGCGTGGATGGCCAATTCCAAAACTATAGGGGAAATTATTAAAAGAAAAAAATATGCGTAAAAAAGGATGCTCAAAGGATTCTCGAAGCCGATTTATGATGAAAACCAAAACTAAAACATTCGATTTTTGGCCAGAAATAGAAACTGTTGATGATGATGTGTTGATTTTGAAAAAAAAATGAAACTAGTATTATTGCACCACCCAATAGTTTCGCTAATAAAAATCAAGACTTGCAAGGCTGCCATCAAATACGTCTATATTCTTAATAACAGTCAGTATAAGTTTTGGTAGTATAAGGTGGTACTCAAGAATATATCTTACCCGACACAGTAGCCAGTAAAGTAAGGTTAGCGAACAGCAGTGCGGTCGCCGCACACGCATAGAACGGCGCGCGCGCACGTCCGCACGACCACCGGAAGTAGTCCCAGCACCGCAGCGGTAGCGTATAGTCGCCTCGACGGCACAGCAGGTCAACAAACAGGGCGACCACCCACATCGTCTCCAAAATGAAGATTAAGGCTGATCCCGCACTAAAGAGAATAAGATGTATCTACACGAAGTCACAGTTAGGACAAATAACATGCCAATCTAAATAAAGGCATTCTAGGAAATTGCTCAAGAATAATTTTGCATTGGATAATAGACTGTCTTAATTATCCACCCAACTCGTGATAATCGTCAGTCTTGAAGGCAGTACCTAGTTATTGCCAGTCGAAACAGATTATTGGTCTTAGCCGAAGCTCGAAGAACCGATGGCCATTGGGGTACAAAGGTTTGAGAAGGGCGATCACGAATCGTAAGATGTAGCCCCCACCAGGTGGACCAATGATATAATACTGCCTCAGCCCCAATCATACTCACACACTCAGCCAAATCAAGTAAGACCAGAAAGAAGTCCTTAATAGGAACGAATTAAGAAAACTATTAGGATCATTTCAACTTTACTCACAGTAGCACTGGTGCCACGTCGTACCCAAGCACTAATAGATGGGTGCCGGCGCCGCTTAGCACTGAAATAAAGGGTGATGATCAGCTCTTGTTATGTCGATACATTTGGTTTATTTGTATGTTACAGAATAAGCTTTCGAATTATAGCCTCTACAAACTGCACGATTTGGCTCACAATCGGATCCCTGCCACCAATAGTCATGTCAATATAGATAAGTTGGCTATAAAGTCATTAACATGCTAATTGGTAGAAACCCTACAAATCGTAAGTTAATTGTGCCGTTCGTAGAGGCCTTGAAATTTGGTGTAGAGCACAGATGAAGTAGGTAGTACCTAGGTTGGACATATGGACATTTCAAGTAAGTATTAACTAATGCAATACTGCTATTTTAGATTGCTATCATCTCTCATCCCCGCGCATGGCATGGTATGTGCCCGAGTCAGTTTCGTGAGGCTACGCAGTCGGTCTGGCCGCGGCCAATAACGAAAAGGTACCTACAAATAGGTATTATATAATATTATAACCATTTTAATTTCCTTTTACGGTCCAAGGCGGCTCGGCTGTTCAGGCGAATGACTTTAGAAACAGCAATGAACTGTGAAAGGAATTTCAAACTTCTTGTTTCCTAGGCACTTACTTATCTAGATGAGATGAAATTGTAACTTTAGGATTACGAATTAATAATTAACACCCTCTCCTGCCGCCTACTTCCCCTTGTAATATAAATAAATAAGTAGGTAGCGTATACAACGCCTCATATTTATAAATTACGACACTTCCGAGGCCACTGTAACGATGTAAGGAAATAAGTATTATACTCGTATATAAGGTGTAGCAATTAGTGTAAAATATTTTACACTTATTACTTCACTTATTACTTTATATGCAACAGTTAAGTATTACTTATCGATATTTTTAAACTTTACACTTTTCAAATGTGAAAATATAGAAAATACAATCACAAAATGCAAAATAATAACTCAAAATATTAACCTTACGCAATAATTAACCGAAAAGGAACGGAAATATCGTTTCCCCGTTACCCAAATACTACTATTAGTAGATGTCTCTAAATGCGAAAATTTCCATAACTTCATCAGAGTTGAGTGGAGACGTGTTCGCAATACGCTGATGTTCACACCTTCCTTATAATGTATGAATTGCTAAACCCGAATAAAGCCTCCTACATATAACACATATCATAGTATACAACAGGTCTTCTCCTCAAACGATAACCCATGACTACGTCACGATCAGTGCTGCCATTAATTGACATCTTTAAATAGAATAAACGCCGCTCATTGGACGAAGATCGCCGATGACGTTGTCTTATTCTAATCACGTGACTTAGCTGTCACGGAATAAAATACCTGGCGTAGCATTGTTTATACCATGTAAGAAACCACAGTCAGCTACAATGGCCAGCTATAGACTACGGACTCTATCACGGCACTTGATGAAAATTGTGGACCAATGGCTGCCAGTCAACCAGTCACTCCAACTTCATTTGGCAAATGACTGATAGCGGCCACAATAAAAGCCAAGCTTTAGAATCCATATAGTCTTTGAGAATTGTTTTGATGAATCCGCAAGCAAACAACCGAAATAAACTTTTTTCGTTGAGATTAAGATTACCAAAGCCAAGATTTCCGAATCTCAGAAAAGTACCCAAATAGGTATTTAGTGAAGTTCCGCTGATATATTGTATCGATTGCAACCTTTTGCAGGGGAACATTTCTCAAGTAGACGAATAGCGGCTACGTTTATTAATGTGCATCCTTAGTGGAGTGGATGATGTTTTCCTGACCAGGGTATTTATAGAATCGTAAACACCACTCCACAGATGCTTTTATATGCATCTATTCTTAGGATTTATTGCAAGTAATATCACCTTTGTTTATTTTCTTCTCTACCTATGGAGGTACATATAAGTAGTTTAATATGACGTATTACACATTCAGTCAATTGAAGGGCAATAAACCTATAAGACATTCCATTATTCTGACTGAGAGATAATGCGCTCGATATATTCATATTATATTAGATAAGGCTCGCCCTCGGGCAAAGGATACATCTTAGCTTACTAAAATTCTAAAGCTATTTACTCACCTACAGCCGATACAAGGCCCCATAGTCTCGCAAGAGGCTGCAATACGTCCCATAGTCTCGTAGCTACCGACTTCTTGCTAGGACCAGGTGGTCTCCTGAATGTCTGGATTCGAGACGTACTTTGACTCTGGAAGCCCTCCGTGTCAGATTTAACCGTTGGTGCACTCATAGCCAAGTCATTGCCAAACTAACTTTGTTAAATGTATTTTTTTCACTGTTTCACTTATATTTCAAGTTGTTCATACACCTCTAACAGTTTAAACAAGCAGACCAAAACAACTGCGATATGTGTTTATTATTCAACATTTTGAGTTTATGCTAATCACGGCAACGGCAGTCTTTTTCCTTGGAAAAAAAAAAGTATATTTGGTCAATATTTATTTACTAATCACATCGTGGCAGGTGGATCATTGCAATATCAAACACTGTCTGGCGGTCTGCCCGGGTACCAAAATACGCGCTACCTTGAATATACTACGTCCTAATTTCTTTTAATTTTTATTATTGCAAAAAAATATAATCAAACAACTATCACTAGATATAAATCGGAGTAGGCTTCATTAGCTAGTCAAGTATGAACGTAATTTTACAGTTTACGGCGGGAAACGTGTAATGTTGATTTGTCCGGCGCGACACGAGCACACATTGCTACGGGTTGTGAGATACTGTGGAGCAGAAAGCGATAGGTAGGTATCTACCACACGCCAAGTCACTGCTCTCGAATGTACCTACAAGCGATACTCAAGAATCTTACCTTGCGACCGACAATCGCTCTACTTTTTTAGTACCTAGATAATGTTATGTACACGCGAACGCAAAGTTTCCTAGAATGTCTTTTTGAGCTTAGTTGCTTTATACCAATTTAAGTTAATATGTATTAGTAATAATACACCATCACGCCTGTAAAGCTCGAAGAGGTAGGCAAAGGTGTTTGGCAGTGCACCCACATTTCACCAACCGTAAGTACCTATTGGGTACCAAGTCCAACCCATTGTAATAGGAGATCAGGAGTCGAGCATAATGCTATTGTGCGGGGCACACACTTCTCTCCTCAATATCAGGAGTTTTTTAGGCTATAGACTCTATAGTCCACTACGCTGACCCAGTCCTTAGTGAACTTCACACAACATTCGATAGATGTTTTCCCTACGATGTTTTCCTCCACCTCCACCTCCACCGAGATTTCACATGAAAATCAGATTTGTGTAGTACGCGCGAATTCGCGTGTAGGTACGTAAGTACGAAAATTCGCGTGTTCTACACATTTTTTTCAGGACACTCCGTCTGTACCTATTATTTCTCTGTTTTTCTTCTCTCTCTCATCTGAGATGAACATAATTACTAATTATGTAGGTACCTTCTCCTTCCATCATCGGCATCCATTTTTCTATATGACTTTATTAATTCTTCTTTCTTTACAAAATGAAATGCGATGAAATAAAATGGATATGAATATAGCATCACCCAACAACTTCAAGTAGGTGTTTTGCTAATGTCAAGTAATTGATAGCGATAACTAAATCAAGAAAAATGCATTACCCAGGTATTACTAAAATAATGGATGTGACATGAATATAATATAATATGAATGAATGGCGTGTCACATTTATTTTAACTTGTTATTGCCAATTGTGAATGCAGTGATAGCCAAGTTGGTAGAAAGGTCGCCTTGTGAACAAGGTGTGCAGGTTCAAACCCCGGCTTGCACCTCTGAGATTTCATGTGCGAATGTCATATTCAATCATGATTATCACTTGCTATACCATAGATGTAAGATGTAAGCAAAATCCTGCAGGTCTGTCAAAAAGTCATGTGAAGTTCACCAAACCGCACTGGGCCAGGGCCCTAAGTCTGCTAACGCAATCGATTCATAATCGAACAGCAACCGTATAGTAACTGCCACTTTTGACAGATATCCCATACAATATCTGTCAAAAGTGACAGTTACTATGCGGTTGCTGTTCGATTAGGAATCGATTGTGTTAGCAGACTTCGGGCCCAGCGCGGCGTGGTGGACACTGGTAGAAAGTTCCCGGTATAATGACAATAGGCTCGCTCCATATTACATTGGGACCAAAATACCATCGGCGAAATGTGGGTGCATTGCAGTGCACCTCTACCGACCCCTTCGGGGATTACAGGCGTGATGGTATATTATTATTATTTTACTTGTTATATTGCTATTTATTCCTTGAGATCGCAATAAAATAACGATGTTTTGTTGCTTCTTTAACAGATATGGCTATCGCTAATTAGTTGTACATAAACACGATTTATAATGTAGAAAAGCAATATTTATTAATAAAGAAATCGTCCTATATTTCCGATTCACCGATGAGTTTTTGAAAATCTCCAAATGCAGTTTTTCTTATCTTTCAAATCGACGTTAAGGTTACTCAGACCATATTTTTCTATCTTTTATAGTTTTGGAGGTCCCCATACTGATCCATCTCGATGTTACACTTGTATATCAAAGAACAATTTTCAGAAAATAGAACAAAATTAATTCTTCAATTTCACTGTTTAACTTCCCGCCAAAAGCCACTCAGTTTTTAATTAATTTTTTTTTAGGAAACAGCCAAAGCCATGTTTGGGTAGTTATTTTGCCAACGTCAAGTGGAATGATTATTTTTCATATCAAATATGTGAGATTCTATGGACGCCTAATCCGCATACTAGGCCTAATAAACCCCCCTAACCCTATCAGTAAAGTTGTACATACTTTACTGACAAATTATCGATCTTTTTGGGAGAACTGGATAAGTCGTCTTTTACTATTTAGTTTTATTTTCCTACACAAATGGTGTAATGGTGTTTATTCCACCAAAATTACACATTATATTTCAAAGAAACACATTTTACACAAAGTAAAACAAAATTGATGAACTTTTTCTTTAACTACCCCCAAAAAAGTCATAATTTACTTTAGGGTGAATGGGTAAGCATAAGCAAATCTGACAGCAGTTAAGTCGTTCAAAAACCCCAACAAAACCCGTTCTTGGAGGTTATAGATGAGGTCATGCATCATGCATGAATAAAATGTAAAACAAACTATATTGTCTATGGCAAACTGGCGAGGGTGGCCAGCTCTGTGGTCCGTCTTGCTTGCTTTTGCTTATACTATACGATTCACGCGTGCTTCGTGGTGTTTGTGTAACTTCTTGAGTTATACAAAGTTGAATACTATTAATTGTATGTGTTCTTTCACTTTTTTGCATTACATAATTGTGTGTAAATTATTTTTTCTATAATAAACAAGTCAAAGTGAAATATGCAATCGGGAAGTGGTGCGAAAAATCCACCATGGGCCCGGTCCAACGTGAACACAAACATGACCGGCATCAACCCGCAGATCATGGATCCCAATGCAATGATGACCCAACAGGGTATGATGCCATTCCAACAAACTCAAGCTGTATTTAACCCGAGTATGATGCAAGCGCAGGGCGGAATGGCGATGCCAATGGCGGGTCAGATGCCAATGAATCAAATGGCACAAGGGCAGATGTATCCCGGTAACGTAGTGGCGTACCCGGCTCCGCGTGGAATGAATCCCGGAATGTATCAAAACGCGCAAACTAATCAGACGCCTGCGACCTCCGAACAGCGGGTTTTCACGGGCACCGTGACAAAGACACACAATGACTTCGGCTTTGTTGATCACGATGTTTTCTACCAAACATCCGTGTGCGCTAAGGGTGTTATACCTAAAGTAAACGATAGAGTTCTGGTTGAGGCGACATATAACCCTAATATGCCTTTCAAGTGGAATGCGACTCGTGTGCAAGTGCTGCTCAAGACTAATCCGAATCAGAAGCAGAACAATCCCAAAAGTAATTCGTATAATGCAGTGCCACCGCCGACAAAGAAATCGCTGCCGCCCCGCCGCGATGATCGGCCTACACGCAGAGATGACAGGGTATGTTTGTTCCACAAACCACAATGCTGCTATTGTTACATTATAAGATATTTTTTATAGTTATTATTGCCTGAAGAGTGTAATACACATGCCAACTGCATTTAATGCATCAATAATTTGCCTTCTAGTAATAATATTTCCAACAAGTAATTTTAATTTGCAATTACACAGAAACGTTCACGGACCCGCAGTCGGTCTCGATCTCGCGACAGGCGTGAGAGCCGCAGCCGCCGTGACTCCCCACCCCGTAAGCGCCCAGTAGTGCATCAGCCATCACCTGTTAAATATGTTGTTCGAGTACCTCGAATGCCTCTTGATATGTAAGTACGCTATACTCACAATTAAGTTCAGCGGTGCTCAATATAAGGCGTTTTGACGTTTTCCATTATGCACCGCAACAGTACCTATTTAGATACCTACGTATGAGTTTATGTTGAATGTTATGTATTTGGAACTTAAAACTATTTTTACATTAAATGATCTGGTGGGATATTCAAAATATTTCAGTTAATATACACCACATGAACCAATATTTGGTGGAATTCCAAACATATGAAACTATGGCTAGTAACTAAAAATTATCATACTACTGTAAAACATCAGACTATCTGTGTATCCATCTGAAACACAATTCAGACTAACAATTTAGACCTTACCATTTGTAATGGTCTGTTTATCCGACTAGCTTTACGACTAACTATGTTCTCGTCATAGTAATAATCCAAAATTGTTAATTTCAGACAAAAATTAGATGTCCCAGCGCTATCCCAGAGGTATACGAACTTATATATTCCGTCTGACTTTTTCAATGCTCATGTGAAGTGGGGAGAGACATTCCCACCACAATCTCCATTTTCTATCAACAATCCATGCGCATATCACATTATGAGCAAGGAAGCTGAGTGTCCAGAACCGAATGATGCCATTTTAGAACCACCAGATGCCGATTACAGATTCTCTGCCAAGGTAAGAATTAGATAGTTGTATGTATCTAATATACATGTATAAATAAGTAAGTACTCCATTCCATCTATTTCATTAAATTAATTTCATAATATTAATTATTATTTTAGGTGATGTTAATCAGCATGCCATCTTTGGAGGCATTGTACCAAAAGTGTGGTATCACAAAGACTGATGAAAAAGACAAGCGCTCTAACAAAAATCCGCTTCATCCAACGCGTCTCATCAAGTTCCTTGTAGCACAAAAGGGTAAAGGTGGAGAAAACTTTGCTATAGGTGGACCCTGGAGCCCATCCATGGATGGTGAAAATCCTCAGACTGATCCTAAAGTATTAGTGAAGACAGCCATACGCACATGCAAAGCCCTCACTGGCATTGACTTGTCATCATGCACTCAGTGGTAAGTAATGTACAAATAGTTTACCAGCCAACAGTTCATCTAGTTCCATTGCTACCAAGAACCAGAGGACAGAAGTTTCTTCTAGATGCATCACACATTGTAATTCAGGAAAGTTGTTATTGGTGTAACATTGAATAGAAGAAGCTTTTGCCTATCGTCGTTTCTTCAATTAGTCACGGTACAGCACACATTTCTTATGAGCGTACGGAGGCAAATTTACACCGAGTAGGCGCCACCGCTTGGATCCAGATTCGATGTGCCACCTACCTTACAGCAGTTTATTTGCTCTCGTACCGGATGTGTCGTGTCCCTGTCTGCAGTCGGGCGGGCAGCGCGTTGCGCTTGTGAGTATACCACTATAACTTTATTACCCACGCAGGTACCGAATGGTGGAGTTTTACTACTGGCGGGAGGGCAGCGGCGGCAAGTCCAGGCTCGAGTGTGTGGTGTTGTTCCTGCCTGACGTGTGGTCCTCGCAACCGTCGCGTATCGAGTGGGCCAACGTTCAGGAACAATATAAGGCGACGTGCGACGCCGCTGCAAGGAATCTTGACGCCGCGCTGCAGCCGTCCGGAGACACGCAGCAGGCGCCGCCGGACGCCGGCCCGCCGCCAGCAGACGCCGACTCTCCGGCTGCGGACAAATCGCAAATTGTTTGTTCCCAGTTTTGTTTGGTTATGTTTCCGGCTGCGTGCGCTACTCTTTACATGGAAGATCAACTACGCTCCTGCGCTGTCGACATCTAAGCGGTCCGATGCCACAATGCCTTCGCCGACAATAGATAACAAAACTATAATCTATTTAATTTTTCTTCGCAGAATTATCACGTAATAATTTAAGATTACACAAAAACCATCCCATCATCGAAAACTAAAATTCTAACAATAAACTTAGTGAAACTCAGTTTTATGTTGTCCCTGAGTTTAAATTATGAAATTGCACATTTATTAATGTTTTCCGTAATTTCCCAGGACACCACGAATTTGGATAACACAACAATAACTATTGATGAAAATGATGAAGATGAGGAAAAACCTGAACCAACTCATTATTCCAAGATCGACTTGAGGACCATAAAGGTGGATCAACTGAGGCAGGAGTTGCGAGCGCGTAACGTCAGCTGCAAGGGTAAACAAATCATAGCTAAAATTGGATTTTCTACCAATAACATTTGAAATGCCTTTGATTTTTTTTTACGTTTCGTCACAGGATTGCGATCTCAACTCATATCACGTCTATCCAAATTGCTTAAAACCGAAACAGGAGAAGAAAAGAAAGATGATATCATAGAATTAGAGGAAGACGATGCAAAGGAACAAGCTACCGTAAAAGAAGAGACTGTCTTAGAACAGAATAAAGAGAAGGAAGATAAAATTGAAGTGATTGATGATAAGGATGATAGTGCTGACATAAAAGAAGATACTAAAGCAGATGTCGCTGAGAATATGGATGAGAAACCTAAAGATGTGGCGATACAAGAAGTAACAGCTAAGGATACTGAGATGAAAGAAGAAAAAGTCGAAAAAGAAGTTAAAGTGAAAACTGAAAAAGAAATTGAAGAAGAAAAAAGAAAGGTAGCCATTCAACATTCAGTAACAATATTAAAAGTACGATAATATAGATAAACTAATTTTTCCTACTATAATTTCAGATAGAAAAAGAGAAACAGCAATTAAAAACACGTTACGAGATACCAAGCACACCTCACATTATAGTGCATCCATCGGCTACAGCGAAGGCAGGGAAATTCAATTGCAACGTGGCCACATTATCGCTGTTGTTAGATTACCGCATCACAGATAATAAAGAACACAGCTTTGAGGTTTGTTACATATTTATATTCCAGAATATCGTCTGCAAGCAACAGGAAGAATAGAAACTGACCAATAGGCACAAATTGATAGAACGACGTCAATAGGGCACTGTCACTGGAACAGTTAGAGAAGTTCTTGATAGGAACATTATGAGAAGTGAAAAGCGTGTGACTAAATTGAAAAGAGTGATCAGTGTGAATGTAGATGAACGCAGAGCGTGAAGACCCCAAGAACAAAATAATGGACTGTGTTAGGGGTGATAGGAACGAGGTTAGGGTGCATATGACTATGACGGAAAACCATGATCAATGGAAGGACGAGTCTATAAACCTACCCCAGATAATGGGCAATAGTCAGGAAAATAACATCGAGTTGTTTTGATTGGCGACCTTTTGGAAGTTATTTACATATTGTTTAAATTTAGCTATCTCTAAATAATATCATTTTATCTACAGTTATTCGTCTTTGCCGAGTTATTCAATGAGATGTTAATGCGTGACTTGGGTTTCTATATATACAAAACTCTGTACACATTACCCGAAAAAGTCGAGGAAGTTAAAGAGAAATCCGTCGAGAAGTCGGAGAAGAAAGATGAGAAAAAAGAAGAAAAGAAAGATGATAAGAAGGATGACAAAAGGGACGACAAGAGAGATTCGCGAAGACGTGACAGGAAGGTAAGTGTCGTTTTAAATAGGGGATTCAATTTGTGCTTTAAAAGATGATCAATTCGCCTGTATCTTGCTCCATTGGAAGACATATTCCTAAAAAAATTATAAGGTTGATTTTAAAATGCTTTCATTATACGTGTCGCTGCGTCAAAATGGCGGGAATCGCACCTTGGGTCACAAAACCATGATGTAGTCTATAAAAAACAAAGATTTATTGTGATACTGCTTGACAGGGGTCAAAGTTTCGTCCGTGGTCCTAGTTCTGTATGTACTTTCCGCGTGATACGTGTTCATTTAACATTTGTGTTTCGGCTCATTACCAATAATTTTATGATATACAGACAGTCACATTTTTATTATGATTTCATTATCGTAGGACTCTCACAGCGACGACGAACGCAGCAATTCGCCAAAGCGTAGTTGTGGCGTGGACCTCCCGTTGGACCCATACTTGCTTCTCTCCCTGGTCTACTTCGACACTGCGCGCGGTGGTAGCATAACGAAAAAAGATCTACAGAATCTGTTCATGAGCCTTGGGCTACATCTGTCGCGGTCACAAATCAAAGCTATACTGGAGAAAGTGTGCGTCAAAGACTTCTTTAATTACAAGTAAGTTATCGCTACATATTAAAAATTACCCTGAGCGCGAATATCGTGTTGTTTAATCTCGTGAACTATCGAGACATTATTTTTTATTCTGTAGTATGACGATCAGTACGGGTTTCAAATTCTATGTTTTATTAATAGCAGAAGGAATTCGTGGGAGTCCCTTTCATATGCTGTGTCGACACAATGTCAAATTTTGCACGCACGCGCTGATTGATTAATATTTACGCAAAAACTCAATTAATTATATGTATTTATGTTATTTTTTTGTTTTAGGACGCTCATTCAATCTATTAGAGATGTCGCATCTGGCTCATCAGAAGCTTTACAAGACTTGCCACTGGAAACTACGGTGCCAGTGAGTGAAGTGCCCTCGCACGTAAGTATGATTTTATTTTTCAATGCGTCAATTAGGATAAACTGAGATCTGTGAATAACTTGTGTTTTTTGTTCATAGATCTCTGAACTAGAGGAGACTATCGCCGCGGGAAACCGCAATTTGCTCCCACTGTTCAACAGATCAGACGATGACACTGGTCCAGCATCCGCAGAAACAGTGGATGTTAGCCAAACCGGTAAGAGATCAATATAGCAGGTAGATCCTTAATAAATTAACAATGAAAACGACATCGCCAATGGAAATCTTTAACTATAATATGCCTTAATATGATTTGTCAGATTTTTTGTAATTTGAAATCTTTCAAAAACATTTTGCCGGTTCTAAGGAAATACTGATAACAAAGAGATGGTTCTGATCATTTTGTGTCTGCTGTTATCAGAATATGATGATCGTAATGCAATGCTATGTGAAGGTCTCTTCCTTAGTACTTTATTTTTCGAAGTTATGCTTGTCGCATCCAGATTTTTTTCAATTTCACAAGACCATCGGTTCATCTCTCTAAGTCCAATACGAGGTCACTTGAGGTCTTTTTGTTCCCATTGCCCGTCCATTATGCGACTTATGGTTAGGTCACTTCCACATCCTCCGAGCGACCTTTGTTATATCCTACAGCTTAGTCATTTTCAGATTTTGGTATCACAAACCCAATCTGGGGATCTTTAACATGAGGTGTTTCATTCGCGTTTCGGGATAACTGGGGCGGGTTTTTGAATTTTCGATGCTAAGAGGGTATTTGGAAAGAGAATGCTCTAAATTTCTGGTTAAAAAACAACATGTGCAAAGCAAATGGTGGTAAAAGGAACCAATCTCTGGCTGACACTCGGCTTGCCAACTTTCCAAATTACAAACCAAACCAGGTTATATTAATCAAGGTGTGCAGGTTTAGCCAATTTAATTTGCAATATTTACGTGCTGTGCCGTGCAGGCAGACATCGTGGGAATACATGTATAATTATTGAAGGCCGTTTGAAGTTCGCCAACTCGCAATGGGCCAAGATGGTGTGACTATGACCGAATCCACCTCGCCAGGATGAATGGCAATAGGCTCGCCCTCTGTACTATCGTGGTGGGTCACCCTTTCGATAATAGGTGTCATGATGTTGTGATGTGTGTGTCAGGTGTGGTAATGTACAAGTCGCGGCTGGTGGACGTGGGCGCGCTGTGCGCGGCGGAGGCGCGCAGCGCGGCGTCGCGCGCGCGGCTGGAGGCGGCGCTGGAGGCCGCGCGCGCCGCGCTGCGGGCCGCGCGCGCCGCCGCCGCCACCACGCAGCAGGCGGAGCGCGGCGCGCAGCACCAGCTGTCCGACCTCAGCGCCAGCCTCGCGCACGCCAAGGCGCGCATCGCCTCGCTCACGGTCAGTACCCACCCCACCCCACCCCACCCCACAGCGCAGCACAGCGCTCATGCAGCTCGACCCCGACACGATCGCTTCCGAACCTGACGTACATATACCGACTTTACCTTTTTATAGCCGTATTACAATGCAGCTGAACGTCAATATGCCCCATTACAAACTGACCCTATTTTGTAAAGCTGCTAACCGTTTTGTTAAAGAGCGGATTCGGGTGCGACTTAACGGCTGCGAAAGAAATTATTTGTAAGATACCAAATAATACCTAGACCCCATGGTTGTCTATGAATAGAAAGACATCCAGACTTAAGTTGCTTCTTTAAATTTACTTTGGCCTGTTTATCATGAAATTCTAATATAAATTATTTGTTTTAGGCGAGCTCCAAGATATTCCACTCTGCTTTGAAGAGCATCCAATCTAAAGTGGAGGCCGTCGTCAATATCAAATATGAGGATGACGACGTAGTTGAAGTCGTCAATGGGCCCGCACAGTGAGTTGATACAATATAATTACAACATACTTACAAAGCGTACTTGTTCTGTGTTAACAATAAAATTATAATTATTTTGTTTTTTATACTTACAGAAAAGTAAAAGATACAAAGAAGGAAAAGGAAAATAATACTGAAACACAGGAAGACATGGTGGCCGTAACTGAAGTCCCGAAAGAAGAAAGCGAACGACTCACAGAGAGCACTGAAAACAAAGATCAAGTCAGCAAAGACTTGGAGGAATCTGAGTCCAAAAACCATGAATCTGATGTCTTAATAAATGAAAATATGGATATCGATGATAGGGAATAACATTCGGAAATGTTACATAATACAATATAGTCATGTCTTTCCTGCATATTAGTGAGACTGACGATGAATAGAAACGATGTTATTACGAACAGTGTGACGTAAGGATAAAGACTACGCAACTTTTTTTTAAAAGGGTAGGATAAATAATATCCGAGCATAAATCAAAAGTAATCCGAAAGCCTTGGAAATTACAGAATTTTGCATTTCCCTGTCGATATTTAAAAATACACCTCACATAATGACGTCTTGTTTTTTCGAATGTTCATTCTTTACTTATTTTTACCCATTGCTGTTTCTAGCCCAGTCCCATGTTAGCCTGACGGATCTTTAACCGACATCACTAATTTAGGTCCTAGAGCGCAGTTTAATAGTATATTGCGGTGATCTTAGGGACAGAAAAAAAGCGCCAAACATATTATTTTATAGGACGCGTCCATAATAAGTCTAGGCTTATTTTAAATATGTATAACTCAACTGTGCTAACTATCGGTGGTAAATATTGGACGTGATGTTGAGAATCAGACTTCCGATAGAAGTCTGTCTCGCTGGATGTTTTAAAGTCCGCGGAGGGACGACAACACACTCCTCGGATGCGACTCTGTTCGCATTATATTTACTACATCTCTATTAAAGGTATTCACAAATTCTTCCCAGTAACACGTTACTATTAGAGACTACGGTAAAATACTAATCATACATCTAGGTTAGAAGTACTAATTGTCATATGAGAATATTGTATTATGTGTTATTCAGATTTTTGAGACTCAATAATTCTTAGCAGTTTTATGTATTTGATTGAATAAAATATCAGTGTGTAGTACAGTAAGTCAATGTGGTACATTCTGTAAATTCATCTCATGATTTGTATTTTCGATCGTAAAGATCGATAAAGAGTTATTTTTAGTAACAAAATACAATGTAAATTAGATATAAGTTTTCCTTGCATTTGAATGCAATAAAGTGATAAATTGAAACACTTAGTTTTTCTAATAAAAGACAGCCAATATGTACTTCAATAATATTTATTTTAAATATAATATAGAATGTTTATTTCCATATTCAATCCTAGAAACTAGATATTTAGTATTAATATAAAATTACTGCATACTCTTAATACACAAGGAATTCATAAAATATCCATATTTAAAGTTTAAACCTCACATCTAAATACAAGTACATACTTATCTATATATTTCAAAGGATAAAATCTACCGTACCTACATATTACATATGTAAACGAACTATTTTTAGAGCAGTACGTCAAGCACAATCCGTTTTACGTACCGTTTCGATAACGTAACGTCTTCCATCTCTCTAACACCACAGATTTCATAAATAAGTATGACAGTGGCGGTATGTTCTCTCGATGATGTTGCGATTACATTAGAAGTTCCTGCTTACCCTACACTAGAGCATATTGAAAATAATATCAGTTATGCCTTTATAAAAGATTACTTAATCAAATTTCATAGTGCTTTGTAATGCCTACACACTAGATATGTTTAGGGCAAATAGTGCATATTGTAAATAGTAACAAAGTTCTACCCCCAAACTACAGTTTTAATCAAATTAAAAAGCATTGCTTTGTAATGCCATTGTAAATGGACTAAAACTTTCAATGAATTTGAGGTTAAAATACATTTGATACAGAAAGGGCATGATGATGAATAATTAATTCAAATGAGCTGAAGACGCGCAGGTTAAAAGGTAGGTAGTATACCCTTTCTAATCGCCTGTATAGTCAAATGCGATAATATAAAAGATATCGTTAATATTATAAATATCCTTATTCCCATGACACAAGGGGCGCGTTAGGTTCATTGTCGTTTGTACTGTCTGTCCCTAAACACAGGGCTCCACATAGTTCCCGGGGAACAGTCCCGTGACGCCGTCCATCACGCCCTCCCACCAGCCGTCGTCGTTCTTCTTCAACACGTAGATAACCGCACTCTCCTGGAACGACAGCTCGTCCTCTTTGTCCGCATAATAGTCGTAGATAGCCACCACTGCAATGTTACAAAGAAATTGTAGGTATATTTTTATTCATATTGATTACTAGTAACAATAATTTCTGGTGGGTATTTTTTTAGCCCATACACTAGATACATCAATAGGCATTTAGAGTTACCGGTCAGAAAGCAATTATAAGTCGGCGCGTATACGAAAGAGTACTCTATCTCCTACTTACTATTACCTAGTTTATATAGTAATACTTTTAAATCTCATTAATCTTTACTCATTTTGTATTACTTTCACAAATGATATGAAATTATTTGTGATTATAAAGTTAATAATACATAATAAATTCAATTACAGCGTATACAGTGCCCGGCAAATAGATGAATAAAGATGACCGATTTGCGCATGAACAAAATCTATACATATAAATAAAATTGGAGTGTCTGTTTGTAATATTAAAATAACAGCTTTTTACTAAGTGCATTTGGATGTATACACGTTACCTATACCGAAACAACAATTTTATAATGTTTGTCTGTCTGTCTGTTTGTTCCGGCTAATCTCTGAAATGGCTGGGTTGATTTTGACGGGACTTTCACTGACAGATAGCTGATATAACAAGGAGTAACTTAGGCTACTTTTATTTTAGAAAAAAAAAATAGGATCTCACGAAAAAAAATTAAAACCAATGTTGCAGCGCAGCGCCTGATTAAGTTTGATAGCAACAACCTGCAGCATTGCGTCCCGCGGGCTCAGAATGGGCGAGCAAGCTGTTGTCAACGGTTGTCTTTGTTAAATACCACGCGGACGAAGTCGCGGGCAACAGCTAGTAATTCATAAAATTAGGCATGCGCAGAGTCGCCATTTTTGAACAACTTTATAGCCGAGCACTGTACTATCCAATTTTACCTTTCTCAATATAATTCTTGGGCACCCATCCCGGAAGATCCTCCTCGTCCGGGACTATGGCAGGTACCGCACTAGTATACTGGGCACCCATCTTGCTCTGTACAAACGCGAAAATTTTGAATACCACCAATATAACTAAATGGTTTACGTGTAAAATAATTGGTCTGTTACTGAATTCAAAATAAATGCCCATATCTAGGTCTGTTCGCTTGTACACGACTCCTAGACATAAACAATTGATGATTAAAATGTTGATTAGTATGTGGGACGACTCGTTAACTGCTGAACTGAAAATATATTCAAGTAAAGCTTGGTTATTTCTGATCACGAAGAAAAGAGCTACAGCCATGTGACGTGTGTGGACGTCATTGCCATAAGTTTGCGCCCGTGTGACAATGAAAGAGCGCAATCCCACTTTTCCCTTGCTTTTACTAGAACAACTTTTACTTACATTACACTTGCCATATATAATTATGTAATATTTTCACAGTAAGCCATTATGATCTGATCTATCATGTAGCGGTACGTTTTGTTTGTATGATATTTAATTTTAGCAGGCGATGAAATAGTGCGGCGAGATAATAAAGAATTGGTAGCGGTCACAAGCGGCATCGTTCGTTGTCGAGAGTGAAGTAATGAGTATTAGGTCCGAGCAGAGAGGAGCGATGTGCGAAATACACCAATGAGATTGTTTGAAATCCTCCGCTAGGTACCGAGCGGTGTATTTTTAAACAATTTGGTCTATTGCGTATCTCCTCCGTCCGTCATCTCCTATTATCTTCGGTTTGGTGGTGGTCTTACGGTCAGATGCAGCGGCCTGCCGAAGGCCTCGTGCGCGAGCTCGTCGTCGAGCGGCGGCGGCGGCAGCGGCGGCGACACCGACCCGCCGCGCAGCGACGCGCCGCCCAGCGACGACGACGACGCGCGCTGCGGGACCCACACACACCACGCACACATTAATTCATGCAATAAAACACTCATGTTCATACACCATTACTATTAATTAATTTGTTTCAAAAAAATTCTGATCCTAAACAATTCTGAGATGTAAAAACTTATTTACATCAGTGTGGTATCGAACCAACATAAACTTCATCCTGTAAATTTATGTTATCAATTACACAGGGTCAATTATTAAAACCAAGACATTAATTAACATTGTGTTCTAAATTAAGAAAGACCACGAGATCAATGAATTTGAGAATATTATATAAATATACAAACCTGCCCTGGCAGACTCATGGAGTGTTGACTGTGCTCGCCGTCCGAACCAATCAGAGGCGACGGTGGAGCTAAAACGGAAAAGATAAAGTTGTTTAGCAATCCACTACAAATGGTTTTCCTGACCGACCGTGCGGCCTAGAAACGGCTACTAAGTAATCAAAATGAATCTGTTCATAATTATACATACGTGGCATGCTGTTATGCAGATCCTGTTGCGAATAATTTGAAGTCTGATGCTGATTTGGATGCACCATTCCTACCTGAAATATACAATAATGTGATAGCTAGAAATAAAATTTATAAATAATAATAAGAATTTAACCTGGTCGTGAATGTCCATGAAAATGGAAAATTTTGGAAAAAACATTATTAGAGGACATTATTCTCAATACAGAAGCCAAATCCGCAATTTCGTAATATTTGTGTCTTTTTGCGCAATATTGACATAACAACTGGACGGCTTTTGATAAAATTTTAACATAAACAATACTTTGTATTCCAGGAAATGGCGCAACTAATTCCTGGAATTTTCTGTCGATCAACCAAAAAGTTGTATCTCAAAATACACAAGGCGGATTTACATTTCAACGCATATAAGATATTACATAAATATCGCCAGACAAACAGCAAATAAATGGTCCCAAACTGTGCAACGCTTGTATCACGTATACAGTGGTCTTTAGGCAATTTCAGTAACAACCAGACCAGGGTTAACGAAATTTAAAAAAACAACACAACTGACCTGAGGTTGTACAACGGGTAATGTGGAGTACCCGGGGGGCCGACGCGGGTAGTTGGGCGCGTAGTGCGAGGGCACTTGTGGGGGCGCCACCACCGGCGGCGTGCGGTACTCGCGGGACGACTTGCCTGCGCACAAACAAACACTGGACTAGTGAACATTACTCGAGATAACCACATCACTGAGATTAGTATAAAAGTCTCCCATGCACCCAATCTGTAGGGTCCCTTCATAGGACCATTTCAAGAGGCAAGTTCGCTAGTCATTTACATGGCAATTGGTAGGGACCCTAAAAATCCGCGCTACAGATTGGGTGGCAAGTTTGACCGTTCGTAGCTTTATTATGCGGGCTTACAGTGATCCATTCACGAATAAATAGGTACATAATATACCGGTTGGAAAAAACAAATGAGACCAGCAGGTCGATTCAGAACATTTTCAAACCAATTTGGATACAAAAAAAACTTTCGTGTCGGAGGTATCTTTTATAGCCATTATTTATAACGAATCAAAGTTTCGATACGACTACGCAACCGAACCGAACTCGAAAACTGCAAAAGTTGTACATCGTTAATTTACAATGGTATTACAATGCACTTTTCCTCTGAAAAATGTGTTACATTGCCATAGTAAATTGATGAAAACTACTATATATAAAATATTGTATTGCAAATTGGCAAAAAAAAAATTATAACCGAATCGGTCGATACACGACTTTTCGTATGGTTAAGAATCAGGGATGGTGATGAGAGTAATAGATCAATACAAACCGGACTTTAGATTAGAGTTCCTGAACATGCCAGAATTTTTAAAACACTGACATGAGTGTTCTGGCGCAAGCGGGGCTTATGCAGGAAGGCGTGACCGGCACGAGATTATCACTCTACCGAGTTAGTTTAGTAGCAGAAGTCAGGACGGATGTCAAAATGATAATAATTATGATTATTTTGGCCACATCCCTCAGTATGTGTACATTAGTGTTAGCGGTAATTTTATGGCTAGGTTAACACAGGACACATTTTAATGCATTGAGTGTTTGAATTTGAACAAATATACCAGTTGTTTTTCATTGATAGAATACATACATCATAAATAATAATGATACCCAATAACATAATCAAATTAAATATTGCCTTATACTAAGTTGTAATATATCGAGAAATCACGTGACAGCAAATTGCGCCATTAGTTGGTATTTCTGACGTCACAATGTTTAGCCCCCCGCACTCCACACCCCGCCATAGTGCACGATGTGTTTGGAGTGTATGTTGTTACGTTTTTATTGAAGTAAAAAAATAATTATTCAAACACTCAATCGCATACTAGTGTTGAAATAATTACCGATGGTGCCCCGGCCCAAAGTGCCGGTGCTAGCGGCGGAGGCGGCCCGTACGGACCCCGGCGATGTCGATGCCTTTGTGGTGGCTGACAAAGTAGCAAAACAAGTACGAATGATGGCGTGTCCTAAACTTGTGCCTTGCATGCTCCTTTTTAAGATCTAGCAATGCCATTTGACTATCCTGTGGGAACCCTTTTATTTATAGGGATTAATGTACCTATCCTAAATATTGACATGAGTTCTATGCTATCACAATGCCAATATGTACCAAAATCAGCTTCTACAAAGAAGCTGATTTTGGTACTAAATAAACCACAAATCAAATGTCATAAATATACCAGTGGTGTCAGTTCAGTTTTGTTTGTGTGCAAACATAATTGATACCAGTGTTGGACCAGTAATGTAGGCCACACACAATTTACAAGCGCAAGTCTGTTTACAGTACAGTATTATTTGAAATAACCAATGTAAAGACCAATTCTTGATGAGAAGTTCATGTCTATATTACTGTACAGTGGCTAGATTTGCATAAGTAAATAATTATGTGGCTTTATATAATAGCACAAATTATAATAACCTAGCGTGCTGCGTCCCAAAGTTCCCGTGTTGGCTGCGGAGGCGGCGCGCACGGCAGCAGGTGGCGTGGGTGGCTTGGTGGTGGGCGCCGGCAGCGCGGCGGCGCCGGCCGCCGAGCCCGAGCGCCGCCCGCGCGGCGTGCCGCCCGCCGCGCCGCTCCAGCGCGCGCCGTGACCGATTTCATCCAAAGCTAAGTGGAAATGTTAAGTTGTTTGTTGTTAAAGGTGTATGTAGTTGGGTTGTGGTAATTTTCATTGTGGCACAGACTTCAAAAATGTATATATAAGGCAAAGTAAAAAGAGAAAAGACTCAAAAATATTTAGTAGATTTAAATGACCACTCTACCTGCATAGTCAATGCTCTTCCTCACATACTTGATAGGCTTTTCTGGATTGGCTGGTGCAATAATCTTATACTGCCTATTTGTAACTTTATTTGCAGTTAACACACCAATCTCCCTTCTAGCCACTTTCTCCTTATGTATAGACACAGTTTGTGCGATATGGTTCATCTGACCTTCCATTTCAGCCAACTGCATTGTCTGTAGTTCCAGTAGTTGTAGGAAATTGTATGCAAGTGTGTTGATCTGGTATGCTACGCTAGCTAGTGATTGAGTTGTGTAGTTCTTAGTGCTGTCGAGCGCCAGTCTCTTGTTTTCCGATTGGAAGTAATTAGCTTCGCAGTAATCAGCCACACGCTCAAGGTTCGTGTGACTGTCTGTCAAGTGACTACGCCCTTCAGGGATTTCAGTCTGTAGTAACGCCGCTAGCTCTGCCATTTTGCTGTCAAAGGAAATTGAGTCCGTATTTCAATTGCAGATAGCTTTAATACTTCAATACCTCCTGTTGATTGGGCTTATACCAAATAATTAGGTATAGCATTGGTAATCATTGTGAAGTAGACAAACCATTTGGGCATTCGATTTTTATGTACCTATCTACTGCATACATACCTTGATAATACTCTCAGATCCAGATGCTAAATCTCATGAACACAAGGTTTTGATTTTACAAAGAAAGGCAATTAATACAATTATATTTTGTTTTCTCTTATTGTGTTTGACTGACCGTCTATGCTATGAAGAATGAATGAATCGATATGCAAAATATGCAAATGAATGAGTGAATTATATAGAATGAGAATAAATAAATAAATAATATTTTTTTTTAAATTAGTTTTACAGCCCTGAGTATAAGCCCTTTAGAGCTGATAAGTAGTCTTTGGATAACTATAATTTCTTATTTTTTTTTAGTTTAGATATCGGCTACAAAATAGTGCCATTTTTGCACAAATGAACTAGAGATGCAATTTTGCCAGTATCAAGTAATTAAATTGTTCCATCGTTGTTTTAAATATAATTTCGCCTCATGATAATGATATTATTGATGACGACGATGATGATGATGAAATGTATACCCTATCCCTATTCCCTATAGGTAAAGCTGTGGATGCTTTACGAATATTGACCAGACATCTAGGGAGAACTTGAATAGTTAAGTTATACCATTTTATTTTAATTTCCTTCAATCGTTCATGTTTATGGATATACCATGTAACTTTCAAAGAAACACATTTTTTGGAAAATAAAACAAAATTTACAACTTCAACTTCCCACCAAACGGCCTACTGGCTGATTATTTGTGTAGTAAATGCGTATTTTAGAAAAAAATAATAGAAAATAGACTTCGATCATTTCGGCGTTATGTTTATAGATTCATCTGCCAATTTCTAAACAACACGAATTTAAAAAGTTTCTGAAATGTCAAAAATGAGGGGACTACAAATTTTCTTTTTTTTACGAATATTGGTCTAATTCGATACGTTTTTTTGTGTTGAAATGTTAATCTTATTGTGCATGTTGAATATTTCAAACAGTGTATAAAAATGGGCACCAATGGCAACGGTCGTCGAGGTGGAACTAAAATACCCGATGCCCGTCGCACCATGGAAGAAGGCGACTGTATCAACGACATGGAGAGCCCCGAGCTCGACTTCGTTTACGATGATTGTGACACCCAAGCCAACGAAATAGCTGAATTATACAGTTATACTGAATACCCGGAGTATCAGTTTAATGTGAAAGCATTTGAAGATATTATGGAAGAATTCAACTTTCCACCTAGTTGGCAGCGATTGACGAATAAACAGCAGCGCACCGTGGTAATGAAGCTATTGGAGCATTTAGACGTCGCTGTAAGTGAGATACGTATGCGTGCCACACGCTGTATACTTTACCTGGCCCAAGGCTGCTGGGCGGAGATGCAGTCAGATGCAGAACAAGCGCATTGGGCCCGCATCAATGTTATGATGTTGTATGACATGGGTACATTTGCTGCTTTTGTTGAATTATTGAATCTCGAAATTGTCCGGAGCAGTTCTGCCATAGCTTCCAGGAAGCTTGCAGAATCTCTTGCAGACTCTACCAACCTGCGAGTTATTCTTTCTGTTCTGTATCTTATCACGGAATACATGAGAACTGAAAAAGAAAATCCTGATTCCGAGTACAAACATTTGGTGAAAAATTTTAAAGAAGAACTTGGTACACCCTTTGGTGAAGAATTACTACCTGTGAAGCTCCTGAGCATGGTGACACATCTCTGTGCAGGCACCACTCCACATTTTCCTATGAAAAAAGTTTTATTGCTCCTGTGGAAAGTGTTACTGGTTTACTTGGGAGGTTCCAAGGAATTAAAAGAAAGAAAAACCAAGCTGCGAGAAAGCTATGGATTGGCTCCATTAACTGAAGATACTATTGAAATAATTAAAGGTATGCGAGCCAGTTCCCCTCCACCCAGTGCTGCTGACATATTGGAAAATCAAAACCCAGGGCAGAGAAAAATCAAGGAGAATGAAAGAGCCCTTCGCAGACAAACTTTTATGAAACAGACATCACTGGATGAGTCTGATGAACAGATTTTTGTTGACAAGGAAGAAACTGGCAACGGCTCAGAAGACTATTCAATGGAATTCCAGTCTGTACCCAGTGATAATTCACAGTCTGAAAATAATCCTAATTGTCCATATTATATGTACTTCAAGCAGTTCGATAGCCCACCCCCACCACCACCACTGCCACGGAGTTTGCCCTGGCAATCAAAAGTACGCCAAAAAGATATTGATATGTTTTTGGACAATGTCCGAATAAAATTTGTTGGTTATTCTCTTCCTGGCGACAGGCAAACAACTGCAGGCCTGCCACAGCCGATACATGAGGGAATAGAGATACTCAAGAAGCACATGTACACCAGTCTCTCTGAGATCCAGATAGAAAGAGAACTTGAAATAGCCCGAAGCCCTCTCACTAAAGGAGAAAAAGAAGTTGAAGAAACTGAAGTAGAAACTCTGTACAGAGCGATGGTTCCCAACTTGCCTCAATATATTATTGCACTTCTGAAAATTCTTTTGGCTGCTGCACCCACCTCCACTGCTAAAACATATTCTATAAACATTATGGCTGATCTTTTGCCTGAGGAGATGCCTATGACTGTTCTACAGTCACTAAAACTTGGAATTGATGTAAATAGACACAAAGAGATCATTGTCAAAGCTGTCACAGCTATACTTTTACTCCTTTTGAAACACTTCAAATTAAATCATGTTTATCAATTTGAATTCATGTCTCAACATCTGGTTTATGCCAACTGTATGCCATTGGTGCTGAAGTTTTTCAATCAAAACATATTGTCATATGTTGGAGCTAAGAACTCAATACCTATATTTGACTTCCCCGCTTGTGTAATTGGAGAGCAACCTGAGCTTACAAAGGAATGTCTTGACATAGGAGATTCATCAGTACCATACTCATGGCGAAATGTTTTCTCCTGCATAAATCTACTGAGGATTTTAAATAAGCTCACAAAATGGAAAAACGCAAGAATCATGATGCTTGTTGTATTCAAGAGTGCACCAATATTGAAACGTACACTTAAAGTAAGACATGCTTTGATGCAGTTTTATGTATTAAAGCTGTTGAAGATGCAAACAAAGTATTTGGGACGGCAGTGGAGGAAAACAAATATGAAAACAATCAGTGCTATATATTCCAAGGTTCGCCACAGATTAAATGATGACTGGGCATTTGGTAATGATGTTGACGCAAGACCTTGGGATTTCCAAGATGAGGAATGCGCCTTGAGAGTTACTGTTGACCGTTTCAATCATCGAAGATATAACACTGTTGGTGACCAAGAAATAGATCTCACACCTCTTGAAACTGATATAAATAGTGTATTAGAAGGAAATGTTGAACTCGATGAAGAATTCAAAGATAACTATGAATTGTGGCTTGAACAAGAGGTCTATAATAACGAAATAAATTGGGATGTGTTGTTAACTGCATGAAAGACCACCCATTTGACTTCAGTTAAATTATGTTATAAATTCTGTACAGTTAGTTTCTTATGTTCTTATATAACTAATACATTCACTAGTATATTTTAATGAATGCATTCTTTCTAAATATACCTTTCTTACATATGTGAGTAATTGTAGTAGATTAAGTTGCACCTAGTGTATTTTTTTATATTTAAAATATATATCATGACAGATGATTTACCTGGAAGTAAGTTACAAAGATAGGCTTCAAATAAATTATAACATTATTTTAGGCGGTGTAGACATAATTGTGTGTGTGTGTGTGTGTACCTATATTTTAGTATCCTAGGTACCTACTTACATACTGAACTTGAAAAATTCAGAAGAATGAATTATTGTCATAAATTGTGTATGTAAAACTGCAAACCTGATGAGAAGTACTACTATTACTACTATCAAATTGTAAACTGAGTATTTGCTATCCATCTATCTAATGAAATTAGACGAATTTTGTTGATGTTTTTAGCATTTTTAATATATAAAACATGGTAAGCTTGCTAAATAAATGTATAATTAGCTACATTTTATTAAATTTTAATGAAGCTACTTTTTTCCTATCTCTATTTTCATGCCAACTACCGTAAACCGCCGTCTGTTGACAATGAATTGATCTAATTTGGATCTAATGTTTTTATAAATTTCCTAGTAAAGCTGCAAAATCCCGCTAGAGGCGCCGCTGCTGTGAAATACCCATTAGGACGTAGTAACCAGTATTTTATCTATGATAGGTTTAATAACTATGATTAAGAAAGAATTCAATCACTTGATTGGTTTTTTGAAACTTACAAAGGCCTCTGTACATTACGTTGGGTTCCGGACGGGTCGTTAATTCTTATCCTAGACAACACGCTCTGTACTAGAAGGGCGAAATCAGGGGCACCGATATGTTGGAACTACTGTTAACATCTTAACTACCTACGCACTGCACAGTGGCGTTATTACCCTTAGGCCATGGCCCGGGGCGGCAGGCTGCCAAGGGTGGCGTAAGTGGCTCCTCGGGCCCAACTTTAGGCACCTTTCATATTCATTACCTATCTTTCGTTAATTTATGAAGCCGCAAGTCTCTTCGGCCCAGGTCTATTAGCCCCGGGGCGCCAAATCTTATAATACGCCACTGGTACTACATATAACATAGCAGGTTTTTCAGCCACTTACTTGTAGCATCTAGACGTGCTCATCTCAGTCTTACGGTAGCAACACATAATACTATGATGATTTGTAAGCGTGTCTCTTAAATTAGCATATTTCAGACCTCATTATGAAAAATAATTCAGGCGTCGTGGGTCGTGCACCGCCCCTGTAGTGGTCGGAGGTAATCCTATCAACAGCTACCTACTTAGTGCAATGTTAGCAAAATATTGCGTGTGCATTAACCAGCCAATAATTGTCCATCGATAGTCATTGGATTTCATCTAGTTGTTTGGTTAGATACTAACATAATAATTACATTGATAGAACTTAAGTGCAGTTGTTTTGTTGGCTGGTTACTACGTTACTGTTCGCCTGGTTGGTAGAGAGAAGTAAAAATAATTATATCGCCAGACGAACACACCATTTGTATGGTCCCAAACTAAACCATTTTTATACCGTACAATGGGTGGGTAAAACTGTAGGTAAAATACAACTAATAGAAAATGACTTCCAAATAAGGTACTACATATCTTATTAGACATTCGAAAGTTGCATGGAGGCACAGAAATAATATTTTCTATTGTTCTTGTGAAATCGACTGTGAAACCTAAGATAAGTAGCTAAGTAGTGTCGCGGAGAATTGCATTTTATTTGAGGTCCCGTCACTCGTGATAGATAGTTTCTCGATTAAGCATCTTAGAGGAGTTCGGTGTTGCTGGCTTATTTTATTATCGATCAAACTTGTTTGGTTTATAATCGAAAAAGTTGACAAGCCGAGGGTCAGTGGTGGGTCCTCTTTCCCCATTAGGCTAAGATAAGTAGGTTTAGGGATTTATCTGTTTATGTAAGTAAGTTTAGATACCCAATTATGTTCTCTCAATTTTCGTCACAACCAATTTAGTACCTACTCTAAAAAGCTTTTTAATGGATCTCGAGCAATATGGCATGTTCTCACGTCAGACGTCGGTGATATGACATCAGAACATTTGTAACTTAACAATGGATCCTTTCACAGAGGGGCGTCGGCAGCAGGGGATGGGGCTCTCAACGCTCGCTGTAATAGGACCAGCGGGGCTAACAACGCCGCACGTTTGTGGCCAACCGAAGTAATTTGCGTTGTAAATAGGAACTGTAAATCTATTTTGGAATGTTGAATTTTATTAAAGAAAACACGGTAGGCAGTGGCAGTATTTCAAAGTTGGCTACCTTTAGATAGTTAGGAACTTTATCCTTGTTATATATTGTATTTTACTTCCTTCGTCTGAGCTTACTGCTAGTTATGTAAATAGTTCGAGATGTAGTTAGTAGGTAGGTATACTGGCTTGTGTTTAAAAGGTTGACATTTAGTTTACTTTGTCTTCTATGGATAGTAGCGTTTAGGTAACCAATTTTTGGTTCCGTGTTTTTTTTCTACATTTCAGGGTATAAGTAGGAACCTATATGTGTTCATTGTGTACATATGACTACGACATCTAAAACTACTGGCCGTGTTAACAGTTAAGAAGAGATAAAATCACTTTGAGAATCACGGTCGATTTTCCGCTTTATAACTCGTGTAATCTTTCCGTCCGACTTTTTCTCTAACGCGACATTCGTTTTGTGTCATTTATCGAAGCTACACACGTAAAATATGTATTTTAAAATATTATTTTACATATTTTTCATAATAAACCCAATGTTCTATGCTAAAATGTACGATAGTGAGTTAAACGTGAACGATATTCTTCGCACGGATCTTATGCCTACGTTTTTCATGGTAGACGGTGGGACCCGAAATAATACAATAAGCAAACATGTGGAAAAAAATACCAATGGCTCCATAGATGCAGCGTTGTCTACACTTGCTTTTCACAGGTAATTACTTAATATTCATCTTTGAACCAACCTACTTATATCAACAAGCTGAAATATATATCGTAGAGATTTATATGAACTATAAGTATGTACCTAGGTATAGTCCGTTTATCCTTGATATAAAAAAAACCATTATATTTCATTTTATACAGAAAGATAGAAACTAAATCTGGGTTAAAAATGTTATTTAATATGTAAAATAGTGAATACTAATGAAGAAAAATTGCATTAAAAGACATTTAAGACATTGTTAACTCTTTAGGAATACCTACGTATAGTGAGAAAAATCAGACTGTTTATACCAGAGGAGAAATGTGTTTTTGTAAGGAAGCCGACTCGTGTGTTAAATACCTGTAATGGAACATTTATTTGGTAATAATAGACACCAACGACGAAGACGGTAGGAATCGGGTTGTATAGTCTTACCTACCTACCGCTGCTACTTACCCACTTGGTTTCTAATGTACACCTGCCTACTATACCCACGATTTACGTAAACAGTTATATGTCTAACTTTGATGTGTGCATCCTCCTATTACGAATTCCCAATGACTCCTCTTCAAATATGTTTCGCTACTGTAATTTCAGGCAAATGATGAACGAATATCACTGCCGCAATTACATCGCGGAACAAATTGTAGAAGAAATGGGCAAAAGTGTATTGCAGAATCGGGTCGGCACACCATTCGGAGCTCTTCGCAATGAGCAATCACTCGCCCGACACTCGCAAGATCTTAGGAACAACGTTATGTTCGACGTGGGCTCCGCAAATTATCAGGAGTGGCTGACTAAGTAAGCATACTTACTACTAGACTAGCTAATATCAAGGCCGTAGGCAGGAGAGGTCGGGGTTTCAACATCCCCCTCCGTAATGCCTTCCAAGGTTTTATACATACGTACTTTGTAAAATATTTTTCACACTTTTCGGATTGTTGTTGTCCTTGCTTATTGTCTCTGGTCCAGAACTTGACCCCTTCCTAAGTGAATTCCAGCTACTGCCCTGGCTAACTTTACCTTTTTTATTTATGAACTAAATTGAAAAAATGTTGCACTGTAAGTAGGGTTTTATTTTTGTTTTATGGGTGTCTCAAAATGTAGATCTTTCTCTAGGTGTTATTAATTAAGTCCAATAATAATAACAATTCTTCATCTTAGTCAAATGAAGCCTTCATTTATTATTACGAGTAAATCGTAAATGATTAGGAAGTCATTTCAAACTTGATTTAGCTATAATGTTTTTAATCTAGCGGTTTGACTGTAGTCCCTCGGCTCAGCATGTGCACGTGCTGGCGCGCGATCGATTCCGTTCGGGAATCAAATCTTAACTTTTCTTTAAAAAAAAAGTTTTCTTAATTTATCCTGGTCCTTGGTGTTATTGGGATTGCTTCCCATAGTTGGTACCCATAATACAAGCGATGCCTAGCTGAGGTCCAAAGCTTGATGGATTTATCTAGGGATATTGATAATAGTGACTTCAGTATCCAAAAAGGGTCGGTTATATATAGATATCATACCTATTGTATAACAATGTTGTTTTGATTTTTACTACCGACAATGCCAAATACTGTCTTTATATCAGGAAAGTATTAAACGCAGGTGTCTTAAAATCATTGTAAATTTCCAGGATAGCAGCATTAAACAATTTAAACAAGCGTTACAACGCAGCCACAAACTCGATAACGAACAACGTCACACTCCCGTCAGCTCTCCAAACTCCTGGACTGCAGACCAGAGAGGGGTACGAAGTATACGAAGGGAATGAGGCTCATACTGGATACTTAGGACCCGGAGTAGCGGCGCATGATGTCGCTAAGTATAGTAAGAAACTTAGTATCACAATACTTAAATTAAGACTAAGCTCCTACATAACCATCTGCTTACAATTGCGCTAGCTAGATCTACAAGACTTTTACTATTATGACAAGGGAATTACAATTACTTATTATACCTACATGAGACAATTCTTACATATATAAGTAGTAATTAGTTTCGTTTGTTATAGTAAAGTAAATACCTAGTTTGGTTATTATTTTAGTGGAGGGACCTACGACCAAATGCTGCAAATTCTATGAAATTATTATATTGGCAGGAATGTCTATGAAAGAAAAAGTGTTAATGCAGAATGCGAGGAATTAGTGGTTTATGCTAACAAGGTGGCAGCAGCGACATGCCACTAAATAGTGGACGTACTTACACAGTACTTACCCCTAAAACAAAGGATCCTTAAAATATTACTTAAGTACTTAAGTATTATATAAAATTAGCGAAAACAATTACAATAAGTTAAGTTTACATATCCCTGATAATTGCTGCCGACAAACTGTACAACAGTTTGGCAGACCGTGTCTACAAGATATGTAACTTTCATTGGAAACATACATAATAATACCAATAATATTAGCCCTTTTTAGTCTTCTACTGTTAGGAACAGGCCTCCCATCAATCAGATGGGTTGCCCAGTAGCGGGTTGGCGGATTTCACACGTCCGTCTTTCGAGGGGTTCTCTCATAGACATGCAGGTTTCCTAACGATGTGTTCCTTCACCGTTTAGGAAGTGATAGGTAATAATGGTTGAAAATGAGATTCGCACATGAAATTCAAAAATTCTAGAGGTGTGAGCCGAAACTTGCACCTGCTATTATCGTTACCGACGCAAGCGATCAACTAAATAAAATATGAATAAATAAAAAATAAATGCTGTCATCTAAAAATACTGCACGAACATTTAAGCTCCCTTTACAGGTGGCGGTTACGAGTACTCAATGCCGCCTCCCCCTCCGCCGCTGTACCACCCCTCGCCCCACCACGTGGTGGAGGAGTACGAGGTTGAAAAGGACAGCCATGCTTTGGGGTTAGCTGACCTGTTCGATATATCGCTCACTGGGATCGCCTTTCTGTCCTTTGGGATGTTCGTGCTTCAGGTGCTAATGTGTATAACTATGGTGAGTGAGGGAGATCATTTAAGTCAACCTACATACCATGAAGAATACTTAACTCTCAGACCGAAAAATTATACCAAACTAACTTTTTCCCGCGGTTCCGCCCGTGCAACCATCGATTTTGTTCTGTTGCTCGACCCCAATGGCTAGGCATTTGCAAAATTATGTTCTAAAGTGAGGTGTCCACTTTATGAACACACCTTTCAAATATAAAGCCTAACAAAATCTTGAAGTCAAAAACCATGCCAGTTTGCGTAGTAAGTAGTCCTAATTATGAACATTATATCTACCAATGCACCTGTTAACGCCTCCAAACTATGCCGATTGAGTTAACTTTAAACGTGTGTTCTTAACGCAGTTAAGTCAGCAAGGTTTGGTTTATATATTTTTCTTATGGGTTACATTTATTGAATTCACAATAACTATGTTACTATCGCAAAAAAGAACTATACCATTAGACTTGTGTTTTTATTCAACGGAATTTTCTCATTTACCCTGGTCTGATAATGAAATCGCCCCAAAGTGAATGCTTAGTTTGCGACCATACAGTTGCTAGGTTTGTCTGACGATATTTATATTTATTTATGCCTCCTTTCAAATGTCTAACGATATTTCTATTCCTATTACCGTTTCAGAACCCCCAACCTCCTCAAGTGATGCAAATGGTCGACAACGGGGGAGATACGGTTAACGTAGAAGATGGGTTTCGATTCAAACGAGACACAGATAGTGTAGACCCCCCACTAGGTAGTTCTATATCAGCTGTGAACACAATGGTGCGGTACGCGCTGCTTGCTCTTCGGCCGCGTACCACGCCGTGTCTGTATAGAGCCTTATGTGTTGGGAACAAACATGCGAGGACTTTGAGGGATAGCAATGGATATTGGCTACCGGTTTGGCAGTACGTATTTTCTTTTCTACCATGTAACGTGATATTCGATAGGCCCCCAAATTTACAGAATGGTTTCGTCAATTTACAAAGGAGTTGCGAATCACTTTTCATAATAATACTTTGTATACATTTTTTTTTATTGCGGGCCTGTCTTGGATTGATCCCATGGCCTGTGCAAAGTGTTAGTTTAAATTTTCTGTAACGAAGTTCGAAGTAATAGCTCTTATTTTGGATGTAGTAGGTATATCTACCATACTATATCCCTAGCAGGTATACCATACATATTGTAACTTTTTTATTTGCCTACATAGGGTAGGATACTTACGCGAGTACCAGAATAGGGGCGCACGTATGGTTGATGGAAATTTGGTAATAATGAGCGGAAATTGACGTTAGAACGTAATTACTGCAATGGTTATGATGAATATAAATATTAATAACAAACTACAATTGATTAGTATTAATCGATACTTGAATCGATTTTATTGTAGAATCGGTTGTTCCAGTGCGGGCGTAGCGTGGGCGCGCGGCGGGGCGTTGGGCGCGCTACGTGCCGCCGTACTTGGGCTGGGCGGCGCCGACTGTGATCTACACTACCCGCCCGCGCGATGCCGAAGATGACTCTCCTTTTTTCAGACAAAAATCTACAGGTCTTAGGACGACTTATGATAAGTCACTCATCACAAGGAATAACAGCCAAAAACTATTTGTATGTTAGGCAGGTCAGATAATGTGTGTCAACCAACTCTATGTTCTGTTTGTGTCGGTGTATTAAGCATGATGGAAAAAATGTGTCGATCACCGATCTATTATTACGAGTATTTATAGTACGTGACACGGTGAAGAGATAAAAAAATCAAATTATGCTAAAAACCTAGAGTTGCCCGGTCGGCTAAAACTGTGGCAATATGTTTTTATACTGCGTAAATAATAATTACTCCTAATTACTTCTACATATAACTAGCTCATTTATTAATTACTAGCTGCGCCCGGCGGTGTTACCCGCGATAATAAGTATGAAAAATTAAAACATCTATCCCACGGGAACCATACATTTTTCCGGGATAAAAAGCCTAGCCTATGTGCTATTCCAGACTATAATCTATCTCTGTGCCAAATTTCATCCAAATCCGTTCAGCCGTTCGGGCGTGAAAGAGTAACAAACATCAATCCATCTATCCATCCATCCAAACTTTCACATTTATAATATTAGTATAGATTAGTATAGATAGATTAGGTGAAATCATTGTACTAAATAATCTTAACGGAATATTTCTTTGTCTCACGTATAGTGTCTTAAGTTTTGACATTGTTAGTGATTACATTGATATCAGGAAAACAATATTTTTTATTAAAGAATTTAAAATAAATAAAGCTTATTTGTTTTTGTTTTATTTATTGCACTTTGATTGCTTTTATGAGTAAACTTAGATACTAAACATTAAACTTACCTATCTGCTCTATATGTTCACAATTGTAATATTAAATGGAAAGTCCTTGAGAAAGTTATAATCAAGAGTAAACTAGGTGAATAAATTAACTGAATAATAATTTTGTTGCTGAATATATGAAAAACAATGGAGAAACGTTTTTTTTTAAATAATTTACTGCATTCGTTATAATGCAATATTGTAGTATTTTCCAATGCGTCCAAACATTTACCTTCGCTGGTTTAGGACGATACGTAGCTGGTGCTAAAAGTAGCAAGTTAAGTAATTATGTACAGTTCGCGAGGCAATCAATTCAGTTGACAAACTATAAACGTTACGAAAATGGTGTCATATTTTCTGTTGATGATGTAGGTATGAATGACTTGAATCTTCTTAGTTGAGGTCGTGTTCCGAACCGGTTGTGAGTTATAAAAAAAAGGGCCCTCGTAAGCCTTTATAAAAAAATACTGATTATTGACTCTGAGTTTGAATTTAGACTTTTGGGAACACCGTATTTTGTATGTGTAAATAAATTTAAAAAAACCTCAATGGTAATTTAATAAAAAAAAATATAGATAGATAGTAACTAAAAATGAAGTTAGTTTATTAGATTTGTATCGTTATATACAAAGGTGAGTCGAATTTACATTTTATTATTTTTCCTTGTGTAATTTTTATTTTTCTTAGTTGATTATGAGAATTATGATTTTTATAATTTTCACTGATAAAACAACAAATATTTACGTTAACGTGCTAAACTTTTTAGTAACACTAATTTTCTATGTTGCTATAGTTTTATGGTGGCGATGACGGCATAGTTACTGGCGTGAACACACAACTGAGCGGCGCGTACGCATACGGGTTCAACAGGGAGTACGCTGGCGGGGTGTGTCCGAAGATTTGTCCCGGGAACAAACCTTGGCGCTGAGCTATTTTTAGCCGCGACGTGAGCTGCTTTTTCCACTTCGTCCGTCGATTCTGAAACCAGGTTTTTATCTGAACCTCGGTCAATCCTAAGGCTTTTGACAGTTCCATCCTTTTCGATACGCTGAGGTACTTGTCGATCTTAAATTCAGCTTCTAATCGCTCGAGCTGTTTGGCGCTATAAGCTTGTCGCGGCTTTCTTTCGGGTCCAGCTCGACGTGGTCTTCTGTTGTTTTTGTCGTCTGTGAAAAATAAAAATGATGGTCTGTATTTATTTTTCTGATTCTAGATACAATAGGCCTATATGTCTTGCGGATAGTACCATATTTATTTTATAAATTCTTACACCAGAATTAGTAAAAGCACATGTAAAATGATTACACCTACATGATACACCTACATATTGAAAAGTGATTACAGGAAAATTAGGCCCCACCTACCGGATTGATAACTCAAAATTATCACCTCTGATTAATTGATGACTCTACTTATTAGATATACTTATAGAATTATAAGATATCCATCTAAGGTCAGTTTTATTGAGACGCTTATCATCGCGTGGACGTTCGCGTCATTTTCTATGTTCAATAGGACGCGGATGCAGTAAAACGACTATGGCTCTTGCATTTCATGGACTGGCTAAACATTGAGACTTATTTCAATCTCCTGCCCTTTTTCTTTCCATTTTATTTCGTTGCCCGTTCCAAGTTTCAAGTCAATTAGCTTTTTCCCGGGACTCGTCGAGGTTTGACCCTCAGCGTCTTTGTTGGTCACCGCTGTAGTGTGTAACCGTGGTGGGAGTGCGTGATGAGCCTGGTGCCATTAAAAAAATGCCTAATAATGATTTGGTCATAATGTACAAAAAGTCAACTAGGCCCCATTTACTAAGTAGCTGCTCTCGCAAAGACAAAAACATGATAGAATTTTTTCGAACACTAATCGGAATTGTCGCGGTCTCTCGTTAAGTGGCTATAAACACAATCAGTGTGTTTGCGTTGCGCCTGCGCAGTTTGACATCTCCCGTGTCAACACCGCATTGTCGCCGGTGTGTGCGATCGCCGCGCTAACCGACTGTTAACTATTTACGTAACCGTTTTATGACCATACAAGTGTTTTGAGATCATATTTTTAATATTGTATTAACTTGCCATAGATATAATAGTATAGTATAATAATATTGGCCCTTTATAGACCGACTGTTGGGCACGGGCGTCCCCTCACTGCAACGGGGATTATAGGCCATAACATGGCAAAATACAGTAAACATTATTAAGCCACGAACCATACTTGTAAAAGGATCTTGAACATTTTTTATAACTACTTAAATCTCTTGTAGGTCGATGGAAAGCATATTTAAAAAAACAGCAGTTATAGCTAGCTACTCATCAGGGACAACAGTATTGCCATGAAAAAAATATCTGTAAAGGGACAGACAATCAAATCCCCGAAACTACTTCGACATTCGGAAAAATCCTACCTGAACATATTACTTATACAGACTTAAGCAACAATTTTTCAGTATTTGGAAGTAAATGCAATAACACACACATGGGCTCAGAATACGTATAATTGCAATAACTAGATGTGCATACACGTACGAGCTCCCATTTCAAGTTTAATTTTCATAAAAATTTAAATACAATATTGACCGATACTATTTCTCTGTATGTTTTTCCATAGAGGCATGGTGTAAATTCAGTTTCTGGATACAGTTGGATCACAACGGGGCCCGCGCTAAGGCGATGCACAAACACGCCAGCTTTGTTAGTGATTATCGTCGCGGCTGCTGTTTGCCGACACCTCGGTGCGAAGTCGCGACCACCGTACGACCACTGACGACATTTCGACGAATGCGCCCTCGCACTAATCGCACGAACCATAACACTGTATGTACCCAACCCGTTGGTCGTTACAATTAGTTAGAACGGTCAACACGTCGTGTTTAGCACAGACCTATTAGATATTTAATTCTTGTGCTCAAACTAAGAAATAAAATAGACGGAGCGTCGGGAACAACGTATTGAAGCTCAAAAAACTATGCTGATTTGTGTAGTACAATACGAATTGCGTACATATTGTTTTAATTGGTCTAAGTTTCGATTTAAATCAAATATAAATTTAGGTAGGTACGACGAAACAATGGAATTAATTTGAAGTGTATGTGTGTATAATTTACAAATCAGCTTAGTTTCTTGTGCTTTAATCTGTCTGTGTTATTTCTAAGTCTGTGTTTTGATTTGCAGCTTGAAATATTTTGACAGATTTAGCAGGCATAAAATATTTTAACAGATTTATCGATGGTTACACACTTTAAACCTCGTCTGCATTGCTAAACAAATTCTGCAAATATGTGCCCATTATTATTGTGAAATACTTCACACATATTTGTACTTGGAAATCGATAATCGTCAAATTTACAGCAATACTGACAACTATGTTCAGTCACGACGAATGAGTTTTCCGTTAGGTGTGTTCTTTTTTTTATTTCAAACGAAAAAACAAAAGTACGCAAGTTATATGAAATCGTGATAAGCGCAGATAAAGGATACAGATTTCGATTGAGGGGGGGGGGGGGGGGATTTGTGTGTGAAAGAAAACAATTCAATTGGTCGAAATAAAGTACTTCAGCCGTGGGTGAATGGGGCTGGGGGCATAGGACCCATTGCCCCTGCTGTATCCTCGCTCGAATCGTGATTTTCATCTGTATTTATCAACTTCACTGGAGGTGAAGGAATGTCAAAAGTCAACTGTGTTGTGATGGTGTGTGGAGTTGTCATAGAAAGTTTGAACTTGTGGACCCCCGGGTTATTCCCGGACGTTACACGCTCACACTAATTTTATAGCCACCGAAATTCCGAAACCTCGCTGCCGAGCCAACAAATGTGACTCAACCGTTCATAAACATACAGCGAAGGTTTTATGAGTAGGTATTTAAGGTATTCAAACATCGATGTAGTGATCGAATATTTTAATACATTTACCAGTAAAGATTCACGGTTCCACTATGGACACCGCGGTAAATGTACTTGATGCAAAATAGGACTTGTGACATATGACAGTATCACACCGATCGAGTGATGACGAACGATCGACGGAAGCAATTTATTTATAAAAATAAATCAAAGCTTAGTTTGTACTAAACCCAGCCTTAAGAGCAATTGTGACGGAGCTGCGTCGCTGTTTTAGGGCTCTCTCTATGTGCTCAACTATACCTATAGGAATATAATATGAAACTCATAAAAAGAAACACATACCGTATAGTTCCAAATGTTCACTCAAGATTAATGTTTATACAGGAATTAAGTATATTGACTATTTTATTCGATAAATATTCTACTTGTTATCTGAAACAGCGGGCGTGAATGTGAGAAATCTTTTTCGATAGTTTAGCCTACTGGCTTAAGCGCAGGTCACTTTTAGTACGACGAGTTCATCACAAATTTCTTCAGACTTGATGGTGTATCTACAGCCTTATTTATTCCTACATACAGTAAGAAAGGTGATTTGTTTCATAGTCTGTCTTTATGTGGCGTTATAGCTACTATCGTTAGTATTGGCGAGATGGTTGTAAGCTATTCTAGAAATCGGCACTAGTTTCCAGAATACAAATTCCAATTAACTTTTTGACATTTCTTAATTGTTTTAGTCTGAATATCAGAATAGTCTAGTTGCCCACCAGTAATGCACAACCTCCAAACGTTATCGTATAGTCATCGAGAAGCATTTTGGCACTGTAATCGGTGTGATGTGATGTGAGAACACACTCAGGTCAGGGTATCGTTGAGCCAATAATTCTCAAACAAACCCAGATTAATATTTCTCCTAGTTAAGATAACAATTACGAGATGTTAGGGGTTGGTTGCGTGCGAGTGGCGTGCGAAGTGTTGCACCGGGCGCTCGGCGCACGCGATTGCGTCACGGGTCACGCACGCATGCCGCATTATCGTTATGTGCTGATGCTGGGGTGCCGGGCTATCATTTGTGTGATAGTACCAAATTAGAATGCTAATCATTAATTGGCATTATAATTGGGTCTTTATTAGCCGAAAGACGTTAACAATCCGGCCCTCCACAACTCGGTGGAACAATGATATCACACGCGTCGCAGGAAGCCGGTAGGCGCGAGTGGCAGAGCACCGTGATGTTGAAGTCATTGAGGGAGCCCTATGTCCAGCTGTGGGCGTCTTTTAGATGATGGATGGATGGATAATTGGGTAGGTACTACTTAGCTGTGGCCTCGAAGTTTTAGTTTTTTGACCACAACAAAGAAACCCTTCGATTTCTAGGAATGTAGTGTAAGACAATGGGTGCTACTACATCGTTATTCGTAGGAGCTACTGCCCCCCCCCCCCCCCCGGGTTACGACTAAAGTTCAATCAAGGTTATCTATTCGAATTCCTAATAGGTACGGATAAATGTATCTACACCTGATCTGTGGTCTCGATAAACTCTTACCATAAAGTGACGCGGAGGGTTGATGTGTGGCTAGCCAATGCGCGTACGCATGTCCGGCGAGCAGTCCCGCGTCGCTTAGCGCGCTCAACTCTGGACATGTTGAAGTCGATGATACTGGTAACAGAAATGGGACATAATAGTTTCGTGGAATTTATAATGGTTATATGCTTTATTGAATGTACCTAGATTATTGAACTGGAATTTCTGGGAGAGATTTGAATTTAGATTTTACTTTAGATATTTTACACTTGCCCTTATTTAGATAAGTATATATTGATTTCTTATGTTTACGCGAATACTACACATTGAAATAGAACTATTTTTTAGGTTTTTATCGTGTTTATTTTATGTTTTTTATTTACATTCTCGACGGTCCTCCCGTGACCATGGTTGCTGTAAAGCAGCTGAAGCGGCGGGAACGTAAAAAAACATAAAAAAACGCGATATAATCGGTAAAATTAGTTATATTTCAAAATATTAAATACTTACTGAATACCTTGTTAATAAAGATGATGTCACAATTTCGACCTTGCTTTTTATAAATAGGTAAATTATGTTTTATTTCTCAAAGATTTACGCATTTTTTTCTTTTTATGATTTACTGGCGTAGTGTCTAAGCTATGTATGGAATTCTGAATAGATATCCGCATAGAACTATAAAAGTATAAACTGAGACATACACAAAATAATATAGTTACATTAAAACATTGCATTGTGCAGATGGACTCTGATGTCTACGATAACATTTAACTTATTGTATGGGAAGTACAACTTAAAATAAATCAAATAGAATTTAGCTTACCATTATGTTCATCGGTACTTTCTTCAATAATATCGCTATCATCAGGAGACAAATTGTTTATCACTAGAGTATTTTTATCTTTATTGTTTCCTAATATATTGTCTATTAGAAATGTCTTACTTTTGCCATGTATTAAACCGTTCGCAGTGTCTTTTGTGCTACTATGAGACGATTCACTATTATCACAAATATTTCTACTGCCGCTAAATTTTCTTGGAAACATCATTCGATTGTGATCGAAAAAACCTATTTTATCAGAATTTAGTATAGAACTTAACATGTTCCTGTCGACTTTGCTTTCATTAATCCGATGGACTGAATGATCACTATTTTCACATATATCTATTGTTTCATTCTCACTATCGTATTCAGTTTCTGAATCACCATCATAATTGTTGTCTTTTCTATCGTTACACGGTGCACTTGATTCTGTGTTTGCGACGGAATCATTCTCACACGTACTCGAAATATCATCTACTGTATCCATTATTAATTCAATGAGTTAAACTTCTACAACTTCATAGTTGTCACCGCTAATAAATTTATTATCTATGCACGTTTCATCACTTCACTTAATATTCAATCGTGAGCCGCAAAGGTGAAAGGCGCGACTAAATTCTTTAGCTCTGAATTTGTTGGAAACTGATAATTGCATCCGAAAATAGGTGGAACCATGAGGTCGACCGCGGAGGCTGTAGGTATGAACGAGATGCGGTCCTCGCACGCTAGTGGCTGCTCGTTTATTGGTGGGGATGGCGCCATCTTAAGTAGGTGGGGCTTCGGCAGCCGCCTGTGAAAATTCACACCTTTCTTCTATTTGATAACACGTTATGTCAGAGCTCTTTAGCTCACAATGGATCTCTAAAAGCTTATGATGAGGATAGGATCCAATTTCTGCCGGTTATTGTTTGATTAATGTCGCCGATTTAAGTGATTTATTGTAAGCGATCTGGGATGCTTAATGCGATGTGGTTAAAAGGGAAACGTGGGCGTATTTTAAAGGAATAAATTAGGTTTTAGAATTAAATATTACGTAGGTAGATAGGTGGTAGGTTCTGTGGTGAAATTGTTGATACGTCTTTTCTTACTAAGAACCTGGTTTTGAATAGCTTGCATGCCTAAGTAATATATACCCAGCCATTCATACCGAAATTATTATCAGCTACAAATTTTCATGAGCCGTGGTTTACTAATTAGTCGTATGTAACGCAGTAATTTACACCGAGGCTTAATTACTAATATTATCAAGCCATATACATATACCAATATACACCTACCTAGTTTATTCGTATCTAATTAGTATTTTTACCCCTACTCTGCTCTATTCTTGCGGAATCCAATAAGTAGAATTTACAATGAATTCTTCACAGAATTAAAGTTAAAAAAATGCTCCTGTAAACCAGAAAGGCTGTCTAAATATTATATGGTTAAACATCAAGTTTGTAGTGAGCTTGTTGTTTTACAATTCTGGAGGTTTTACAACGCCCTCAATGAAGCCACAATGAAATTAGGGTGATAAAATTGCTTTTTAGTAGCTTTTCCTCCTGAACCCTTCCTCTGTTTACCTCCTCCGTTACCGCTCTCGGTACCTTTCCCTCAGCTTATAATTTCCACCAGTAGGTGTCGCTGTTCCGGAAAATTTGCTAAGGAACCGTGTCCTTCGTATGTCAGCTGACTTTCGCCAGATAGCGCCCTGTGTGTTAAGGGTTGAACAAGCCCCGCTACGAAGCTTTGCTTTATGTATCGATACTGGAAAAAGTCAACAGATGTCGCTATCATAATGTTGTTGTCAATTATTAAGAAATATGTAGAGTTTTAATAATGATGACGTAGAGTTTATGAAAAGGGCTACATGGGCCGAATAGTATTCAAAATACACTTTAGAACTGGCTTTATTTTTATTGGTCTAGGTGTATTTGTTTTTAATATTTTTTTGTTTCTATGCCAAAATATGTATTGATTGGAGTTATTTCCCTACTTTCCTGAGTATATTTTTTTTCTGTGTTGCTGTTTTGGTTACCTACCAAAACAGCAACACAGAAAAAAAATATATCTTGCGTATAGTATAAAATGTACTCTGTAGTAAAATACCGGTAAATTTGTGTTGGTTTTATCCCCACTATATGGATTCATCGTTGTGTTTTATTCCAGGATTTTCATTTGAGCTTTACTATAGGTAGGTAGGTACAAATTGGGATCCTTTTGTTTTTTAAAATGATCACTACTATCATTATGAGTGTAAATGATCATCATAAAAGCGACTTAAGAAAATTATTAATGATAATTATTTCTGCACAAACGAAATATTATCATCTATATCATGTAAATATTATAATTAAAATACATATTAATACATCATATCTATAGAATTTATGTTTCCAATTGTTAACATTATGCTTATTATATATCAAAATGTCGTAGACGAGTCATGCTTAGATCACGTTACGGGCTTTTTACAAATAACATGTCTGCTCAGGTTACATTTTAATAGAGAATACGACGCGACTCCCTACCTCAAGTATATCAAATCAATGACTCTTGAAAATAACTTGGACGGCCGGGTTTTTGCTTTTTATAAAAATGATATCCTTTTTATAAAAAATGATACATATCATATATAAAGAAAAAAAAGAAAGAATGTTAAAAGCGTATTTTTTCCCCTTCAAAGGATGCTCTTATGAGATATCCTTGTCCTTCGAGTCTATGGCTTAAATATTCCTCCTTAAACATTTTAACTGGCTCAGTATTTTGCCACACATATTAAATAATATCTGTGGCAAATGACCGGACTATAATAATGCCAATTGTGTTTATTTAGGTATTTATACTGCAATTAATACCCCGGGTATAAGGCCCATATGATTACGAACACTTAAGCTAAAGGTTACACTGATAATATACCTATGCCTATAATAAATAATAATACCAACCCTTTTTAATGTCCTACTGCTGGGCACGGGCCTCCCCTCAATGCGAGGGGGATCAGACCATAGTCCACCACGCTGGCCCAGTGCGGGTTGGCGGACTTCACACATCTTTCGAGGGGTTCTCTCAGACATGCAGGTTTCCTCACGACGTTTTCCTTCACCGTTTAGGAAGTGATAATCGTGGTTGAAAATGAGATTCGCACATGAAATACGGAAATCTTAGAGGTGCTAGCCGGGGTTTGCCTATAATACAATTATAGAAATCGGCAAAAAAATCCAACTCTAGGAAGTCCAAAATCTTGAGCTAAATATATGGTATTCGTTTTCGTTACGAAGCTAATTACACCCTGAACTCAATGCAAATTCATATTTTTTTTTTGATGTTACATAAAGAATATATATCATTTTCATCCTCAAATTTACGAATATACAACAGCTGAGCAGTTGCTCGTGTATTCCTGTCAAAGAGCACACAATAAAGTGAAAGTTATTTTTGTTATAATATTATGGAAAAAACTAAGTGGGTACGAATAGGAAAATTTTGACGAAGTGTGTTGGAAATATATTTATTTCGCAGATGATGTGATGAGGGTCGCATTGTCGCGTGGACATGTTTCAACTGCGTCTGTCTGGGCGCGTTCGATAAGGAAATAACTTACCAGAAATGTTAAACAATCTATACGTCTATACAAGTAAATAAAATTTGGAGTGTCTGTTTGTAATATTAAAATAACCGCATTTTACTAAGTGCATTTGGATGTATACACGGTACATATACCAAAACAACATTTTTTAAATTTTTTTGTCTGTCTGTCTGTTTGTTCCCGTTAAACTCTGAAATGGCTGGACCGATTTTGACGGGACTTTCACTTGCAGATAGCTGATGTAACAAGGAATAACTTAGGCTACTAATAATAAACCTAAAAGTTATTAATAAATAAAATAATAATATTAGCCTTTCTCAATGTCCCAATGCTGGGCACGAGCCTCCTCTCAACGTGAGGCGATCAGGCCATAAACCAATACGCTGGTCCAGTGCGGGTCCAGTCTTACGTGGGTTTTACTTAGACATGCAGGTTCCTCACGATGTTTTCCTTCACCACTTAGCAAGTGATAACCATGGTTGAAAATAAGATTTGCACATGAAATCCAGAAATTCTAGAGATGTGTGTCGGAGTTTGAACCTGCGACTGTTGTTACCAAGGCGAGTATTCTACCAACTTGGCTATCACTGGTTTTAAAGAATTAGTAAGTTCATAGAATGCGATATTTTTAAAATGCTTTGTGATGCCATTATAAATTGATTAGGTATCTTTTATAAATTTGAACGGTAATATTACAACTAAAACAATTTGCCTGTGAAGAGTAAACTATTTTATAGAAGTAGTAATTAAGCACAGATACCATCACAAAGTTTTAGTGATGTAAAAGATTATTATAATAACATTAATTAATCTTCACAAAGATCAACGTAGGTTTATTATTAATTAATCACCCGCTTTTGCTACGAACGATGAAAGCACTACACGAAACTTGAAAGAAAACGAATGAGCAATTACCATGCAAAGTTTTTTACGTTAATAATGACATTTTTACACGAAGGTATAACCTATGCAAGGGTTAATTTTAATGAATATGCAGATAGCCTATTTAAATAGTTTATAGAAGTAGGGAACTCATATGAAGTGAGGAATAGGCCATGTATTCATGGCCTGTATATCAATGTGTGCCAATAGGCACACATTGATATAGTGCCTATTGGCACACATTGATATACTACCTGTTAAAGAAATTTCGTTGACACTGGCGGCATCTGATTACGAAAAGGAAACAAAAATCTAAATTATGAAAATGGCCGAGTAGGTACCTCGACTCACCAGTAAAAATTACACGGAAATTAAACGGTATACCGAAGGTCAATTAACGGTTATGGGTTTTTATAATTTGTGAAAGCAAAGAAACTGCCCTTTAACCCATGGGATTTTAAAATTTAATGTGCGAATCATTTGCAATAAATTATACGGTGAAAGAAGGGAGCAAACCTTCACGTCTTTTGAAAGCTGTGTGAAGTTCACCAATCCGCACTGGGCCAGGGTATTGGACCCAATCTACCTTGCATTGGGGGAGAGTGTGCCCGGTAAAGTTGGGGTAATAGGGCAAGCCTGCTGCACTTATTACATTGGGACCAAACACTATCAACGACTTGTTGGCCCACTGCAGAGCACCTTCGCCTCCGCCTTCGGAAATTACTGACGTGATAGTGTTTATATATTATGAAATAGGCACTTTTTATCCTGTGGTGATTTTATCGTGGTTCACCTACTTCCGACAATAGTACAGTTCATATTTACTTTACTGTAGCATAGATATTCCAGGTATCCAATTGGAACCATACAGCACAATTCCCAAAACTATAATTACCAGGCAACCCTATTTATTCTAATGGGCTGTTTAGTTCCGGACTTCACGCTGGACCCCTATTTTTCCCCTTTCATACACATTTCTCGAAATTATTTTCCCGTCACCGCCAGTTATTGGCGGAGATTTCCCAAGAGTACTTGTGATTAGTTTCTCTTTACGCAATTTGTGGTTCAAGTACTTGCTTTCATTTTGCTAGACTCATGTTTGTTTGGTTTATTTGACTCTGGTGGGACCCACACCTTAGGTTATAGCTAAATTCATTTTCAAAATTCTGATGCTTGAGTTATTATAAAAAGCCGACGAACCACTACAACAGTGTAAAGAGGTTCCTAACTGTTGGCAGTTACATAAAAAACCACGCTTGTACGTACAATTTTCTTTTACTTGTACAAATGTAAGTAAGTATATTAAGAGTAAATTTCCTGCTCTCAAAATGATCAACAGGTGTCCCGTAAGTCAGACTTCTCGACTCACTGTACGAGTATCTATAGAAGAATCTAGAGAGGTTTTATATAAGCTCCGTTTCGTAGGTTTTTATGAAGCTGTAAATTACATATTTATGTTGCTCAGCAGACTTTTACTACATGCGAATACTAATTATTGATAAGTGGATACAACAATTTTAATATCTACTGTCGAGACAAGTAGGCAGTAGAGAGTTACAATAAGTTTACAATGGCATTTACAAAAAAAACAATTGTCATATTTGCATTATATAATGACATTAAAATTGTGTGTAATTATTATGATTTTTTGGAGAGTCTTTACAACAGTTTTGTAGCTATTTAATATAGTTAATGCCACTAGAATGTACGCACTTAAAACCGCATTTTCGTATGGAAAAAAGTAGGCAGGTTCAATTAATTTATGTCTGACTACTGGAGTCTAGATATTAATCTTTGAAGACTTTTATAGGTTCCAACGAAGCATATAAATAGGTAGTAGATTGCGTCAGTACAAGTGATGAGCGAACGGCATTCAGTAGAAAATTAAGTACCTACAAATTACTTATTGGTATTACCATATTATGCATTGTTTAGGTATACTGATAACGCAATTAGCATTATATGTGATGATGTATCATTCAAGTCATTGTTGGTAATCTAAATATGAAATAGTTTCTTCAAAAACATTGGGGCACTAAAAATCTAGAAATATTTTTTAATTATTTGGTGTTGAGGATTAATTAATATAAAATAACTCATCATTTTTTTCAAATCGGTTAAAAATTATAACAAAGAAACTTTAACTATGGGCTTGTACCCATAAGTTAAAAGACTAAAAAACTGATCTATAAAAAACTGTTCAAAGTCATCGTATAATATTATAAAAATAAAAACTCAAGTGGGTACTTAGAGTTCACAGTTTAACTTTGCCTGAATCCAAATATTATGAATGGTCAAGCAAGTTTCTGACTCATCATTCCTGGACAGAGAAGAAATGTATCATTAATGTGCTCGATAACCCAGCTAGTGCCCTGAAAACAGACTGGTATTCGGTAGCTACGTTAGCTGAGTGATTGAAAGTGTTAAATGTACCAAATAAAATAAGAGCAATGAACATGTTACGTTTCATTAAGCACATCAATCTGAATATTTGGCAACGAAGCATCACAGCAATGGTGGTTCCAATCAAGCAATAAGGCATCTTACTAATCGTATCAAGTTGTATTGTGTGTTATTTTTATTTTTCAAATTCAACCGGTCCCTGGTCTAATATACTCTGCACGTCATGCACTAAAAAGAGTTTTTGTTGGCACTAAATAATATTTTAAAAAACAGTCGTAAAAAGATAATGGCCTTTCATAGCCCCTTATTCATCTGATCCATACTCTCAGACATATTTTTATACTATATACTAATGCTCCTGTAACTACGGCTGCTCATTTACGATTAGTTACATATTTTTTCTATTTTAATCTATTATCTGTTTTTATTTTCTTCAATGATCTTATTTCTCATTTAATGTGTAGGCTTAAGAATACAAACTATTTTCGTAATATACTCTTTAACTTGTCTAGCTGTTGTGTTTTCCAAGCTTCAATGAATAAATAAATTCCGCGTATAGAAGAATGGTCAGTCAGCGTGTTAGCCTAGCGTTCAAATTTCAATATTTACTTCCCGCTTCCGCTTCGTAGTTCAGTAGTGGCGCGTTAAATTCTCAATACCGGTATCCCTCGAGACGACATCGACGGTGCAAATATAACCGTCACACGGCTTCAGCCTTGAAATATTGCCCAGTGGTTTATGCGGTACTATTTTAAATTTATGCACAGCAACGAGAAATATTGAGATGGGCCGTAGATCGATAGATGCCATTAGGTTGTTATTTTCCATTTTAGGTATTAGGTATTATAGCAACCTCATAGTTATAGTGCCCTCTGTAAAAATGGTTGTGTTATAAGTTTGAAGTTATTTATTCTGTCTGTGGTATCGGAGCTGACAAACTGATGGACTGATTTTACACTGAAAAAATGTTTAGCAAAATGACTAAGGTTGCACAAATATTGCAAAATGCGAGCAATGTGTTACTAGTAACAAATCTCGGTCTGTTACTAGTGACACTCAGTTTTGTAAATTTAATGAAAATCCATTTAATTTTAACAACATTTAAATTATTTTGGAAATTACTAAAAAGTTCCAGTAACTCGATTTTTTTGTGTAATGTAGATGATATTTTTCGATGGAAAATCGGTTTTTAAATTAAAATATCCCCTTATGGTCAACACCTAAAAAGTTTGAGCTTTAGTTACGCCCTATGGGAAGCAAATTCTTTTCGAAGATCTTGAAGTATTTTTTTTATTCTCAGATTCAATAAGGGTTCGAAAGTACAGGCATCTAAAGGGTGCCTGCAAAGAAATTCCTCCTCGGAATAAAAAAGGCATCGCCGTCGTAGCAATTGGTTGATAATAAAGGTAGTAGATCTCATATCAAAGTGGCAGCTACACATGCTCTCGTTCGACGTCTCGTATTCACACACGGGAGCATTCAAATATGTTCCGCGTAGATGACATGGTGACTACATGTGACTCGGTTTAAGAAATAAAAGCCGAAATAAATATAATATAGCAAATTGACTGCTTTCCGTGCCGAGGGCCCCAGCCGAATCTTTGCGTGATGACAATGAATGTTTGTACCGGAGTCATGGATGTTTAATATCTATGTAAGTATTATGACTGAGTTCGCCCACAGACAATTACACTGTACTCTTAATACAAGCGTTGCTTAGCGTGAGACCATATAGTTGGTGAGGCGTCTGGTGATATTATATAATAGCCGTAAAATCCTATTCCTTATTCGGACCGTTATAACTATAGTTGAACCCAGCAATCATTAAAGAATAATGTTTTCCCGTTATTCGTATGCAGGGTGCATCACTAAGCGGCTATTTCAGCGGGTTTGGATACCAGCGGTTATGTTTACATTTACACTAGTCAGGGGCCGCGGCTTTTAGCACAGCCGGGCTGCATCCATTGTTCTTGTAGGATTAAACCGTGTCTGGTTATTAAAGACTAGCTTTTAAACTATATCCCGCTCGGGTTTAAGGTAGTATTTGTTATTCTGAAAATCTAAAAGTCCTGCGTGTAGAATTTTAGGTACCTACCCCGAATGCATAGAATTGTTCGAACTGAATCGTTAAAATAGTTTTAGAATAATGTTAAGATAGAACACTACGGCCCGTTCGGAATGGGATTCCGATGGTGAAGAAAAGACAAGACATTCCAAGGCATTTTTATGTAGTAAGTATACATTGTTATGGGTATGGGCGAACACTGCTGTTTGGGTGTTATAATGTTGACTTGCATACCCTATAATTGGGGTTACTAAATTACGATAACTACCCTAAAATCGTTTTCTTCCCTTCCCATATTTATCCGTTTTCACTCTATACCTAAATCCTATTGGCGACCAGTATATTTTTATATTGTGCTAATTTAATGTATATTCACCGTGTTATATTGCGACAGTCTAGTAAAACGGGAATTATGAATAAAGTAAAAGTAAAATGGGAATTGGTTTGGTTTGGTTCACACCTTCATCAGAAGATGTGAACCAAATGCATTGTTCTTAAAACTCTTATTTTTTTTAATAAAACCTAAAAAGTATTAAGTATGTACGAGTATTAATCCAAACTCAATTTTAAAAATAAAAATGTTCATTAAAACAGATATTTTTTAAATCTGGATTATGTCATCCATAGCTGCTCACTCGCCGGAAATGAAAATCACATCGGAAATTTATTCGTATCAGGTATCAGGTGATAAATAAACGTGATTCAATAACAGCCCTAGCAAGCTTTCGGAGAAACTCTCTTTGTAATTGAGAATAAGATCGAGTTGTCGAGAGTGTATGAATGGTTTCCTTCAAATACACCAAAAATAGTACCTAAGTATACTTACCTAAAAGACCTCAATTTTTTGTAGACGCCAAAAAGGCTGACAATGATTTTGGTTTACGTTATAAGTACAAAAAATGGGTCGCCTCTTATTAGTTCTCGTCTTCGTTGTCTTTATCACACGTGTTTCATGAGATATTTGATGTTTATGAACAAGGGAGTCCCTCATACTGGTGCTAAATAAAATTATTTTAGAATAGATAGAAGTCTTTATGGACATGTTTATGCCCAGGAGTGGACGTCTTTGAAATTAAAATACAATTTTGTAAATTGATCGATCTGAAACGGACAAACTCTCTCCACTAACCTAATGAGTTAGGGTTGTACCTAAAGTTATACCAACAAGGCAGGGTGCCCTCAGACTCAGCACCCAATTTGAGCTCCAACAATGATAGGTCGCCACTACACGTCAACACCAATGTCTCCACTTATAACGTCGGAGTTCCTAAATAGGGATGTCATCTTCTTATTTATTGCACAGCACAGTGATAGCACTTACTTTTAAGTAAGTACCTATTTGATTTGTCTATTTGGTGCACCAAATATATTTAACTATTGAGGTACTTTACTTCAGGCTTTCAGACAATAATATGCCTATTAAATTGCTTTACTTATACAGCCGAGTATTTAAATGATAGTTAATTTTAAAGCTTCATACTATGAAAAATTGCAAGAATGCCTTTTATCGCCACTACGGACATCTCGACCAATAAAAATATCATGTTCTTCTCTGCTCTAGCACCAATATCTCATCTCACACTCAGATCACGTTGAGTCCTTAAATTGGTGACAAATGATCGCGTAATTGTTTTGTAAGAACCCTTCGATGAGTCCTAAATTTGTTTCATGTATTCCCTTGGGTGTGTTACGTTAGCAATAAGGACTGGGTTAGAATCAAACTACTTTGTTGGAACATTAGTTACGGCCAGACATCTCAATAACTTCGTTATGGTTAGGTAGATGTTAGTTACCCCCCCCCCCCCCCCACACACTAAAACAAGTTATTATATGTCATGTTATAAGTCTCAAATCATATAGGTTGCCCTTTCATACGTCTTCTATGATTGAAAATTCTATATGAGCGAGTCCTAAACTCACTTAGAAGCTTTAAATGTCCATATATATATACCAGCCCTTTTAATGTCCCACCGTTGGGCACGGGCCTCCCGTCAGGGGGGGGGGGGGATTAGGCCATAGTCCACCACGCTGGCCCAGTGCGGGTTGGCGTCTATATACCTACGTTATAAGTTTTACATTTTAAAAGTCGATTATCAAATTATAATCGCGTTAGTCGCCGGTGTTAATTTGACTAAAGACTAATTAAATTAACTTAGGGTTATTAATGAGTATAATAATGTGGCTTATGGTACCCGATTAGACTCGTAAATGGGGTACAAGGGGTGTCCGGCCGAGTGGAAAGGATCCATCGGTCGGCTGTGAACTGCCCTCGATACCTACCTACGTAAGGGTGATTGTTAATTTCATGTTTACATCCTATAATAATATAACTGTCGAGTTCTGATTACAAAAACTAAATGATACTGAAAGTGCCTTGAAGCAGCCATCGATGATAAGTGCCTAGGGCAAAACATTCTTACCGGGGAAAGTGCTTTTGGTGAAGTATTCCTTTGGTTGTAGGTGTTTCGACATATTGGAATGTCTGTTTGTAATATTAAAATAACCGCTTTTTACTACGTGCATTTGGATGTATACACGGTACATATACCAAAACAACATTTTTTTTCAATTTGTGTCTGTCTGTCTGTCTGTTTGTTTCAGCTAATCTCTGAAATGGCTGGACCGATTTTGACGGGACATTCACTGGCAGATGGCTGATGTAACAAGAAGTAACTGAGGCTACTTTTATTTTAGAAAAACTTTTTGTTAAATACCACGCGGACGAAGTCGCGGGTAACAGCTAGTCTTAGTATAAGAATAAACATATTATTAATTTGGTGTAGATACTTATATTACTGAAGATCAGGCGTAGGTATTAACCTATCTGTGATATTCTTATCCAACCTCAAGAGATGATGAGAAGTACTTACTTACGTGTAGATCCATTTTATACACTACCTAAATTAATATCAATGTGAATGAAGATGAATGAATGAAGAAGTGCATAATTTATTGTCTTTTACAAAAAGCTACCATAAATATTTTCCGTTCTTACGATTTTAGGTACCTCAATCATACCGTCCGGTATTCTTCAACTAGAGAGTTTATAATACGCTGATGATTTTAGGTACCTCAATCATACCGTCCGGTATTCTTCAACTAGAGAGTTTATAATACGCTGATGATTTTATTGGAAACGACATCTTTACAACCACTTCAAATATGTTACACTATTTTGTTACACTATTTTGTTACGTCTTATACATTGGAATAGGATCCGGGTTGATGATGTAAGAATCAGGGTAAACTAATTAGGTCGTTAACCCGGATCAACATATTTTCATTAGGTACGCGATAGTTAGGCACTTAAGCACTTCATTACTCCATAGTTAGTGTTGTATAAAAAATATGTCGGTAACATTATTATTTATAATAACTATATTTTTTATTTATAAGTATCGTGTTGTAAATATAAGATACTTAAAGGGTCGATATTGGGAACTATTGGATGTTTACTGATTGGTAAGTTTAAGGGTCCCAATCCCCTTATGTCCAAGAGTGGGTAAATAGGTTTTTAGACAAACAGCCGCAAGATTCCCCAACATTTTACATTAGTTAGAACTGATAACTAGGCACTTATGTGAAAAACACTTCCTGAGGGCTTATAGGCGTTAAGGTAAAGTTTGTGAACCAACATACTTACCAGAATAAGTCGAATAAATTTCAACAAGTTTCGTGGATACTGTTTCCGTCCATGGGGTTTAAACTACGTTATTATTACTACAATGTTAGGGTATATTCCAAAGATAGTAAATTACAATTACATATTTTTATTCAATTCAAGGTATAACTACAAAATTATTTGTAAAATTTTTCAAGGAGTTAGTCGTGTCGACCAAATATGTATTGATAATAATAATTAGTAAGTGATGCTTATTTTTTATGAATAAAAAAGTTGCTCATCATGCGATTAATACCTATTGTAATATGACTTACTTACTTTTTTGTACCTATATATTCTTATTACGACCCTTATCAATTATTGGCCTGTTTAAATATATGCACCATTATTGTTAGAACTTGTAATAGATGTATACTTATCAAACACAAATGTAAATTTCATATTGGAGTTTGAATAAGACCTCCTTTTCTACCTACTCTTTGGTATCCGATATCTACGTCAAAAAATAACAATTTTAAAACTCTCTCAGGGTTGTAATATCTTTAATTATATAGGTTAGCGAGTTTAATCTTACAATGCGCACAGAGAATATTAATCTTACACAAAATCAGCTAATACAAGAACGAACGTTCGGAAAACAATCATAGATAAAAAACAAAAGGTACTCGCCACTTGATTGGCGGTTCTCCCAAACAACCAATCAAGGCGCTTTTAGCGAACAACGGCTCAGCGCGAAGCGCTCTTATTGGTCGCTTTTCGAAGAGCGAACTAGTGTGGTAAAGGCGCGCGTTACACAATTCTTAGATTATACCTTTTCTATAGACATTATTTTCCTATTAGACCGTCCGACCGTCTACCCCAGACGTATTTTACAGCATTGTAGTCTTGTTCGTTCTCGGTAGGTCCAAATCATATGTAAATACATTATGGTTAGATGATGATGGATTCCTCATCATTGAGATAAATACAAAAGGAAGGATCTTAACTTACTTATCGCTCGACGAAACATAACCTATCTTTGTCTTCGCAAACTTGAATTTCGCCAAAGTTTTGTTTTCATTTTCACTCTGTAGGTACTTCGTCTTACCTATAAATCTTACCTTCTAAAAGTTATTTATTTGTTAAACACGAACTGAAAGGTGCCCTTGTTTAGAATGTTTTTGAATCTAACTTTTCTTTAAATTTAATGTTTTACATTCCGCTGTGATATTTGACGATAAATCTAAAGGTAAGACAGACATGTGGAAATAAAATGAGAAAAACAATTGTCCCTGTCTCAGTTGCGTTGTTTCTCTGTTGTTTCTCGTATGAGTTTATTATGTGTAAGTCATTGGATGTTGAAATGAAAATTTGTTTCTCCAAGATAAGGGGATTTATGTATGTTGAGTGGAGGAGACATCGAGAGCGAGGTTGAAGGAGGGGCGGGAGGGGGTGTATTTTAATTATTATGAATTACACGCTCTACCTACGGTAATGAGAAAGCGGTATTAAATTAATCAATTCAGCCTTTATTCCTTTGTCGTGAATTCATTTACGGGTTTTAGACGATGAAGGGGTGTACGAAGACTTAAATCCATTTACCTAATTTAAATTGTATCGTCACGGAGTTCCTGATACGCTCTGTTGAAACGCAAATAAAGTTACACCTCAACCAGCGCTAACACAACACACTCACTTTCCGCAATCGAAATTTCAAAATTGGTATATTTGCTCCGCACAAACGATTTAAATGCACATCGAAATATCTCTGCTAATAATTTAAACATACCTTCAAAATTATCATATCGTTAAATTTGATTATATCCAAACTACATTCATCATAAATTGGCTGGGCTTATTTAATAGGTACTTAAAAAAACTCAATAATACAACTTAGCGAAGTGTTTTACTGAGACCTGTTTAAATATATTTACATGTGACTTCGCGTGGTTTTGCAGACCACCGCCTTCACGTGCCCTTTGTTGGGGAACAGCATCGCACACGAACCAACAAAAGCGTATACAGAATGATTCAGAAAGGATGTACTGACCTTTGAGTCAGTATTTCGTTAGCGCATTTGTAATTGTTGTGTGAAGACAGAATTTGGATAAGTAGATTAAAAAAAAAACAGATGAAAGGATTTTGATAAATAGATTAAAAAAAACGACAGACGAAGACAGAATTTTGATAAGTAGCTTAAAAAAAAAGACAGACGAAGACAGAATTTTGATAAGTAGATTGAAAAATTTTTTTCTCCCAAAATGACAGTTGACATATAAGTATTCCAATTCTGACACTTTCATATAATGATTACGAGTGCGCTAAATAAGCAGGTTCAAAGGTATAAAGTACATACCCTTTCCGAATCACCTGTATTATACAGAGCCGCATTATGATAATACCAACCCACACGCCGCTACATAAATTATTTCATAAAGAATCTCTGTACTTTATTATACAAAAACAAATGTTCCAGTTGACTCGCTCATCTAACACACTTGTAATTTTACGCAAAATTCGTCGTTATTCTCTTGGTTTATAGAGATATATTCGAGTGCTCAATTACAATATTTTATGTTGGGTAATCTGACGTAGCATTATGATAACACGTACTTACCTGTGTATCTGGGTTGTATCGTAGATTGAAGATATTTAAAAAAAAATAGCTACTATTAGGACGTTTCTGAATGAAAAGAAATTATTTTTTGTAATGACCTTTACTATTAGATAGCTTATAGTTAAACACAAAAACGACTCTAGAAATATATTCATCAAATTGCCCGTAGGTACTTATCTGTTTTGACCTCACAATGCACTTATGATGTTTAGGTATTACAAATTACGTAAAATATTACCACTAAACCTTACCAACAAGATTGTCTCGGCATCAAGTTGATAATCTACGACGTTTAATGCTATGTTTTGAGTTACTGCTAATGTTACTATCAAATAGAACGCGGTGTTAGGTTAATTGCATGATAGTAATTTTCACTTGATAAACTTGCGCTAATAATGGTGTATGGAGTTGAAGCAAAATCAGGGTTGTCAAACTGTAAGGCGCGATCTTCTGTTCACAAATAAAATCCTAAGCACAGCGACCTAAACTGAACTTTAACTAAACTAAACTTTAAGCCTGCGCTTCATAAGCGCATTTGTAATTAATTTATGATATGAAATCAAAATTTCAAATTTCGAATTAAAAAACCATCAAAATGACAATTTAGATTTATGCTGTTTTTTTTGTAAATTTACAAAACGTAATTCTGACAAGAAACAATGATTTCAAATGCGCTTAATAAGTACAGGTTCAGAGATTGGTATATCCTTTCCGAACCACATGTATATAAATGTAGTCTTCAGACGTACCAACCCTAGCAATGTGAGATGTTTCAAGCATAAATTGTTTGTAAAGAAACTGGCGCGACGCATGAGCGGGCAGGCCGCATAGTTGACCCTCCTGAGAATGCGGCACTCTACCCCTTTTAAGCCCTTCCGTCACTTGATCCAACAGGGTAACCACACCTTTGTGCACACGCCAACTTACCTATTATCCCTTCAACGCCTCGCAGCTTGTTAAGAGAACCATCGATAAACACGTAGAACGTACACACATCACAATATGTTAATGTTGTTGGTAACTCGGAATTAATAAATAAAAAAATATGAACTTTTTCTTATGTATGCAGGTCTGCATAGATGAAGTAATACCACAGTTTATTTTATAAAGATATTTTATTAAACATTTTTTTCTGTAAAATAGATTAATTAAAACTGACATTTACAACAAACAACTATAAAATTCTTTGTATTCTCCCTCTAACACTAATTACGTTAATAGGTCCAGTTTAATATTTGGAATTGATCTCTAGTATAGCCGAATGAGTGTGTTGACAATTCCCGCGCAATGGCGACGCCTAGAGACAATCAAACGATAATATTTGAACACGTAGCACATCGTATCACACGAGGATGGGGGGGGGGGGGGGTACATACATTTAATTGTCGATACACATATTCATACCTAAAGTTACACAGCGTAGCCTAAAAGCCTCTTCAAACGCTACAACTTGGCACCCAATTTGTAGAGCCGATTTGTGGGGTCCTTACAAATTGCCATGTTGGCTTGTCAATGTATTTTATGACATTCTTGAAGATGCATAAGTACTGCACTTCTACCACAATCCTTTTTAAGTAGCGTTTCGGTACGTAAGTGTCGTCCAACCCTCTCACGCCACAGATTGTATAAATTAGTATGACAGTGACAGGTAATTTTCTGGATGACGTTACGATTACATTAAGAGTTCATGCTTTACCTACCGTTCTTAATGGTTTACATGAATAAAAATATTCAATTTTTGACTCACATACCAATTGGTAGGGACCCGGCAAATTTACCCTACAGATTGGGTGGCGATTTGTGCCATTTGTAGAGGCATCTACTGTCAGAATACAGCCAAAATTCAATCTGTCGCAAGTCATGCGTGTATAGCTACATTATTTTTTTCTAAATGGCAAGAATACCATACTTTTGTCAAAATGGTAGATTTTGGATAACTACCTTATTATAAAATTAAGCCTCGTGTTATAAGAAAAAGCTGTGACTGAAGAAAAGTTTATGAATTATAATATTTAAATTAATTTTGTATATATATTGTAGGTAGCTAAAAAAATTATGCTTCGTATAATTCAAGTAAAACCTTTCATAGTTAGTAATGAATGATAGGCTTAAATTTCGAATAAGTGAAGTACGTTGATGACCCATGATTCGTAATTGTTTAGCTTTGAGTACTCAATAACACAGATTGAGTATACTATTTAATTCATCCGTGGAAATAGCTCTTGCTCATATTTCAAACTCAAATTCTCTAATTGCGTTATACATTGAAAATTGACTATAAGCGACACACACGTCAGCTCACATTTAACATTATATTCTTAACATGGAACAGCGATGTTGACTCGGTGTTCTCCTGGGCCCCAAGTCTGCTAACACAATCGATTCATAATAGTATAACAACCGCATTGTAATTGTCACTTTTGACAGATATTGTATGGGATATCTGTCAAAAGTGACAGTCATTATGCGGTCGCTGTTCGATTATGAATCGATTGTGTTAGCAGACTTGGGGCCCTGCTATCAGTACGAACGACAAGTCCAAAGGACTTATAACAATCCTAATTTAGTTTGCCTATTTTTTTTATTATATACTAAAGATCTGTATTAAATAGTATAGATATACAGAGAATCAATATGTTTACGAATGCCTTTAAAAACGGTAGAACTTGTCACTCATCTGGAGGGCTGATTTTTAAGGACCTCACCAATTGGAATGTGAATAACTAGCCAACTTTAAAAGACAAGTTGCCAATTTGTCAAGACCCGAAATCGGCACTACAGATTGGGTGACATGTTGAGCCGTTCGTAGAGGCCTTGTAAAATGTAGCTTAACATAAGTTTACCGTGCGCAAACCTACAAGCACTCGGGCGAAGCAGCATCATCGCCTTGGACGACTGCTGTCATCTCGCGAGGCTACTCGGTCGGTCTGGATACGCCCTGTTAGGTACTTGATTAAATAAAATATGTTTCGTGTATGTAGTTTTTAAGTTTCCGTCTATCAAATAATTACCTTCGTAGAACTGAGAGCATCCTGAGCGTCTAAAGGGCCCCAAGACTCTTGAGGTCCTATAGACGCTCCTTTATACACCTTTTGGTTACCATACTCATATGAACCAAGTTTTTGAACTAGTACATCGGTATTAAGCCTTTGTTCTAACTACTTGTGCCCTTAAGAGTCATAGTTGTATCCGTAGTCAGTACCAGGAAAACACCGAGCTCGTAGATCCGCCCTGTTTCGCATTGCACGCTGCATCATTTTATTGAAGATCAAACTATTTTAAGTCACAAACGATAGAGAGAGATAGAACATTTTTATTTACGATGCTGATGGTACAGAACTAGAAAAAAACGAATATAAGTACTCGCTCATGAGTGTGATGAAGACAAGATTTACTTCACATATTTTCTGACCATCTCTTGATTAACTTTGCGCTGACAATGATCCATTATTCGACAAAGGTGCACAATCACTCATATAATAAGGTAAATAAATAAATATACCATGTTGATGGTAGATCTCGGTATAATTCAGATATGAATTACCATTTCTTAATAAGCGTATCAGCTGGATGAGCACGCGCGTCAAGACAAGTCTTAATGTCACAGATTATGACGCAGCGAGTCCCAAACGCTCGATACAAAATTGTTATACCTCATATTTTGTCTTGCTACAGCCAGTCTTGCTTGGCTTGGAAAGACAAGAATAAAACAATGCGTGAAATTGCTTAGTTTACTTTTGCACTCGCTAATTTGGAAGCCACGGTACCACTGTAAAGTTTTCGGTCCTATATTTGTTATTCAAACATTTTATTTAAGAACGTAATCAAGACAGTCGGCAGTCCCACTAGTTAGGTGTCGAAGGGCAGATAGTAATCGCTCCGTGTAAATATCGCCAAACCGCCGAGGCCTTGGGTAGGCTGATAGCTGACCATAATACACAAAAAATATTAAAAAAATATACGTGTCGAATTCAGAATCCCCCCTTTTCCCGTCGGTTGCAAGGCTAGGAAGAAAAAGAAACCAATAACAATGATGCAATGTGTAAATCTTGCGTGTACATCGCACGCTTAATAATAGACTGACCTAACTCAAAAAAGCTGTTTGTTGGGAAATCGCAAAAACGTTTTGTCATTTACAACTTGTCCGACTTTATTACTTATATCTCAATGAAAATAGCATAATAATAATAAATGATGTATTGTAAGAATACTTGTTTAAGTAATTATTGATACTAAAATGTAATTTTGAAGAAATTTTATTATTATTTATAGCTTTTAAAATGTTGTCCCTGAGATACGTCTGTTTATTAATAAAATCAATGATATATTTATGTATTTTATTAAACATTTAACTAAACCTTTCTCTTTTATGTTATAACTCTATACTTGATAAAATAATAACATATTATTTGTATGTTGTAAGTTTTTTAAGTTCAGAAACATGAAAGGGTCACTATAATATGAAAGCATCGCGAGTTGACTGTCGCAATCTCAGACGCATTATGATTTATGTCACTGTCATATTAAAAGTTTTGTCAAAATTTGTATGAGTAAAAGAGACAACATATTCGTTACTCAGTCTAGGAATAAGATATCGTAAAAATTCTGAGATTGGTAGATAGATAGCGTTGGAATAAGTCTATCTGTGTGCTTATCTCACTTTGGGCTTAAACCCTAATTGGTCAGTCTATTATTAAGCGTGCGACATAATGTAGCGAGCGGACCCGACAACTACTTAACACTAACATATTTATATTATAATATCTATCTACCGCTCATACCTTACTTTAAGTATACCATCGGAGCGTACATCACTGATTTTGCAGCTCTATATTTACTGACAAGAATTTTCGGGCCGTAAGAATAATATCTACAACAACTACTATACAAAAAGCTCTTATTTTAATAACAGATTTTAAGCGCAGTTCGAAAGCTCCTTGATTTAGTAGGGATTTACAAAGTAGTAACTCAAAATTATTGTGATCAAGCTTCAGTGGACTCACGTTCAATGAGTTAAGCTAGCTGCCTGACGTGATTTTGTTTTAATCTATGGCTAGCCGTGCCACGCACAGTAGGTACTTCATTGTTGCCATGACAACGTTTTTTATTGACAGTGAGAGCTTTATATTGGATGTCTGTACTCATGAAACTTGTGCAATGAGTATCTGTGGCACACGTACCTTCTGTCATAGTACAAATATTTTGTTTGTTTATTAAAATAATAAATATGGTGTGTTGTGTTAAACAATATCGTGCTCTCTGAAAAAATAGGCTTAATTAAACTTTCATTACTGGTTATTAGAACTGTTTTCATGAATGATACATGTAAATACCTCAGTGTTCATAGCTAAGGGATACCTTTTTTATATGGGTATTAGATTATCTTATCGTGCTTACACTGGCACCGTTACCACCAAACATCAACATTAAATGTAATTATTAACTTAAGAAAGAAATCTAATTTGACCTTATTTTATACTGGATTGTTCCCAATTGCAGTTGTTTTACCGTTATTAATACAACATAATAAAAAAAAAATATGCTCGAACTCACCACTTTAACCAATAACCAACAATCTAATCGAGGCATCTTCCTCAGCCTCGGCGACACAATAATGTATTAATGTCTTGCAAAAGTAAGTCAATTTTGCAAATTATATTTCTTCCTTTAGTTTCATTATAATTTGAGTCTTAAACATATAAGACAATTGCATACATAATATATAACTATCGTGGATTATTGACTTTATGTCTTTTATATCCTATCCGATACGTTTCAACAAATAACATTTTCATTCTTTACTATCTCTGTTCACATGTTCACTACCTACACGTCCGTTTCGTCACTTCCGATTCTCATTTCGCTGGTGAATTACGAATAAACAGGTCGCATACCATCGCGTTAGAGGCGTAGTTTGTGCGTTCACAATTCGTAGGGCGGGGACACAGCGTGCGGTGGGGCTGGCCATGGAGATGCGGCTCACGTGGGGCCCGCCGTAGGAGCGCTCACCGGGGTGGGCGGGCGGAGCGCGGGCGGCGCCGGCGCCGGTGGCTCGGCGGGCTCGGGCTCGGCCGGCTCCTCCGGCGGCGCGGCGGCTGGCCTGATGTTATCCATCCGCGGCCGCGGCGAGTAGCGCGGCGTCAGCGCAATGCCCCCGACGACTGGGTGCGATTTAAGACTCCCGCCTGCAGGACGTCGTGCATCATGCGCTCGTTCTCCTGGCGAACTGCGGACAAACATGTCAACAGCTTAACCATTGTTACGATGTACGCGAAACTCGATGGGATCACCTAAACTACCTCTATGATGAGTTCGAGTGCACTCTACCTAAGATTTTCGTTACCCATATACACCGTAAAGGTCACATAGGTTCTCAATCTATAAGGAATATACGTTTACACACAATGGGGAGTGTTGTATGTATGCTAGTTACTTGAGTTTCAATTCTCTAGGGGTATCTTCACAACAATGTTACGTTTTTAAATTTGTGAATACGTGTTAAAAAGCTTGCAAGAAAGATTAATAATGTTACAACGGTTTAGTAATGAACTCATGTTAGTTGACATTCGTTCGTCGACAAAGAAAATGTTGACGGTAAAATCTACATAACAAAGGTAACCGGGAATAGCGAATCGGTTCACGGGATCATTGCAGGAGCAGAACCTGCGGTATTCTGAATACAGAAGGTTCATTATGCTAGTTGACTTTCAGCGTCACAAACCCCACGCTGAAATCTCGGAATATCATGTGTTAGAACGTGGAATAATTACTTATATTATAACACGCGAATGAAATATACTTATTACGATTTAATTGAATACTCTAGTTATTAATATTGACTAGACCAGGGATTCTCAATCTATTTTGGCCAACAGACCCATTTTCCAAAATAAAATTATACATCAGACCCCTTTAGGCAAATTACTTTAAAAACCCTATCTCTAGTTTTTACGAACTTGTGCACGCTTATCGACATGTTGAGATTTTTAAAAGTACAACAATGATACTTCCTATTAAAATAGTGGTCATTCTTATAACATGTTTGTACACGTAACACAGTACAAATTATACAGTATCTTGAAAGTTGAAGTTTCAAATAAGAACTTGTGTTTATTAATAGGAGTCGATTTTTAGACCTCGTCGACCCTTGGGAAACCGATATCGACGGGTTTGAGAATCCCTGGACTAGACTATGCCCACTTTGTGGCACGCGGTGAATTGAAAGCTTTCAACTTCAAATATTTAATTTGTAAATTATTTACCCTATACGGTTCACATTCACTTGGGAATATAAGCTCGACAAATATCGCCAGGCGATCACACCAACACCAACCGCCTGAAACTACGCAACTCTCGTGTCATTAAGTAACGTGCAATAGACTGGGGGCGATCCTAGTAACACCCAGACGAAAGCATAGTACCTCCCGCTGCCCGGTGCAGGTAATTTCATTATAGTTAAGCATAAAATATGTGCCCACTGAAATTTTAAAGCTTTCTTAAATAAAATGTATGTTTTCACTAAAGAAGCTACCGTTAACAAGAATATTAGATACCTGCCGCGGGCGAAATGTAGTTACAGAAGGTAGTAGATATTATACAATATGAAGGAATATGAAGTCATATTTTGGATTAATTTGATCCGCACTGCAACCCTTGTTAAACTCGCGTTAACGCTTCTACACGGCCCGATTCCACGCCGTAACATAGTTACACGACATTAAATAGTCCTAAACAAATAAAGAACAGTGTCGGAAGCAGTATATTATGTACATATATACCACTTCGTACCAGTTAATTTGGACAGAATAACGCTGTTAAAACTTCACGACAGGACCGCTTAAAAGTATTAAGGATTCACTCCGACTGGCATTTTCCGCGTTATATTTAATCATCGTTATTACATTTTTATTCAAGTTCTTTGTTCATTTTTAGTGAAAGAATTCGATGAGGAAATTTTGAGATTTATTATAGCAGGTCGTGGGAATCTTCGCAATTTAAATGTTGCCTATCTCTCCGGATCCGCGCTGATGTTGTAGACATTATTAGATTATGGAATATTGATCTGTACCTGTGTACCTTTACGCTAATCTACCTTCTGGGGTAAGTAGATTCTAAAATATCGATATTTATAGGCATTTCCATACCATATCAATATTTTAGAATATGCATTTGGAATGCATGTCTAAAATCGCATTAGTGCTATGTATAAAATGTAAATTTTAGTATGCACTAGTTTCTACGGAACCATGTAGGAATGTTTGAGTACAGAACACGACAATATTTTAAGCAACGTCATCGCTTTGGAATTACGACGGAGTCTTCATGGAAACACCTGAAGCACGTCACGTTACATGCTGTAAAAGTTTTTCTCGTCAATATTACAATGGGAGTGCTTGTTTTTCGAGTTTACCTTGTCGTCGGTGTTCTAATGAAGGGAAATACGTAACTCATAGGAAAATACAAATAAACTTATGAGGAAAAAAGTGCAGACGTACTTGTACATTTGCACGTTTTTAATTCGAAATTATCAACACACAATTTTTTATTCAGCTTTTTTTACTCTAGTGCATGAAATTTCTATATCTCTATGATTTTACTTATACAGGTTGGAAGTGGCTTCGTATCGAACACTGATAACATGAATTCAACTCATGATTCTGGACCCCCCCCTAGAGTTGGAAATTTCCGTCGATCTATTTATGAATTATACGCATTTTCTTCAGAGTTTTTAAATTGATTTTACCATAAAATCATAATGGAAGTCTATCACAACGTGATTTTATATTACAAAAACCATAATTATTAATTTAGAATTCAAACTGCAATGTAAATTAAAACTCAATACGCTCGATCGCGCTCGCCACTCGCAGGCGTCGGGCATCGCACGGAGTGTTGTGTTGTGATCGCGTGTTTACGATACATTGAGCGCTCAAAAATAACATTTGTAACCCATAACTTGCGTCATAAATGTTTTCTATAATTTTAAATAGGTATTAAATGTAACCTTTACCCCAAGTTATCGTTACCATGTCCGTTACACCCTGTATACAAATTAAATATTATATTGGTTAGGGTAAATAAATATGCATAAGTAGAAATTTAAATAAGTATTACGGATTCATCGAGTCCCTAACATGGCCGTTATTGACGTAAGCTCTAACGATATTTACAACTCAACTTGCATGTTCCAACCTAACTGTACATAATAATGATGATTGACAGAAACCATGTTTTCTTTTAAGGAATAACAAACATTTGCTGTGTATATTTACGACAGTGCAGACAAAAGTTATGTTGACTTTCGCCTACATTTTATTGAAAGACATCTATAATATTTTACATAAGGAAAAATAAATAAACGCCTGGAATTGATAACCTCCTCCGTTATTTTTCGTATAGCTAGTAGGTACGCATATTTATGGTGGAATGAATGCCCATATAATAGCTACCGACTTGGTGGTGCGATAACTTGGCGGTAGCTATGAAGCTGCTCCCATTTTAATGCAATTGCAGCCATTGCCCCGCACAGTATCCGCCCCTGATTATAGTAACTATTTCTTCTTTCTACAAGTACTTTGAATATACTTGCACTTAGTCTGATCGGTATGTTATCATACAATTTTTCGCAAATATCTAAATAAACTCTTTTGCAATCGCATTACAAAGGAATAACATGGTCCCAAAGTCTCAAGTCTGTTGACACAATGTTTTCTCTTACGAAACCTGTCAAAAGACACATTTATTTTTATTATGAGTCGATTTCGAGTTATCAGGCTTGTGGAGTCTAGAATTGGGGTCTTTTTTTCGCTAATTAAACTTATCACAAGGGTTTAGTCGACCACGTGACCGCGATCCGATTAAAACCCAACCACACGTAGCAAATAAACGCGCAAGATAACAACGGGCCGGCCTTCCGCGAGCTGTAATAAGTATCCCATTTATATTATTAGGCATTCACAATTCGGCGTATTCGCTACTCGACGCACTGGCGAATATCCAACCTACTATTATTATGCCCGTAATTTGACGCAGATTGATTATTATGACAATTGATAGATTGTGATGTTCAATGGAAATTGAGACATGTTATATTGTGACGAGTTACACATGTATACCAGTTACTTATAAACGTAATCAACTCCAAAAATACTATATCAAGAAAAAATAAAATTGATGCATAAAAACTCTATATTGTTAATGACAGTAAAGTTGTTTTGAACGATGTGCATAGTGGAAGCTAATTTGTATAAACAAGAGAATAGTTCTAAGCTATATCGAAGTGAAGTGTTTTGCGAGGTTGATAATGCACTTAGCACAAGATTTACTGCGCTGTCGGTCTAAAGTGCACTTATTATATTAAAGCAACAACACATTTTCTGTGAACCAAATCAGTTTGAGAGCCACAGTCACCGAGGTTGTTTGTTATATACCGACTTCTCACAAGATATTTCGTATTCAAATTCGGAATACATAGCTACCGTACTACATAATTACATAGCAGTTTTAGAAGAAAATTGCTTTGTAATGCGATTGTAAATGCATTGAAATCTTAAAGTGAGTTTACGGTTGTCACTTAATTTTAAATCAGATCTTAGTATCGTATTGAGCGTACTCAAATGGTGACTGGATGATCCAACTTTTCCTTTAAGGCTTGTACCTATAAGCCTGCACGTTTCTGCTAGGAGCGCTGCTGTGAAATGAATGGAAATAATCGCCGGCACTCGATCGGCATTTGATGTTGTCAATACTAGTGAGTACTTAAAGTTCCAAGATGATGAGAGTCTAAGCATATAGAGGACTACTTTACACGGTGACTGCGTCTTGAAGGATACTTATTACGTAAGACCACAGGCTATAAAATCGGCTGAAAATACTTCAGATGGGTGCTAAATAACAATAATCCATAACTCTACACCGCATTATGAAATTTTATGTGACAATGAACGTCAGTCGACAACTGGAACGGTACTTAAACCTTAACCATTTGACGCGGCACGAACACGATAAAGTATCCCATAAACAGGAATCCATTAAACTCCTTATAGAACTGACCATGCGTACGTAGCCAAACTACCGGCGGTCACCAATGGCTGTTTGGTTGTGAGTACGGTCAGCATTGAAAGGCGTTAAGTAGGTATCTTGTGTCTACTTTAAAATATCATATGAAACTAGCTGTAGACTCTATTTATTTAAAGGTGACTCACGTTTTGACTAAAAACTGAAAGCCAGCACAAAATAGGAAATTGGAATCTTATTCGGTGAATATAAAAAAGCTAAAATTAGCTAAAATGTATAAAAAAAACTGTTTTATTTAATTCAGTTCTTGCTTAATTAAATTTAAGTATGAGTTTATGTCCTTTTAAATGGCATTACATAGCACTTTTATTGGAAAAATGCTTTGTAGCAATGTGACATTGCAGATTGATGAAAACTTCCATTAATAATATGGAGGTGAAAAGAAGAGCTTTTTTGTACTTGACACAAATTCTTATAGTCAAAATTCAATCTACAAATCAGGTGATGTATCAAAAAGCCGATCACATAATTCAAGTATTCAGCGGCTCTGTTGTCGACTGTACCCATATTGTATTGGGTAGCCATTTAATCAGGGTCAGTTTCCACTTAAATGCACTGGGTGACCTTCCAAACTCTTCGAGAAGCCTTTATGCCTACGTCGGATGTTATACGTCTTAGTATTCCCGGATTACAGGATATTGGGATTTCTCCGTATCCACAAAGCATGACATATCCGCGCGATTTTACCTATTTCGGTTTCAATCGATTTGTTTTATAAATAAGCGGATTCTATGATATCGGGATGGGTATATCTATTTTGTGAATTTTGGCATATTAGATGACAGCTTTGTAAATATGATTTTATGTTTGCAAAACGGTCCGGTGGTATCATATATCAATTGGAAGTAATTCATTTATTTTTTATTGCTATTAAAATATATGGCATCCGCAGAATAGCTACCGTTGAGTTGGTGAGATCATTTAATGATTGAAAGAAGGAGAAGATATCATCTGTAATCGTCTAGGATGGTTTACCTTAAACTAGGGCGGCCTAGAGGAGTCTTTATATCAATATTACTGTATCATAATTACGGCATTTGTATTGCCTGCAAATCATATATTTTTGACACAGATCTTGGATGCCCTATTCAGGCATATGATACTTTGTCCATCGTCACATACATAATACTATATCTATGTCATATATATATGATAAGAAAGCAAAACAAATGCTAGATTAGCTAGCCAAAAAAAATAAATCAGTACATCGCTGACAATATTTCTTTGCATTCACACTACAATTGTTTTTATTTTATTTTTTCTCCAGCACATCTTGATTAGCCCCTATTGTCAGAGAATAAAAGGGGCGGTTTTCATTGAATTCCACTGAAGCTAACACAAAAATCTCCGCGGTAACGGTGGCCGCACCGATAACAATGTTTTTTGTTGTATAGTTATTTTATTTATAAAATCATTAAGCCCATCATCCTCTATTCAGCCATGTGGACCAACGTCAAGGGAAAATTTTCAATACTGATTTTTATACCTTAATATAGATAATATTGTGAATATATAGAACACCATTTTTTTTCTCATACCATACCATACAAATTTACCACACAAATATGTGAAAGAAATAACCATGGAATATCATGCATTTTCTTCTCCTTAGTAATAGCATTCAGAAAAAGCGGGAGAAACATAGTTTAATTTATTTGGTGAACATATTGATTTCTTATATTTACGCGAATACTAAACATCGAACTAAACATTTTATTCAGATTTTATCGCTGAGTTATTTGGTGAATACAAAAAATACTTTTTCTATTCTAATGTTTAAAAAGTAAACAAAAAAAAAAATAGAAATCACGCAACACTGTTCCTAAAATAGAATCGCTGATGTGGCGCTCGCCACTTTAGAATAAACGATCACAGTTCGGTTAAAAGCAGTCGATTACCACCCTAATAAATGTTTACGGCCTTTAACATTTTTCGATTCTATAGAGCTGACCTCATGACCCCTTCCCTATTAATCTGAGAACCGTAGATAGCGTTTTAACGTAGGTCTTATTCGGTATTGTTGAGTATGATTTTCATGAAAAAAAAATATATTTTAAATTATGAGAGCTAAGTTTAGCAACTTACAAAGAAAGCTAAATGCATACCTGAACGCCAATAGGGTATATATTTCAGCGATCGAAAGCTTGAATGATACACAATATTATCTATCATTTAAGCTTGCGATCGCGATATATATTATGGCAACAGTTCAATTTTACGAGTACTTTTAATTTGTAGATAATGTTAGGTTACATCGGTGGTATTATTCTGTAATTCAAAAATCTTTCAAATAGTAAACAATATTAATACGCCACAGAATATTTAATATACCTTTTAATAATAAGTTTGCCAGATACAAACTTTATTTACCACCGTTATCACAGTCTCTATGAGATTTTTCCATTATATACAAGATTTAATATACATATTATGTGCGACGTGTATATTCTAAGCTTACAGTTAATTCTGTTGAATGTTTAAAATGAAACTGATTTCAGAAACATGATTGTCCTGGCCGGCCGCCAGGCCAGGCAAAATGGCCATAGAGATATGCTTACCTACGATTTAATCAACGCTACTTGCTTCTGTTTCTTAATATATTACTAACTAGCTGCGCTCGCCGGTGTTACCCGTGCAAAAAATCATGTTAATCTTTTCCGCTATGAAAAATTAAAACAAATCTATCCCACGGGAACCATACATTTATGTAGCCTATGTGCTATTCCAGACTATAATCTACCTCTGTGCTAAATTTCATCCAGATCTGTTCAGTCGTTGCAGCAACATATGATTTTTATAACTCTCTTTTCTAATAACGAAATTTAACTAATTGATATCACATTAAAATGCCACAATAGCGTGGATACTAAGATCTATACCCGGCCATATAACCTTATGAACTGCGTTGTTGGCTAACCAACTTACATTATTAGCATCACAAAAGTTAAAACAATAAAGTAATGAGAAATTTTAATGGAAGTCGGCCAATTTAACTCCAATTAGCTAATAGGTAATGAACTCTAAGCTTATGTAACACGCCTACTCGACGTTGAGGGCTGATGTAAAATACCTTGGCATTTTCATCTGTATGGAAATGAAATTGTGGTTAATAGCTAACAACTGATCCTTTATCTATAACAATATAGAATACATACATATACGAGAATAAAATACCGGTCGTCTGTGGGTACCAAGTGGAGAAAGAAATACGTAATAGTGTTGACCCCCTGAGCAGGGATTCCAAGTGGAATTAGTTCTTCATATGAAGTATAAGCTGGAGCTCTAAGGAAAATAGTGAGCAACCATGGATACCCCAGGGGGTTCAAAGAAGGGCTCTAAGTGGAATGCTCGGCAGCTTTCAGTCTGAAATACCTTATACATGTTGAAATGCTGAATTTACGATTAAGAAGATAATGACGATGGCTCATTATTATAAGCCAATATTATACTCAATGATTTCGAATATAATAACGCTAGACATAAATATGCGCCTTGTAAACATTTTAGGGATGGCGGGTTGTGTTCTAACTAGTATTTAAAGGCAGAGCTACTACATTGAACAACTAAAGTACTAAGTAAAAAAATATTTTGTATGTATTTTTCTGCACATTTATTATCGTGAAGTCCAGAACGTTAGCATTGCTGTTAGTATTATTTCGCGAGCAGATGATTATTTCTTAAAAAATATAGACCAATTTGTTGGTAAAAGGCATCGTGCGAAGTCACGCGACGTCGCCGGACATCGCGCGACTTGTACCTTGTCAAGGCAACACCCAACACTGCGTCTGTGGGCGACCGGACATATTCGCCTGCATAAAACGTCGTGAGACAAGATGAGTAGCGCCGGGTAATGTTGCGTATCACGTGTCGCGGGAAACTTGTCCCCAACTGAATGCCTTTACAACAACTTTCGCTACGGGACCCAACAAAAATCGTCGTTTCCCACTCGAGTAGGTGAGTGGACAAAATATTTTTTTTTGTATTTTTGTTGTAGTTAGCCCTTTAAAATTAAATCTTTGCAGTCAATATTTTTAAGACAGTCTTCTTAATCTTTCGATCGATCTTTCACTTCATTAATTTACTATCTTCACAGGCCATTCATTTACTGTGTGGGATTCGTCATGTTTTCAGTCGCAATAACAATGAATGCATCTGTGTGAGTATATTATTTGTTAGACAACTTCGCCCCTCGTTCATTGGCTCACCCTCCTTGATCGCAGTGTGAATAACAAATCCATAAATTTCGCTCCCTCCTCAATTAATACTAACGTTTTTTAGTGGTTATATTTCTAATGGAAACAATGCATAAAAATATAGAAAGTTCGATCCGACGCCACTCTTATTCTGTCTACGAATTATTAACGTAGTAAAGCATTAAACTATCATTGAATATGTTTATTTCAACAGCAAGATTTTTCTATCTTTATGTAGGTACCTCCCTACGCTCACTCTCTCTCTCTCTCTCTCTTTCTCCCTCTCTTCTGTAGTTGACGTAATTTTTTTTAAACTTAAATTAAAACAGCCATATTCCCTGTAGAAATCAATCTAATAACCTAGAAACACATTTCAAATAATAATTAAAACCGTGTTATCCAAAGATTTGGCTTCAGAAATTCGGCGGGTGGATAGAACTCAAACTAAGAATGTTAGTTATAATGAGCAATTGTGATACTCTCCAAATCGCGTAGAACAGAGGCAACAGTTGTAGAGTTTGTGGGTACCGCTGAGTGCAAACAACGAATCCGAAGACGGATCCAAATATATTTGCCCCAAACTTCTACAAAGATATCGATCTTCTAACATTTCAAGTTAGATTAAGCACTACACAACTAATTAAGACAGAAACTGATTTACTCTATGAATTTCCAATTTCACTTGTTCATTTGGGTAAAAGCGTAGCACGGTTTGTAATTCAAAGAATGTTTTACAGGATGACAAGTACGTAAAGCTAGGTATACTACTTATAATGAAGTCGGTGATAAAAATGTTTACAATCATTGTTTTTTGACCTGTTCTGTTTCTGTCGTTCCCCTTTAAGGTCTTCGACAAGACTAATTTCACATTTGTATACAAAGGATCCATAAAGGAAGTCTATGAACTCTATTAACAATGTCACCTTAATATACGAAGAAAGTAGATAAGATTATTAATAGTCCAGTCTTTGTAAGATCTACCAATGTATAATATTATTCATTGGCATTCAAATATTACCACACGTAACGTACTTTTCGTGTACAGTTGAATTTATTATGCGAGCAACCCGTTTGATTCGATCGAACCCATGACTAAAGTTGCCTTCTGCGTTTTACCGTAACTTTTTCACATTTAAAATGTTTTTGCAATAAATAAGTGCTTACTGAAAAAGGTTCGGTTCGGTACGGCAAATGTAAAAGGTCTGATATCCTGTAAGACTTTTTACAGGCTGACTTGCGAACCAATTAAAAGTGCCTAACATATTTGCTACGAACCTTTACTTTGTTAGACATCTGTTTATTTTAATTTAATTTTCCCCCTCCGCATAATTCCCTCGAAAGTTTTTATATGTAAAACCCGCAAAAGAACGGTTCGCACATACGCTGAACAAAATGCTAATTCAGTAATCCATCCTTCACACCGAATAATTAGCGGAGTTCATCAACATGTTGAGTAAATAAGAGAAGAACTCACTCACTTCGTAAACCTTCAACTCGCAATGTAAATGTGAAGTGGGGCACAAAAGAGAGTGTTTTAAATACGCCAACAACATCGCCCCACTTTGCTTTACACCGACACTTTGCATACCTTTCTATTCGTATTTAAATCATTTGGACAGAACTATTCACCGATAATTGGAGACACTTGGGAGCGTCCGAAGAACTTGAATAAAAATGATGTTTCTGCAAAGATGGCACATTTTGTGTGTACCTAGAACTAGCAACGGTGAATATAAGCTTACCGATAGTTGTTGTTTGTCATGGAGTTTGTGATGCGTGCAAGTGAAGAAATATTTTTACATACATCCATACATTACTACTACTTTATGTGTTATATTGAAAAGACTGAGTCACTTACTTTCGCTTCTGTTAATCCTGACAGCCAGGATCTACCAATTCTTAAAAGTTATATTTTTATTCACGTAAGTACTCCTTTTTATTTATTTTTCAGCAAAATTTATGTTCAATATTTAAATGCCTTTAGATTTTTTAAATTTGGTTATATACTAACAAAGATAATAATGAAAGGAGTTAAGGAAACCATCAATCATTAGCTCGCACAAATAAGATGGAAAGATTTCCAATACAATGGATAATACCGGGAGGAGAACATTCTGTAAACTTTCACCGATTGAAATTCTTGGAATACTAATAAAGCATATTGTTCAGAAAATTGTATAGTCTTTACGGGTAACGGGGAAAAATGTGAATCAGATGATTATTTTTATTCATGTAAACCATTAGGTACTGGTAATTTACCAGAAAAGTAATGGACCGATTTTACCGCCCGTTCGGCACGCCGTTCCTATAAAGAAGAACGAGCAAGAAACTCCATGGTTCCTCCTGTCAAAAGGATTTTTTACATTTTTGTGTACTTAATAACAATGTAGAAACGGTTAGGCAGGTTTGTGTAGCTATTAAAAAGCACAAGCCCTATGTATATAATTATAATACTGAATAACTGTGTATTGATCAAACGCATAGCCTCGTGAGGCTGCTGTAGGCACTTACATACCGCTCAGCAGCCTCGGTTGTGGTTAACATAAAGAATCGGGATGAGTACTCGGTGGGCGACACATTGAGCGTTTGCTTCGGATGCATGGGCGTCGTTCTGACAGGGTGGCAAAGCAATCTGTGGCTGCTCGGTCGGTCATTAACTATTTCACATTTCCTTGCTGGGGAGACAGTGCCACCATAACTATATAAAGTGTTACAATAACAGTGTAAAATATTTTAACACGGCTAAAAGTAGGTTATAAAGATAACAATCCCAAAGAAATAAAACAAATTATTTGACTTAAAAAAATACACCCTGTATACGCCTGTATAGCATTTCGATTTGTTTAGAAAAATTATACATCATTTACACAATATTTTGTACATCAAAGTGACTGATATAACTTAGGCTATGATTCATCTGTAAAATATTTTACAAAAAACACGAATCAGCCGCATTTGACCTGAAAGTCCAACTTAACACTCGGAGCTCAATTTGTTTATGGATTGTTCGCTCGGCTGCGTAAATTTGAAACAATGTTTTAACACAAGTTTGCTAAGTAACAGTTTAGGAACGTGTCCCCTTCAATTACACGAAACATGATTCGTTAGTTGCAGAGTTTGGGGCACACTTAAATTACGTCATTGATAAATTAAAGAACCCGCCTTTTATATCTCAGGTTATTACATCGTTATCGGAGATACAGGATTCAAAAATACAATTTAAGGAAGCATGAGAAGAATTTAAATAGATAAAAGGGTTATTTTAATCAAAACTAATAATTATTTAGGTTAAGGTTAAACCAATGTATGAAAATAATACCGTTTTAAAGAAATGCTATGCGTACATTTAAAAACAGAATCTCTACTTACATTACTGCAGCTAAGTTGCGTATATAAACATGCAAAATAATCTTTATTTCCGTACGGAAAAAAAATATCACAGAGATAAGTACGCTATAACCCGTATTTAAGTAAATTTAGTTTGGTATCTGGGTGAACTTAATGAATTTGTGCCTTCAACGTCCATTTATTAACTCCGTGGCGATGCTGTAGGTAATAGTTTTATAACCTTCACAACAAGGTTTCATAAGCTTCATAAGCGTTCAGTTAAGCTGGATATAATACTTTAGTTTTCATATAGCTTCAAATATGAAAAGCCTCACTGTCTGCGAATGAGAAATAATGAGTTTTTCGACAAGTTAAGTTATGAAGCGGAATGAAATGTGGATTGGGTAGTTCACAACTTGAATTACAAATCCAACATGTTGAACAAAAGGAATATCATCATAACGCAACGATAATTATGGACTAATGAATAATGTAGACAGATAGCTAAGCTACATATAAAATACATACAATAATTATTGTATAATAATAATTTTAGCATTACACAAGTTATGCTAAAGTTATTTATTGATTTTATTAATACAGGTAAGATGTGATGAATAGATAAGTGATACCTAATGTGATAGTAGTTACTAGTGTAAGACATTTACCTTACCTAGTTTTCTATAAAAAATGTGAATAGTAATTTAACTGGTTATCATTAACTGTATAGTAAGTACGTACATCGTAATTGAATATTCATTTAAATATTAAATGTAGATCTCCCAAAACCGCTGATCGAGTTACATTGTAAACTTGAATGTTTAATGGTTTAAAATGAGGCCTACCATCGGTTAATTACTTCTAATCAATTAAGCTTACGTTAGCGTAAGCGATCGCTGATTGCTTTCATTTAACTCAATACTCAGCGGTAGCCTCTTTTGAATAACTGAACATGAGACTTAACAAATTGGCGTTACTCGTATTTACGAAGTAATCGACTGCAAAGTGAGTGCCGGAATTGCTTCGTCAATGCAATTTTATAGATTGAAATAAACTTATTTTATCGGGTTTGTTGTCTTATAGCATTTTAATTCAATGTGTAGTATTCGCGTAAATATATGAAATCTATATGCAATTTTATAGCTTTTAATGCCTGAATAAAATCACAGCCCCGAATTTATAGACGACTAGCTGCGCCCTGCGGTGTTACCCGCGCAAAAAAATCATGTCGATCCATTGCGTTATGAAAAATTAAAACTAATCTATCCACGGGAACCATACATTTTACCGGGATAAAAAGTAGCCTATGTGCTATTCCAGACTATAATATATCTCTGTGCTAAATTGCATCCAGATCCGTTTAGCCGTTCGGGCGTGATTGAGCAACAAACATCCATCCATCCAAACTTTCACATTTATAATATTAGTATAGATATATAGTGGGATTTATAACTCTATCAAACGTCATATGGTACTGCGCAAAGCAAAACTCTTGTGCGCAGTACTATATGACGTTTGATAAAGTTATAAAACGTCTATAAATTTGGAAGTCAGGTCAAATACTTCAGGTTTTCATAGTTATAGGTACCTGATGTACCACAGACTACCCATTGCCTATCTAAATAACAATTAAAAGCACATGTTCTGTTTGAAGTGCGCTCACATACTTGGGGTACAAATCAGCTGTGGTTAGCAATTGTCCGCATAATATCGTGCGGGAGGCGTGCGGCCGCAGAACCTCAGTTAAGCAAATATAAACTATGATAACCTACACTGCAATAAGTTAATGATAACATGTGTGTACACTCACTTAATTGTTAAAATATTTACGCAGAAGTCCAAAAGAAGAAAGAGGCCTTAAACAATATCCGATACTTAAATTTAGGAAATATTTTTTGTATATAATTTTGTTTGGAGCGAATTCACAATCTCAGGAAAAAATCTTGAGCCGTGCGCTTTTATTTTTTGAACAGACCAAAAGAATCATATACTATCAATAAATTAAATGATAACACAGAATATAAGTATGCGATATATTTTTTTTATAATTACGGTAAATTTGTATAGACACATAGATAAAATAACTAAATAAGCATTAACCACTGTTAAAGTATTATTTATTGTTTAAGTAACAAACGTAGTAGAGATGTAGGTACGTATGCTGCGTATAATGGGCTCATGCGTCGAGTGTGTTGTTAAATGACAAAATGAAGGCCTCTTGTAGTTCCATTAGTTTAATTGGATCCAAAAGCTTTTACATGTTAGATTTCGCTACATACATGTTATACCGATTACTAGATTATTGCCGAGAAATGGGTAGGTACCCCTTTCCATTACTCGGCACAAAACTTGTGTGTCTAACAAGATGAACACATTGAGTAGTTGGTATCCCTGAAAATGGTAGGTTTCCCAAGATAGCCCAACATCAACATCGAATCTGAAAACTTACTGCCACTTGGCATAGTGATACCTTACATACTTGGTTAATGTATATAAACCATTTCTTTATGTACCTGGAGATCGAAGGATTCCTCCACTGAGCGGTATAGACAAAAAGATAAACTCGAGAAGAGCTAGTTAATTATAAGTAATTATATTATATTGTGTAAAAGTAACGTGATATTGTAAAAGGAAACCTTAAAATGCTACCCATTTTCAGCGCCTGTCTACATAATTAACCGCGTTACGTGATTTCCATTGAAGGCAAGTAGGTATATTCCAGAGCAGTGATAGCCAAGTTGGTAGAACGCTTGCCTCGGTAACGAGGATCGCAGGTTCAAACCCCGGCTCGCACCTCTGGGATTTCATTTCATGTGCGAATCTCATTTTCAACCACGATTATCACTCGCTAAACGGTGAAGGAAAACATCGTGAGGAAACCTGCATATCTGAGAGAGCCCCTCAAAAGATGTGTGAAGTCCGCCAACCCACACTGGGCCCGCGCACTGGACTATGGCCTAATCCCCCTCGTATTGAGGGGAGGCCCGTGCCCAGCAGTGGGACATTAAAAAGGGCTGGTATTATTATAATTATATTCCAGTTCATAGCGTAGTTGTACATACACATGATACACAATTTATGGACTTGAAGGAAAGCTATTAACCGCTTTCACAGCTTTTTCACAGCAGCGCTCCTATCGGAAACGCACTCGATGGGTATTTGAATATGTCCTAGACTCATACTACGGGCACTGCAGAGAAAAGTTAGTCACCTATGAGGCAGAAATGCCCGGAATACCTACGTCACGCTAAATTCAGAATTCCAGCGTACTTCAGCTAAATCTACGCGAATTCTTCGTCTTAAACAATATGGGCGCACGTAAATTGCATGAAGTTGTGCGTTAGTTTTAAGGCACCACGACGAATCTAGCCTAGGTTTAAATTACATACTAGATACGTACTAACTTTTTTTGAATCTCATAGCAGTCAAAAAGGCGTCTGGAGACCTAATACGTACCTAGATTGAAAACGATAAACTCTCCATTTACATCGTATAGAATTTTAATAGTTGTGTAAAGTCGCGGATTTTAATTTGAGACCTAAGACCGTGGCTAGGAATTCACTGCGGGGGATCGAGTTCACTTCGGGAGGGGTGGAGCTCTGGACCAGAAACATTAGTGAGTACCTATGTATTAAACGGTGGGCTGTCTAGAGCTTTTCCGGGGGGTATGCACCCCCCACCCCCTGCTTACGGCCTTGTGGGGATCCGTTTAAGGTGGAAGCTCAGGGTCAGGGCGCGAAATTCAAAATGTCAATGGTTTTTATTTTTTTACGAAAAATTTAGACATCTTTACGATGTAATTTAGTGTTTTGCGATATTAACATTCTGCATTGAATGTTTGGATGTATTAAGTTTGCTTAAAAAAGTACCTAAAGCGATACAACACCATTAAGTTAGTAAAAGTAGCGGTTTTTACAAACCTTATGGTATTGTATCGGATTAGGTTCTTTTTTAAGCAAACTTAATAAATCGAGACATGCATTGCAGAATGTTAATATCGCAAAACACTAAATTACATCGTAAAGATGTCCAAATTTTTCGTAAACAAATAAAAACCATTGACATTTTGAATTTCGCGCCCTGACCCTGAGCTTCCCCCTTAAGTTTGAATATCGTTTAGCAAACGTATACCACCTATATTTACCATGTTTTGACCGACGTTACTAGGAACAACTGCTCTCAGATATAACGATATCCAGATATACGACCTTAATGCATTATGAGTGTCATTGAAAATATTACGGAAATGCGTCCCATATTAATGTTCGCGTAGTAAACTTCGCGACCGTACCTACGCGGTCCGCTTTTATATTCTTGTAAGCCAACAGACTGTATTGTCTGGCGTCAATGAAAACAAGACTAAAAACATCGCTGCGCCTGTAAACATAACGCTTTACCCAACAACTAATATTGCTGTAGAACAATTTAACGCACTTTGCAAGTCTGGTAAGCTATTAATAAATTATATTCTAGAAAAATCATATTAGGCATAATTTATTACAATAACAAAGCGGTTTTTATAGAGACCTACATTTAGCGTACAAAAATAGAACGCTCTTAAAAGTTTTTGAAGTCTGTGTGAATGAATGAATGCTAGATTGGAAGCCACTTGTTGCGAATTCATTCTGAGTATATATTGCCACACGGCAGCTATGCGAATTCATTCTGAGTATATATTGCCACACGGCAGCTATTACCGTGTTTATTGTATGGCTTTGCTCCGAAAACTATTTGGAATTTTATGTCTTCGGTTGATTTTTTCTACTCTACATTAACTGTGACTTATTTCTTCAAATTTCTTGATGTAACATATTTTAGGTAGGACTTCGAAGCTCTTAAACAGCTTTCTTCTTTCTTTACGAAATGATATGCGATGAAATAAAATGGATATGAATATGGCCTCACCCACAACTTAGTAGGTATTTTGCCAATGTCAAGTAATTAATAGCAATAACACATTCAATAAATACACATCTATACATATAAATAAAATTGGAGTGTCTGTTTGTAATATTAAAATAACTGCTTTTTACTAATTGCATTTGGATGTATACACGGTACCTATATCAAAACAACATTTTTAAAATTGTTGTCTGTCTGTCGGTCTGTCTGTCTGTCTGTCTGTCTGTTCCGGCTAATCTCTGAAATGGCTGGACCGATTTTGACGGGACTTTCACTGGCAGATAGCTGATGTAACAAGGAGTAACTTAGGCTACTTTTATTTTAGAAAAAAATAGGATCTCACGAAAAAAAATTAAAACCAATGTTGCAGCGCTGCGCCTGATTAAATTTGATAGCAACAACCTGCATCCCGCGGGCTCAGAATGCGCGAGTAGGCAGTTGCCAATGGTTGTGTCTTTGTTAAATACTACGCGGACGAAGTCGCGGGTAAAAGCTAGTTATAAATAAAATAATGGATGGTACATGATTATATGAAAATTTTCTTCCTTAAACAGCTTTGTTAACGTTTAAAGCGGTTCCAATTAAACTTCAAATTAATTTGACAAAGTGCAGTCATTTTGTGAACACTTCGCTCGTTATGGAAAACAATGCACGTGTGAATATTTCAAGTTATTTAGTTCTCCCCCTATCGCAGCGTAACTGACCATACATACGTTTCCGTGCGAATGACAACCCTTTGAAGTAGCCTTTGTCGTTTGTGTCCAATAAAGTACATAACTGTATGTGTGTATGAGTGTATGTATGTAATATGTAGGTATGTATGAGAGCTATGTTTTACCGTGGCGTGATAATTAAATTAAATTCGGGCTCGGACTCGGGTCACAATAAATTCTCCATCAAAATCCGTCCCTATAAAGCGTTAAGTGCTCTTACGATTACAAGTGTCATTATGTATTTTGCAAGTTACGCATTTTTTTAAATCAGCTGACTAATCTTTAATCTCTTAAAGCTCAACTTTTTTATGTGTCGGTTCTCGTTATTGTTATCATATTACACGTTAACCTGATTTATATATACATCTTGAATCACGAGGTAAAGATAACTTGATTTGTAACCGCAACATCATCGTGGGTAACAAGCTTATAAGGCTCGGGACAAATTTAACGAAAATTCCACGCGACAGAATTCTGCAAACGATTTTTTAAAATTTTCACTTCGTTTTGTCAGCCCAGATTTACATTTTCTGTCGCCGGAATTCCACGGGCTGAATTTCTATCAAGGAATCTCCGATAAGTTTATACCTGGCCTTATTCGCTATTGCTTTCGATATTATTTTCTGAAACAATAACGGCAATATGTTTTCAGGGTTCATTAGGTAGTGCCTATAAACCTTACAGAACATATTCTAGTTTGTCACAGAGTTAGAATTACGTTGTAAAACTATTTTTTGTGACCGCAGGAATATTATGAATGTAGTATTTATATAAAATGAATCATCATACGATTACTCCTAATATTGATACCATGGAATTTAGTGAGATAAGTACTTAGTATCCACAAGTAACCCGCTTTTACACTCAGCCAAAACCATCTTTAAATATCTATAAAAGTAGCCATAGTTCTTTGTTCTATTATTTAATTATTTCTCAGACATTTAACACGACACCTTAAGAATATACGTACACAAGGTTCAATTTTGAAAGCAGTCACAAAGGATTCGAAACTAAGCCCCGGTATTAGCATGCATTAGGGACATAGGTACAACATTTGCTGGTCCGAAGCCGGCTTAAGTATCGCTATCAACAAGTGCCTCATAAAATTGCCTTTGGCCGTTGTTGACTCGTGCCGAATCGATTAGGTACTGAAAACTTTGACCTATCATGTACGATTAGTACGTTTTGGAAAGTGTGTTTAAGTGTTCAGAAATTAAGACTGAATATAACTTAATTATGAACGTAAAATACTGTGTCAACGTTGATAACTAGGTGTCGGAGAATTTACTACTTATTTATTGCTATTAATTACTCGCCATTGGCAAAATACTTACCGTTGGGCGGGTGAGGCCATTTCAATGGAAGAAAGACGATAATCTTTCTTTGTAAAATAATAAGAAAATCTTTTACAGGTCACGGCCGTAGTAAACTGTTGCGCTATCTAGAGCTTACCATTGCGATAAACAATGACCAATGACATGTAGAGTATTCGTATATGCCATATTTTTCTCTACATTGCAGCTGTCTATTTTTTTTAGCGTCGTTTAGTCAGTCTCATCTCGACAATATCCATTCTGTTATTAGGTTGATACGACTTTGGGGAAAAAATGCACGCATGCCCGAGTATTTCAAGCACGCAATGCCTTGTAGAAACGCACGTTCTCAATTCAGTTTTCATCCTACATTTCTTGCTAGCACGACGAACGTTTTCAGGAGAGAAATTCGAAAGTAGAATAAATTCTGCAAAAGTATTTTCAGTTCAATGCTGCTAACATAGAGTTATTCAAAGGGCAAATACGAGTCCAAGAAATCTTAATGCATCGACCGTTCTTTTATTTAGAAAGATCTTCAGTTCCTTTGAAACTGTGAACTGTGGTAGAAACTAAAAGGGAATACTTTTATATTCAGCACTTTATTTATCCGTACAAAATTAATCGATTTGAACAAACTGGTTAGGTCACCTATACGCATGTTTTATTGAGGGTAAAAGCCCACATGACAGTTGCTTTATTTCCACACAGCGGAGGTGAGCGAAGCGACACTGATGGATGGGGATGCCATCGCGCCGTGTCGCCGACTGAGCAGAACACACTTATTGACTTTGTAGGTATTTTAAAGCAGCATACAGGTTCGTAGAGTTTCGGCAGCCGAGAGTGTGATTATTAATGTTAAAGGATAACTCCTGCATCTCAAGTTATAAAGTCAAAGAGTTCCTTTATCATCTTAACATTTAATGGCATGGCAAGGTTTATTATCGTCGTTTGCTTTTACTATAAACATTCCAAATCTCACCGTAAACTTAATGTTATCGTATTGTCATCGAGAAAATATGTCGTCACTATCATACTTATTAATGAAATCTGGGGTATGAGAGGGATCGAAGACTTTACGTTATCGAAACGGTACATAACAAGGATTGTGCCTGAGGTACTGATGTCTGATTCGTGATGACAGCGTGACCGTTATACTGCATGAAATATGGCTTGTATTTGAACATATATATTGACTTTTCCGACGTAGTGTTACTTGCCTGGCCTCTATTTACAGGCTTTTAGCATCAGACTTCACCGACGTTGTAAATCTTATTTGAAACCGCTTACAATTTTTCATCAGCAGCGCCAATTTTGAAATAGTAAAGGGAAGATATACCTTTAAGTACTTATAAATATGTTTTACTAACTCGATCCACGTCTACTATACCACAATGGGAGCAATCTTCGCCTCTCTATGAATTGTAAGCGGAATAGATTTTATGTGCTTCTGCACCGTTAATGTAACCTATTTCACAATTAGGTTAAAAACCCAATGAATACAGAATTAACGTTGCTAATTTAAACGGGTCAGGGGTACATTTTTGCATGTGTAGTGGACGTAGTTTCTTTTGTCTGAAATTATCATCCAAGTGCACATTTACTGTTATAAATTCCAATAGTTTCATCTTCGTCCTACCGAATAATATTTATGGGTACAAGTTTACAAGCAAGAAAACCTTACGGCCCGTTAGTTTTTGTTTTCAACTCAAACCGAGTCCGTCCCAAACTAATAGCTTGGCTACGCCTCGGATGGTCTAAGATTGTTATCTAAGGAAGATCGTCTGAGATAACTTTAACCGCAAGTTGAGGGACTATGACGTATACTCGGCAATTAGACGAAAAATCCTTCATAGAATTAAATATCCAGGGATAATTATATAGACACAGCGGCATACTTTGATGTTTATTGACTTGAATTTAATGAAAATACCGCTCTAGTCAAAGGCTGCATTAGTAATGTTTAATCCGCAGCAACGGTTTACCAATGAAAACATTTCTTCATCAGATAGAGATTTATCGCGTTCGAATTTGCGTTAGACCATGCAAGAATATTAATTAAGGTCTTGTTCCATATCCACAACTTATTATGACAGAATTTGTATGCACCATGTGCCAAATAAGTTGAGGATATAAATTATAAGCACACTTTTAAGATTTATATACGGTCCCACACTAAGCAACGCTTATATGGGTACTGTACAATTCGACTGAGGGCGAAAGCAGTATATAATACTTATATAGATATTAAACATCCATGACTCGGGTACAAACATTCATGCTCATCACATAAAGTTTGATCCTACCAGGAGTCGAACTCGGGATCCTTGGCACAGAAAGCAGGTTCACTATTAACAGAGTTAATCAGGTCGTCAAACATTGTGAAACAAGCCCTTAATGTACTTATTTAAATGACATAAATCACGCATCCAGAATCCTATGTATCACACAACATCGATTTCTTGGCATCCTGTCGTTCTCACTCGCGTGGAAGTTTTCGAATCAAGCGTGAAATTAAAAAAGTTCCATATTCCGTATGTATATAACCGTCTGTGAATCTATGAGTGCTGCGGTCCACTATATCTACTTTCCGCGCCTCGCTGCTTGCTTGTTAAGAGATGTTCTGAAAAAAAAATCTCGTCTGTATCCCGCGGACGGCCCGTCACTTCGCACCACTAACTGTTCGCTCGAACGAACTTTTCTTGAATAACTTAAAATTGTTTGCTTTATGATTTATGTAGTAACTAATTTATGTTGTGGGCACTTAGATGAAATTACGAAAAATTTGTTCTCCACAAATCACTGCGCACCCGTTTCACAGCAAGTTTTCGAAACTTGGGTTATTTATGTTCATCTCCGATATAATATCTTTATACTGATCTACGATCTTAAATCTTTTAGAAGTAGCTAGTCCTTACTCTCGATCAATTGAGGAGGAAAAAAACAGTAATAAACCAGGTATATATACTTTTTATGTGCCGATTATCGACTAGATCGTCGTCCCCATGTAGTGTACCTATATATGTACATTTATTTACGTTTCTTTATATGAGTCCAGATTGCGCGTGCAGCATTTCTGTATTTTTTCTTTCATCGCTCAGTGAAGGTTTTCTTAAAATATAAACATTTTCTAGTTCAGTTTCAGCGAGTTAAACAATTAAATAATACGTCGGTACATACATCCAACTCAATTTGCTACATAAAGTTGACTTATTAATATACTGTGGATACGTGGATTGCGTGCTATATTGAATAAAACCCAATAGAATATTCACAAACGACTTTAAATAAGTTATAATTAATCTGAGGGCCCATGCCTAAAGCCAAACACATCGGATTGATATTTAAATCCTGAATATTTTCTGTGTACCCTTTTCGTTTACGATTTCTAAAAAAGAGTGAAAAATTGAATGCCGCTCTTCTGAAGGTATTACGGGCAGTAAAGAAAATATAAAGATGATATTCATTGTACCTAAACCTTTTTCTTTGTTACAATTTTGGAGGGTTTTTATGTTACATACTGTTGTGACTTATCGATATAAGTGAATGAAAAAAATCACGCAATCAATCGTGGCTTGACAGTTTCAGAAACATAATTTGGTCTCTATATCTGCTCTTCAGTGTTATCCACTGCAAAATCTTGCTTTGTGCGTCCAAAGTCCTGGGCTTGAACCCTGGTAGGGACAATATTTGTGTGATTTGCATGTATGTTTGTGCCCAAGTCATGGGTGTTTAATAACTATATACTGAGTTCGCCTATAATACCTATAATACAAGCTTTGCTTAGTGAGGGACCGTATAGTCGGTGTGTTCGTCTGGCGATTTTTTTGGCACGTTTGTTTTTTTTTCTCGGTTCGGTGCACACGTGCTTATGCCAAGTGCTCATCAGATTGTGTATCCTTGCGTGATTAGATTTGTAATTATTATTATTATGAAGCTAATTTAGCATTTCCTTTATTTTAAACAGCTTTTTTACTAATGGTTGCTAACAACAAAAGAAGAATTTCTTTGCCATGAGCAAAAATGTCGAACTCCCTAAAACATTCCAACAACTTGGTTAAGAATTTGAGATATTCCAATGTAAGGGCTGCTACAGCCGCAGTGAGGGCAAACATTGTACTCTTTACATTTCGAAATATAACAATGAAACTAAACAAATATATATTTTTCTTTTAAAGATGTTTCTAATTAGGTTATTTGAATCAAATTATGTTGAAGAGAAATATTCTGTTTAGCGGCAAGAACAAGTAAACTATAGTCCGGGGCAAGTTTCAAATGGACTGGGTATCCAATTTCAGCATATTAGATATTCCCGGTGGGAACCGGGAGACGTGAACATTTAGCCAACTCCGCATAGTGGGCCGTACTCCGCGGTCTACGCTGAACACTTCAGTTATTATTGGAACCTTTCAATACTCGCATTGGACGTCATGCAATAACCTGGTCCTATTTTGGTTTGGCTGATTCAGACATTTTCTCTTATATTTTGCTGAGCGCAATATGTGTGGGAACCTTATACTATAAGAATAGATCTTATCAGGGATTTGAGTGTTCACTTTCAATTGGACATTGCTCAGTATGTATTTAAAATTTCACGTGTTAATTCCGTTTCAACTATTGGTTCATAGTAGATAGCGCATTGGCAGATGGGGCAGAAGTTACTATTTTCTGGTTTGATGTACCTACCAATCTGAATCCCTAGATTTCTAGGTATAACTTTACGTAATTTTCTTTTACATTACAATTTCGCATTTCAACGAGGAATCACAGTTGAAGTGGCATTTTAACATCCATTAAATGAAATCATCCATTCGATAAATAAATGTCTCCCGTTCACTTCAATAACAGATTTATGAGCTGAAAAAGTTCGAATGCAATTACTAAACATTAAAACTAAAGATTTTGTTTTTTTACTGTAAAAGTCATATTTTATATACTTACTTCGACATTGTTTTAGAAATTTATGATGATATAATTATGTGTCATACTAAAAGAAGACACGTGCATAATCGCGATGGAGACAGGCTGTAAATAATATTAAATATTATGAAATTTCAAAAAAAAAAATATAGGTACTAAAAAGATATACTTATTACTTTTCCCAGTATATTTTCCCACGCAACGCCCAATATATAATTCACTGTAAACCCGAATAATAATGGCGTTAAAACAATCTTATAGAGGATACACAAAATAAAATTACCACATCCGCAACCACTATTTTTATGCACAGATGTATTAGCTTTTGTAATATAAACACGTTTTACGAACTGAATATATGATCGAAATTGTACCTATGAACAAGAAAGATATTTTTATCAATTTATTTACTGCCATCCTCGATTTGACTGAGCAGTATTAGAATCTGTGAAATAAATTAAAGGAATTAGATCTTCAAAAACACCGACTCGACTGCCTCGTTTCTAAGTCTGACTTCGTAATTACAATGGCGGTTCTTCATAAGTGTTGATAGGTAATACGGCCCACTCTCTGTTACTATTCTCAGTAAAAAGCAAATAGTTCACCTACACACACCACATTGGCATACCATCGGCAAGTTAAGGGTGTACGACGGAACACCTATGCCCAGTGTTACCAACCCTACTGTTTTAACAGTAGATTTGCTGTTTTCACATTTATCCCCCTGTTTTCTGTTTCATTCCTAATTTTTACTGTTTTTCAATTAGCGTTATATCATACCTACACTATGAAAATATTTTTTTATAACCACTATGTAATAAAACGCAATGACACTAGACGGCAGTATCTACTCTTGTCGAGATTCAAGGGATTTCCCACATTGTGTGAATTGGTGAAGAAACTTTTGTGGCTACCACATAGCAGCGCCACCGTGGAATGATTATTTTCAGCTATAAATAATATGAAAACGAAATTACGCAACAGAATATCGACTTAATGCACACTAAATCCGAAATAACCTAGTGCTACTCATTTTAAGCCACAGAAAGGCAAATGAAGAAATTTAAAAAAAAGATGTATGATATTAATAAGGAAAATGAGTCTGAAAATACTGAAGATGTGGCAATAGAGGATGAAAGTGGACAATAATTTTACTTTGTTTTTTTTTTATATGTTGTGATCAATATTATAATATAACAATGTATGTGAATCCTAGTAACTAATAAAAGTAGGTGATTGTTTTAATTATATCAGGAAATTATGAAATCTGCCCTTTTTTACTTTACCTACTGTTTTCTCCTGTTTTTTTATTGGTGAGCTGCTGTTTTTTAGTTTCTTGGGGTTGGCAACACTGCCTATGCCTCTCCTTTAGAAAATACAGACGCAAGCCAGATGGTCCGATAACTTCTGGAAGGTCTCTGGGACAAGCCGAATAATATTACTAAAAGACCAGAATGAAGAATGAATTGTGTGAAAGGGAAAAGGCTATACCTTAAGGTAAATACAGGCTGTAAGAATAGAAGATATTATAATTTTTCAAAATTCTAGGGCATAGTAACACCAGCGCAAAGTATTACTCATAGATACTATTCATCACCTGATTTGTAAAACATAACGAGACTTCAGAAGTCTGGCGCCTCAATTAATGACCTATTTAACTAATAATAAGTTTTGACATGAATGATGTACCTATTCCTAGAAAAGTTCTCGCATGTGCCGAACGAGAATCATTAGCGATTTTAGTATAGATAAAGAAAATAAATAACATGAGGTTAGTTGGTAGGAAATAATATAACGGTTCAGAGCCAAACTATTTCCAATATGAAAGATGAAAATACCTACAAAATAATACAGCAAAATCCAGTCAAGATCATATCTAGAGTTTTTTGTTATTTGATATACTACTGAAGTTATAAACCTACAAATATTTCTTGAATTATTTTGTATCGTAAAATTGTTTCTAAAGAATATCATATAATATAATATCATAATGCCTTTGAAGCTTGGATTGTCTAAGGATAAAGTCGATCTTTAATGAGAACAAATCGCCTCTTTTCTTTGAGAAAACCTAATCAGGAAATCAACGTTATACACGAGAAGGGGCCATATTTTACTAATATTACTCCTAGACTAGAAGTAAGCTTTCAAAGATGAATTATTTATTATTTTCAGAATACTCGTAGATACTGATATATAGATATATATTCGAAACATTAAAAGCTAAGTAATTTGCGATATCTGATCAAGATAAATTAACAGCATTTCTCTATTTATATGGTATTGTAGCTCGAGAAAGGATGAACGAATGAACAAATTACTGCGCGGTATATTCGCTTTGGTGATTAATCATATATTACATTATATGTAGGTAGCTATAAGGACCATTTTGATATGATAAAATGGTTCTTAGCTATACATAATGGAAACTGGTTCATGGGTTCTAATGCTTTAAATTACCATAGAAGCAAGTTATACCTATATTATAATGGGACGCGCTTCCCAAAGAACCGACAACATAATATGAAGTAGACGAAGTCTCGAGTAGAGGCGAAGACTAAAAAGACGAAAGTGCATTGGGCCTCTGCCCAGTAGTGGGCAGCAACAGGCTGATCATAATATACTATAACATTGAATGAAAATGTAGTGTTGTCTACCTAGGAGCTTTTCCCAAACAAATGAAGCCTGCACCAAAACAAACTTAGAACATGGGTTTATATTTTAAACGAGTTAAGAGTACCTACTACGTTAAAGTGTGAGCTATATTGTGACTTACATAATTAACTATATAAGACATTCTTTCAATAAATACTGTAATCAATAAATTAGACATAAGATAACTTATTCATTTTCCGCAGCATACTCCACGTAGTCCATTTTCCAATGAACTCATGAAGTCCTTGGAAACATGGGGCAGCAAACAATGGCATGACTGAAAAACCATTGAAGTGATTGCGTGCAACTCGACAATGCTAATTATCTCTCACGTGTCGGGTTGAGATTCGCCCTCGTTACCTGAACGTTTTAAAGGGACCTCTCTCGTACCTACTCCTACACAATATTATGTGTAGTAGTCGTTGGTAACATTTTATGAGGTGTTTATTTTAATGAATACACGGTATCGATATGTGATTCACGAGTAGCAATATTATCTCCAAGAGCTAGTACGTATGTTAATACATACTAGCAACTCGATTTGACTTAGTGATGAATGATAATATAACAATAACCATCACAAACACGTGACATCTATAATATACAGTAACTAATCATGCAGAAGGGGGTTGCGAACGTGCGTAGCATGTGTGCCCTGAATGTAGGTACTGGAGCCTAATTCGACAAAGGCCTCGCGGTGACGCACACAACCACCTACGGTCCAACCCTCTCATTGTAATCATCAGTACGCACTCCTTTCCATCCTTTAGCAGAGCTTTGTACATAAACTTTTGACACGAACGTGAGGGCTGGCCGACGAGACCGCGCGGCGGGTTGTCGTGATAGGCCCCAGATCGATTGTTCATGTGTATATCTGAATAACATGTACCGCTTGTGGTGGCGGTGAGCAGATGAGGCGCCTCGGCGACGTTCGCAGCCCCTGGCACTCAGGGTCGGAGACAGTCGCATGCGAAGCGGGAGGGGCGACGGTGGGGCAACATGAACGGGGCTCACTGAGAGGATGGTGCGGCGGCACGGAGAACGTGTAGTACTTGGCCGTTTGGTTGTGCGCGCGGAGCACAGAGCTGTGGGTCAGCGTCACCACCACCACGAGGACTGAGGCCAGCGCTAGCGCGAAGAAGGAGGCCGCGACGGCCGCTACGACGCGCCGCCTCCGGGCCTCCTTGCTGGCGTGCTCCGGTGGCACCTCGGGCTCGGGCGGCAGCGGCGGTGGCTCCGGCGAACGGCTACGAACGCTGGGGCCTCGGCTGTTAGGCAGCTCGAGCGTGTGCCGGCGCGAGCGGCGCGCGCGATCGCACTCCGCCGCCGACGAGTGGTGGCGGCGCAGGCGGTGCGGCGCACCAGGCGCCACTCGGCAGGAGGCCGATCGTAACGTGCGCACTGGCACCATCAAATCATCGCTGGTCGCCCGCGGCACGCGCGCCGAGTGTACCGAGCGGAACGAATGCTCCCTTGCTGAGCCGCTGGGAAATGCTAGATCCACGGAAGCGCGGGAAGAGTGTCGCGAGAATCGGTCGCGATCGCGGTGGTCTACGCGCACCGACATGGTGCGGGCGGAGCGCGCGGCGGCGGCCGCCCGAGTGCCGCGACCCGCCCCGCGTGCCACGCCGCCGCCGCACCGCGCACCCGTGTTTACACTCGTCCCCGATCGCACAAAGAACGCTTACAAATATCCCTCCGCGATGCAAAGTACTGTCTCACTCGAATGTCGCAGATTTCGTATTTGCACGATTAAGGGTGTTTGGACTTTCCTTTTAACGCTTAACTTCACATAAATGCTATTCGAGCGTTCAATTTGCCAAATCTTATTTCAGTCAGATGACGTTTCACTTATTCTTTAATGCCGGTATTGCATGCGTTTAAAATAATATTTCGCGTAAGCGATATATAAAAGGAGGCGGAGAAGTATTTGGGGAAGGCTTATATCCAGCTGAGACATCCACTTCTCCTTGCTCATGGATGATTGGATGATTGCGATATAAAGATAGTGGTATATTTTGTGTTCGAAATCCGTCAATATATCTGCAAACAACCCTCCCGATGGTAGAAGCCGAGCGCTAAATAGAGCGGCCTTTGTTGTAGAGTCCACGTTGTCAAGTTAAATTGTCTCCGAGGCGGGAAACGAAACAGATAGTAGAGAAGTTGCCGCGAGGCCGCTACATCGACACTATTCAATACGTACAGAATGCCTGCTATACACGACCACATTCTCATACAACCTACTGCTACTGTCTCGTCTTTGCGGACACTATTCACCGCTACTATGGAGCCGCTGAATTTGTATCCAACGGCGGTTTTAGAAGAGTTATTTTTACTCTCACGGTTCATAACATCTAATGATTGGAATCCAACATGGAATGAATACGTATTTCCTGTTTTTAAACTCTCTTATCCTTCATTCTTTCCTGAGCGACGTGAATTGGAAACTAAATTATATTAGGGGTGGTAAGTTAGGAAAACTTAACACAAAAAATATTAAAATTAACATAAAGTTCATCTGTGAAGTAGGTAAAATAAATTAAGAAATAACTGGCCAGACAGTTCTTGTGATTTTATCGGAGATAAACTGACTAACTGAGGATATGAAAACATAAAACCACTCCATACTTCCTAAAAGAACACACCGTTCGAGAAGAGATATTTGGCGACCCGATTGACAATGTTGGTAACCCTGCTTCTGGACTGACGGTTCTAGGTTCGAATTTCAGTAGGGGCAAGCTTTGTGTGATGAGCACGAATGTTTGTACCCGGTTCATGGATATTAAATATCTATATAAGTAATTATATGCTGAGATACTCATAATACCATCGTCGCTTAGTTTGGGACCATACATTTGCGTTTGTCTGGCGATATTATGCCAAGTAGGAACATCACCAAGTCGCTAGCTTCCACTGTATTCCGCTGTCTCGGTTAGCGATTGAAACGCGACTGACATACAATGCCTTCAACACAATGATGACGACATTCTATTGGACATCGCTTAGATAAGATACAGATGCGTCATTCCTACCCGTGACGTGTACATACCGTGTTTTTCAGTTAATTATACTTATCATACTTTTTAGATAATATTTAATAAAAAAGCAACATGAGTTATTGATTTCTTATATTTACGCGAATACTACACATTGAAATAAAACTATTTTTTTAAGGATTTTATCGCGTTTATTATTCGTTTTTACGTTCCCGACGTTTCGGCTGCTTTACAGCAACCATGGTCACGGGAGGACTGAGGTGGTTGACGTCCTGGTGTCATAGTTTGAGACGGGGTACCCTCATATTTAGTTGTTACTTGCGGTCCGATCTACGCAGAAAGAGCTCACTGTGTCTTGAGGTCTTGCAATGGTAACATTGCAAGACTTTTGACCATTGCGAGATTTCAAAGCAACATGAGTTGCTAGACGAAGAGATAATACAGATTGAGTATTGCGAACAACATATTGTAGCACAAAAACCAAGCCGATTTGTGTGGTATATACACCCGAAATACTTACTTAAGTATACGCGAATTCTCGTGCTCTACATAAATCGGCTTGGTTTTTTGTGTATGTCAACACGTTGTTCTCGAAACTTCGTCGCTAATATTTCAATCTTTGAGCGGGATTTTAGGATTTTCGATATAACCAGCCATATTGCATTCCTAAATACCCCCCAGGGAATCCGGGCAATGTTGAAACAGGACGACAAAGAAAGATTACTCACTTTCCAGCTATTAAACTGATGCGAATTTGCTTGATCCTCGCCCCTTTGAGCTCCTCAACGTGTGTTGACACAGTGACTCTTATTGAGATCCGACATGAATAATACATGTGGCCGTCCCGATCGTATATACAAAAAAAAAATACATAGTGGTTTAAATATTTCAAAAATGCCACACAAAACTTGTCACCTAAAATCCACTAGGTGGATTACTGAAACTACACACGGTTTTATGATACTTTTTATTTCGGAATATGGAAGGACTTTCCCCGAAATAGTAAACAAACTAAGAATATAGGTACTATAATAATATCGCCGACGAACATACCAACTGCACGGTACCAAACTAAGCAACGCTAGTATTATGGGTGTATGTGTAGGTACCGTACAATGGATTGGGGGCGATCTCATGGATGTTTAATATCTATGTAAGTTTATAATACTAAACATCTATGACTCTGGTACATACATTAGTGCTTATCACATAAAGTTTACCCCTACAAGAATTTGGACCCGGGACTCACGATACAGAAAGCAAGGCCACTACCAACTGTGCTATTCAAGTCGTCGTAATGTTTGAAGACAATATTGTCTGGGTCTCTTCGAAAACTCTCATAGCGCGTTTCAGGATTGTATGGAGTATTGTCATTTGTTCTGAATGTCGTATGCAGCGCCATCCGTGTATGCCGTGGCGAGGTTGAAGAGGTTGCTACAAGTTTATAAAGAATTCCATGATATATTCTTATATGATGTAGATCAAGGTCTCTGCTCAACCCATGTGACGCACGAACCACACATATACAGAGCAGGTACGTGTCTACACACAAGTCGTCTAAAAGTACGCCAAAGTATCAAATAACTAAATATAACACGAACGCTACAGGTAATGTGTTTAGAAAAGTCTATATAATTACAAAAGCGCTTTTAAAATGTTGTATAAATACAAACCCACATTGCTTACGTAACATTATAATAATAGAATTTAGCGGGAATCTGGACAGAATCATTTAGTGACGTAGGTTTTTAATTTAATGAACGCTGTTTATTACTATCATTATTCTAAATACAATAGATCACTCAAACACCAACACGGGGCTTTACGGATAAAGAGGCTGACTCATTAATCACAGATGAACGAGTATTTTTATAGGAAATTTTAAAATTCTTTCGACAATAATAGGAAGGTTTTGGCTGAAAACGCAGCAAGTAAATCGATCGCCGTATTTTTTATAAATCTACTATGTAACGCCTAAATCACGTTTGAATTTCGAATAAAATGTATTAGGCCAGTAACAGTAGAGCGCGACAATTAAGCCATTATACAATGATTGATAATATAGGATTTAGGAAGCAACGACTGCAGAAAAAATGTGGGACTTATTTATGAATTTTACATGAATAATCATGATAAAGCAATTATAGGTAAAAAGTGGAATATGGACATCATTTAAAGGTACACGATTCAAGAACCTGTAACTGGACGACTTGATTGAATTTCGAATACAAAAAAAACCATAAAACTCGTTAAGCTTTGATCATTTACAACAGTCTTTGACAGTAAGATGCGTAGGAAAAAAGTTATCTTTTTGAAAATTTGTTAAGAACATAAAAACAATTACTAATCAATTAGCAACCTTGATGGAAGTAATAATAGGGATTAGCTTTATAAAAACAGAGTTAATCTGGAACTTTTCACACCTGATTCCATTATGTAAATTGCAACCCCTGAAGATATACCTACACTTGTTCGCCGTCATCAGACCAGCTTAAGTTCCCTGAGCATTTATTAAAAATTATGGAAGAACAAGATTTTAAATTAATTAAACGTTATTGTTATTTTAGGGGAGATCACAACAACTGCGTACTTTGTCTATTTAACATTTGTTTACTGGGATCGCTCTCAGTTTATTTTATGGTAGGTACTCATAATAAAAACGTTGCTTAGTTTGATTACAGCCTTTCTCAATTTGGCTGAGTACCAATTCGCAGCAAGTAACCACCGCCATTAGACCGAACTGGTTGGAATACCGGTAACCTAAAATATTAGAAGGATAACCGAGACCGCTTCCTTAACGTGCCCCCCGAAGCACTGACTAAGTCAGATGTCATAAATCGTTCACCCATCCAAGGTTTACGAGACCTTTTAGGCTGCGACCTTCACTGAATAAGATAGCAATAATCTATACTAATACTAGCTGCGCCCGGCGGTGTTACCCGCGATAAAAAGTATGAAAAATTAAAACATCTATCCCACGGGAACAATACATTTTACCGGGATAAAAAGTAGCCTATGTGCTATTCCAGACTATAATCTATCTCTATGCCAAATTTCATCCAGATCCGTTCAGCCGTTCTGGCGTGAAAGAGTAACAAACATCCATCCATCTATCCATCCATCCATCTATCCATCCATCCAAACTTTCACATTTATAATATTATAAATGTGAAAGTTTGGATGGATGGATGGATGGATGTTTGTTACTCTTTCACGCCCGAACGGCTGAACGGATCTGGATGAAATTTGGCACAGAGATAGATTATAGTCTGGAATAGCACATAGGCTACTTTTTATCCCGGTAAAATGTATGGTTCCCGCGGGATAGATGTTTTAATTTTTCATACTTTTTATCGCGGGTAACACCGCCGGGCGCAGCTAGTAGATTATAAATGTGAAAGTTTGGATGGATGGATGGATGTTTGTTACTCTTTCACGCCAGAACGGCTGAACGGATCTGGATGAAATTTGGTACAGAGATAGTTTATAGTCTGGAAGAGCACATAGGCTACTTTTTATCCCGGTAAAATGGGTTCCCGTGGGATAGACATACTTTTTAATTGCGGGTAATACCGCGGGGCGCAGCTAGTATTACATAAATAGAATCAATGTATAATTAAAAGACCATCTTCATCTGTATAAAAAGTAATATAATAACGTATGGTGTCCCATGATCTCGTCCCACACGAGACGTCTGGAATAAATATAGGCTGTTGTTTATATTCCATGATTAGATCGTCAGAAGAGCGGTACAAATATTCAGTGTACCGACTCGCTGGAGATAGATTGTATTATTTTATTACAATACTACTTCGCCTGCGACTTCGCACGCGGGGAAATTAGTGTTTTAACAAAAAAATATCTCAGTATGTTGATTTAGATAATAAAGTACCTACGTAGTACATGGCAAATTTTGACGAAATTCATTTAGAAGATTTTGTGAGATGTTTTCGGACTTGTGGGCGTGAATGCCTTTTTAGGCTTCACTTGTAGCGCATTCCGTGAGTTGTCTGAATAATCTAACAAGTCTATGATCATAATTTTGTATCACCTAAAAAACACCTGTAGGTACAATGCCGGGAAATAACTTGAACTAAGATCTCGGCTCTGCGCATGCCTCATTCAAACAATTGAAATGCGCCATTTATTTTCAATTTATTTACATGGCACTTAATATAAGTACTTATACATTTTAAATAAATAATGTCTCCGTTTTATAACAAATGACAACACGTGGGGAAAATGCTGTTTCCACTCGACAAACTACCTAAACTCTTAAAATAAATTACACGAACATCAATTGGGAATGGACAGCGCTGCCGTGAAAGCTTTTAAAGGTTTATATTGGAAGAGCGAACAGACACCTAATGACTAGATGAAAGGCAACCGACAACATTGTCAGAAATGTTTGGACCACATATAAAATGTTACATGAAATAAGACATACTATTTACTATCGGGGACCTTTCTACACTCTTAAGATAATGTTCATTTGACCGCTAAAATGTATAGTGCCGAGTAGTGCTATTCGAAAATGACACTTAAAGTGTCCCGGCTGTAGTACATTGTGAACAGATGATGGCTCTCTTCAGCTCTAATACCTACAACAAAAATGAAAATCTCTAAATACCCTCAAAGAAGAAGAAATAGACTTAACGCACTCACTTAAGAATATTTTGATTGGTATTGCGGTGGATAGGCCGATTAAATTTGTGTATATAAGCGACAATACTGTGTTTTTGAAGTGTTAATAGTGGTAGAGTAGGTACGTTTTCGTATTTCAGCAGTAGTTTCCCATAGAGTCCCATAGAGAAAGTTGGGTGTATCGCCAAAAACTTAAAAAAAAGTTCCTTGTAATTCCATTATTAAGAGAGTGCTAGTTGTTTAAGTAACTGTGGTAAGGCTTAACAAAAAATCATAAAATATCTTGAGGGTTTAATGCGTAGGTTGTACGATCAAGTTCTTGTATTATTTTTACGTGTAAATCATTTGAATTGTTAATTATGTCTTTAAAACCTGCCGATGGACCGTTTAAAGTATTTTACTTTTTTTTAAGACTGTATATTATAACTTATTCTTAGCAACCGGGTTTATCAATCGTTTCTAAGTAATACTCGATACATATACACATTTTATCGAAATTAAAATGCTGCCAAGTCGAGTATAAATAATCTCAAAGAGTTACAACAAATGATATAGTTAAACAATGTTATTCAATTACTAATTCCTCCAAGGACTTGAAACAGAAGCTTGGGGTAACTTACTCCGAAAAGTATGTACTTTCGTTACATACCAGTGTTGCAAAGGGTACGAGATCAAAAGAAAATAATATAAATTCCATTATGTTTGCCGCTGCCTACGCAGCTGCAAAAGGAGCTATTATTTTAACAAAAATGTTATTTTTGGGGTCCGTATCAAACGAAATGAGATTATAAAAGATAATTTGTATTTCCCTTAAGATTACATAAATACTAAAAACTGTAAATGCTTTTTACATAACAGCCGAACCAAAGCGAAAAAAAATAAAAACGTCGAGATTTTAAATTTCGCGCCCTGACCTATTGAAAACAAAGTCGCTGAAACAGCAATGAAATAAAAAAACTGCATTAAAATCGGTGCATTTTCTTCTCTGGAGAATTCTGTTAGTCTCAGACGCAAAAAAAAGATAAATTAGATAGATATAGATGCGAATTAGAAGATATAGATGCTCAAATTGATTAAACTTCCATTTGCTTTGGGGATTAAGTATACTTTCCACTCACCACAAAAAAGAACTAGGCAACAGAATAGGAAGCAAAAATAAAACTTTCCAAAAAGTTGCTCTTCGATGTGGATAAATGTCACTTTCTTTTAACATAAACCGGTCACTTTAGAGGTAGTAAAGGAGCTCATTTACTTTCATTTGACCTTACGGCCTCACGGGGGGCTGTTTGGGAAATTGAGATTTATGTACATCGGACCATATACGAGAAAGGAGCTTGCGATAAGAGCAACCCTGTGTAAACTTGCTGCGCGTTCACTGTTTTTGTCCATTGCGTATTGTATATGACAGTCAGTATACAAGAAAGGGTTATCCAACTATATCTACAGATCGTAGCGTCGTCTAATCAAGAATCTAATCATTAGAACTGGGTAACTGCGACCTGGGACCTTGATTTTCTTTTAAGTAAAATTAAAATAAATAAATAAAATGTCACTAGTAATTGACATATATATGCTACAAATAGGTTACGATACATTATTGTATTGTAAAGCACGTGCCATATAATAAGACTGCAAGTCCTTTGAACTATATCACTAGAAAATCAAATAAAAAGACACCCCTAATTTGAAAATGATATATTTTGAAATGTCTTTACAGTATAATTTTCATAAAATAATTATTACTTATAATTTATTATAGCCAACAACCCTATTGAAGATATAATACCACAACCAGTCAAAGGCCATTCACTTATACCCTTCTTTGTATTACATAGATAATTTAAAAATAGAGAAAGGATTTACAAGCGCCAAAGGACCTCGCACTTTAATGATAATCCTGAAAAGCTCGTTCATCCTTATGACACTATCAATGACACGCATGAAGGGCTTGCTTAAGAACTCGACCCTTACATACTTCTTTTGCTTCTTAACAAAATAAAGATAAAAAAGTTTGTACATTAAAAATATACAGAGTGTAGTGGCTCCGTAACGAAAACGAAAACCATAGATACAACTCGTAATTCTAGACGTTACAGAGGTAAGGCTAGTTTCATTAATTGTACGCATAAAAAAAAACAATATAACTATTTTAGACCTAAAATTGCAATGTAAATTAAAACTCAATACACTCGAGCGCGCTCGTGAATCAGCTGTTTCACTCGCACGTCGGGCATCGCGCAGTGTTCTGTTGGGATCGCTTTGTTAACGATGAATTGCGCGCTAAAAAATTACAACATTTTAACCCATAACATTCGACTTTTAACACAAATTATTTATATTATTTTATTATGGGCACTGTAACATTGACCCAATTTTTGTGTTACCATGCCCCTGACATCCTGTATATCACAGTATCTTAGTTTTAAAGTCACGTTTAAAGTCGCGAATTGCGTGCAGCTTGATAAGTTGAAACATAAACCTGTATGCAAGTTCCAGGTAGTTTTATATAGTTGAAGTCATGCATTGAAGAAGTTGCATAATGGACACACGAATGTATGTTTACTAAAACCAGCGGTATCATAAAGTTCATATTCAATAAACATTGCAACTGCGGTTTGTAGAATCGTTAAATTGTTATTTATAGATCCTTTCAGCAAGAGCAGTAACCATTGACAAAATCAAACAAACAAGATATTTCCGCTACGCATGAGCATAAGAAAATATACAATACGTGTGGAGAATGAAGAAATTGGAATCAAGATCCAATGTCGTGATGCCTGATGTCTGCGATTGGAGTCGATTTACACAATCATAATAATGTCTAGAATATAGTAAAGTTGAACGCCTTCAGTTTATGATTAAGTAGCAGTGATAATTGGTAAGTAATTTTATTATTAAAGTGGAACACAAGCACAGGTATACAAAATAGTATGTTTAGTTGTAATAATCCAATCCGGTTATATATTTCGGTCCGCTCCGGCCATCCGAAATGTTCTACGATACGCTATAGTGACATCATAAATGATTAAGGATAATAAATGATTCAAGTTTTAATACACTATTACGCCTTTATTCGCCGAAGGGTAGGCAGGGGTACTCGTACAATACAAATTTCACCAGTGGTGTTTTGTCCTAGTGGTTGTAATAGAAGGCGCACCTAATTCCATTATACTGGGCGAACTTTTCCGCAATGCGAGATGGTTTGGGGTCTTAGTCCACCATGTCCACCAAATAAATATATATCGCCAGACAAACACACCAACTATACGGTCCCACGCTAAGCAACGCTTGTATTGAGGGTACCGTACAATGGACTGGGGACGAATCCAGTAAACCGAACGAGTGGGGCTTACATGAGTTGAAAATATTCTGATGCTGACTTAAATATTTAATTTGATGTTATATGAGTTGCGGTTACATTTGCAGGTGGGTATTGCTACGAAGCTCTCTTCTGGGCTAAAGAAAAATACGTATATAGGTATCGCTCTATAATTTAATTGAATGGAGTCCCAGAAACCACGTGAACAATTGGCGAGCTTCACAAAACTGCTTGTTTTAAAACCATCTGCGAGTGTCACACTCGTAACCGTTGCATATTTTATTTGGACGAACGAACAATGTAAACATTGTAAATGTGCCGGCACTCGTGTTATTTGTACCGTTTAAAAATATGAACGTTTATTCAAGGTCACATAGTATTTTGTATTTGTATAACGAAGAAGATTCACGTTAATTTCATATAATAATGTCAGAGCTTATAATGCTGCTATAGGTGTTATAAGTTAACTATATGCGCACGCTTACAAATTCTCAAGCATAATCTACATTTATACGCACGCTGATCGTCGATCGATCGTCGCGACAGTCGAGCAAAGCGTTGCGTGCGATACGCGCGTAGAAAACGCGTAGGTTGAGTTTCACGATTGCCGCTAACAAAATTACTTTACCTACATACACACATTCAATCAAAATGCACATTAACAATAGCTACAAAACATGATGATCTATTCTGTAAACTTTTAATTGATTTTACACATTGAACTATTACGAATCTTCGTGTCCGTGACGCTGTTATGTCCTATAAAAGCTCTTCTCAATGTCTCGAAATTTTCAAACTAAATGTAATCGGATATAAATTGAAAAAAGTATAAATGTCACTATGTGTAGGCGTTAGAGGTATGAGTCGACGTTTACGTCCAGCAGAATAAATTATGTTTGGTATACGGTGACGTCATGTAAGTGAAATATAAGAGCCAAATATCGGTAAGCTTATTTATATTAAGTAGAAGCATCGCGTAATATGTTGCGAGTTGGAAAAGCGAAATACTACTCACTCTTACACTTAAGCTATAAAGTCTAGAAACTTGTTCGATGTTTAGTTTCTCTTAGCTTTCAGGTAAGTACTTAAGTGAAATGTGTTTTCGAAATTTAACGCCTATAGTGAAAATGCTGCTAGAATATTTTATTAATCAGCGTGGACGAAGTCGCGGGCATTTAGCCGCTAGTATGTACCGTTCAAATAGGACTACATAGAAATGGAGTTACAACATCCTTATACCGAGCAGTGGCGGAGATTACATAGCACCCATTTTCCACCAGCAACCACTATAGCGTCTATTGCTGCCAAATAATAAAATCACATTACAGTGGAAAAAAAATTGTTGCAGATCTGGACGGGTCGTTCTACTAATATACAAGGTGATTCAGGAAGGGGAACTAAGCCTTGAAGCAGCCTTCTATAGTGCATTTGCAATCAATATGTGAAATCAGAATTTCGAAATGTCAATTTTTAAAAAAAAACTATCCTCACAATTGAACATTTCTTGAGATTTTTTTTTTAATTCGAAATATTTAAATTCTGACTTCACATAATGATTTATAGTCAAAAGAAGTAATATTTCATCCTTAACCACAGCATATAACACACAAATTCTTCGGTTTGTCTGGTGCGTCGCCGTCGCAGCCAAAAAGGAAATAGAGTTCTCCTTACCGCAAATCCCGTAAGCCATTATGGCGCGACTTGTAAACACGATCTGAATTTATAATAGTATCTTCCAGCGTCCCCCCTTTCTTGTTACCTGCGTAACCCTACTGTACCGGAACTATTTTACAAGTTAAAGTGAGGTGCAAGAAAAAGATCGTAGGTAAGGCAACACAAGGCGAACTATATCCCAAGAATTAGTGTATTGAGGATACTTCAAACATCCTATATCTGAATCTTTATATGGGTATGGGGGGGGGGGGGGGGGATAAGTAGGTCATAACGATCACGTTTATGTATAAAAATATGTGTATATGTAGAAAGCAAGCCAGTGCTGTTTCACCGCGCACTTAGTACGTAGTGTTACATTTCGAAAAAAAAATTGTTTTCTAGAATGTGACCTTTATAGCCTACCATTGGATGCCTTATAATATTATACACTATTATTGTTAAGCCTTATATATGAAACCCGCAGTAAACCGCGCCTCGTGTTACAAGCTTCATTAAAACATGCTGACGCCGTAACGCCGGTAGCTTGGTCGGGAGTCGGGACTAAATAGGGATAAGTACGCTTTTGAATATATTTACATATATGCAAAACGACTCGCTCCGAACGACAAATCTATTAACAAAGTTTAATTGCATCGATGCCCGAGGAATATTAAGTATATTTTCGTACGTATGTTCATTACAAAAAGAACGTGGCTAACATCAAACGTACACGGTCGTCGGTCCTTAGTATAAGGTATCATTTTTACCCCCGATGCAAAACGGAGGATGTTATTAGTTCGAAGCCTGCGGCTATCTGTGTATATATATATATATATATTAGACGCGAATTTTTCAATTGGGCCTGCATGGCTAAAACCAAAAGTATGGATTATCAAAAAATGCTAAAAGAACTCTCGAGACCGGTTTTGACGAAAACGCAATATTTAAAATAGTTACCTTAGCCAGGATTTTGGCTCGTTGATATTGAAAAAAAACTATAACATATTGTAATTGCACCATCTACTCACGTCGCTAATAAGGATTACGTTCTGCGAAGTAATGACATACGGCAAAGTAAAGAAAAGTGCAAATTTATATATGTTCATAATTTAATTACTATATGGCATCATTTTTAATTGATTAGGTATGGTTTAATCGATGTAATAAAATAAAGCAGAATTTTCTTAAAACTTTGTTCTTTGTTTGCTTTGTCAAATGTCTTACTTTCCAGAGTTCCTTATAAGCTTCATTATCGAATGGCCTGTGCGTCTCGCCAGTATTTTGGGGTCGAGTCACCTTCGTCCGTAGGAGAATTAAGTACCCTCGAGATACCCTACACGTGACCCTGGGTGGTGCCAACCAGGTGACAACTCTACTGGTGGTTAGTCACCACCCACTGAACAAAGCCATGTCGCGGCCTAGCCGTGTTTCGGCATGATGTTCGGTGTTGCCATTCATGGATGGCGGGTCAGATCAGTTGCGCTGCATGTGCCTAGTGAATGTAGCGTCTCGATCTACTGCCGCCTTCCTACCTAGGCAAGTATGCTCCATCGTAGATCTCATCGTCACTTACCATCAGGTGAGATCGAAATCAAATACTTGCATATAATAAAAAAAAAAAAAGTATTACTGTAGCGCTTAATAGTGGTTAAATGGTTCCAACACATTACAGCGGAAGACCCATAGTTTCCTTTAAAGAATAGGGTGGACTTGGATATAATATTTAAATGAAAAAAATATACTGGCCCGGCTACGAGCGTTTGAAAACTATTGGTCTACCAATCACTATTATTCAAATTGTATCGAACCCTTACCAAAAGGAACAACTCAACAAAGAAAGCTGTATCTATGTCTATCTATGGTCTAATCTAATGGTGCTAAGCGTGTTATAAGTTAAACATTGTATAATCAATAAAAGCTTGTAACCATAACGTGCTATTTTTGTTAATTGACTCGCACTAGTTGCGGGAAAATAAACAGCAGCTGATACGATATCATTTCGTTAATAATATAAAAATAATGGTCAGGCTTGCTTCAGTATGCAACTTCAACATACATGAACACCCGAACAAAAGCCATCTACTAAAGCAAGTCCTTTCAACGTTGCAATGCATAAATTACTAGCTCGGAAACCCTGTATTGATCACTGTTAGGGCTCCCTGCAGGTTTTCGCGACACGTGAACTTATGTATTATGCATGAAGTTTAGCACTCCAGAGTTGACGTTGTGCAAACTGCGACAATCGCGACCTATGCTAGATAGCTTAGCTAGGTGAATCACATCTAAAAATAGCTTATCTAGCTCACAGTGTGATAATACTGCCAGCTATTCAATAGTGAAAGATCCCGTTGAAATCGATCCAGTTATTTTTTATTGTGTCTAAAACAAACAGACACAGTTAAGGGATTCTAAAACACTTGACTTGGGTTTAGAGTCCGCCAAATAGCCCATAATAAAAATAAAAATAAAAATGTGTGAACCTTATTAATTAACAAATTATAACAAATCCCCCTCGCATTGAGGGGAGGCCCGTGCCCAACAGTGGGACATTAAAAAGGGCTGGTATTATATATATTATTATTATACCAATCGTTAAATATGGAATAAATATGGTAAGGAAACCTGGTAATGTAAAGATTTAATAAAAATCGGAATAATTTCTGATGCCGTATAACCTAAGTGTGTCATTATTATCGGTAGAGTATCAATCGTGTATTCATCTAAAAAATAAGCTAGGTGCCAACGATACTCTGAATGGCAAATCAGGACATTGCTCAAAGTTCTCGAGGTCGCTGACTTATCAGAACTGTCAACTTAAAACGTATGTACGTTGTATAGTCACGATGTACGACGATCCAGCCAGAGGTTACGAGAGTACAAGATGTATTATGAAGTTTAACCCCAATACTGTGCATCGTACGGCGTCGGCATGTCGCGCGTCGTAGTGGCGCTACACAGCCCGACTGCCGAACGACGACGATAATGACAAAAGGAATTCTCACTGTCAAACCTACTAATTACCTAAATATTACAGACAATTACCGAGATATTACAAAAACCCAATCGTTGACTATAATTTTGTAAATTATCTTAAGAACTCACTAAATCAAACTAGACCTATATTCGTAGCTCCTCATATTTTCCGTTTTAACTGTTAGTGTTTACATACTTTTTCGTTACCACGCCCCTTACACCCTGTATAACCTTTTCAGTGTACAGTAAAATTACGCGTTAGGGGCAGTGTTGGAAGTTCCCCGCTTTTGTAGTGCCTCTGGCATGTTTGCACCGACTGCTTCTATACAAGTATGCGCAAAAGATGCGAATTGCTGCTGTGCAGGGGCACCTGCCCCAACGCCGTTCTGTCGATGATTGCAAATAGAGTAGATTGCCCCTTTGTCCGGCCTTGCTCTGACAGACATGTCATTGTTGGTGCCGAGTATGGGGAAAGTTAATTTACTGAAATAACTCTGTTACTTTCCTGTTATAAGATGATGAATGGCCGTAAGTTTGTAAAGCAACTTGTACGAATCTGTGTTTGATGTGCCACTTAATGGTTGGTTCATTGTAAGATATAACAATATTGTAAAAGTTTGTCTGTCAACAAGAACTGACAAGTTGTGATTTATAATAGTTAGATAGGTACTTTTTATAAATACACTTGCTTTAGTTGGTTTATAAATGATGGAAGCCGTTTTGAAAACGGTCTGGGTAGCTCATTTCCAAAACGATTTCCATTACTCTCATCGATTGTTATGATATGTGGCCACGTATGCCTCAGAATAGGGAAGGAATGCTCGAGAGGAGATTAGACACAGAAGCATGGGCCCCCAGCAAGCTACAATGACGATCTGGTAAAAGAGGCAGTAGAAATCTGGATGTGGAAAGTCTGATTGTGATGTTTCATAAAGGACACCTACACTCAACATCGAGTAGAAAAAGAAACAAAATACAACCGAATTGAGAGCCTCCTCCTTTTTGAAGTCGGTTAAAAAGAATGTAATTTTATAAAATTGTCAGCATTTACATTTTAAAAATAAAGTTATTGCTCAGCTCTGTGGTGTTGTTAATTAAATTACATCAATAATCCTAATAATAAATGGTCCCAAAGTCACTTGTGACCAAAATTATTCGGGATAAACGCCTAGCGAGCACGGCGACCGCGGACCGTTATTGTTAAACCTTGTGTGAATAATTACCGTAATTAAGATTACAGAGTAACCACTGTTATAATATTTACTTAGGCTTAGCACAAAAGAATATGTGCGAAACAACGTGTCAGACCTTTTAATGGGTTGAAATGTTTTTGCTCCAACTACGTGAGAGAGATTCAATATTCAACCTGTATGTTGTTGAAATTAAATGTTTAATTCTTTCTCATGTAGATTTTAAAATAAGCATTTCTTTGACTTGATTATTATCAGCATAGGCGTTAGTATCAACTCATAATAATCATAATACCAGCCCTTTTCAATGTCCAATGATTGGGCACGGGCCTCCCACAAATACGACGGAGATTAGGCTATGGTTGACCACGCTGGCATAGTGCGTGTTGGCGGACTTCACACGTCTTTCAAGGGGTTCTCTCATAAATGCAGGTTTCCTCACGTCGTTTTCTTTTACCATTTTAGCAAATGATAATAATAGTTAAAAATAAGATTTGCACCTAAAATCCAGTAATCCCGGAGGTGCGAGTCGGGGTTAGAACCTGCAATCCTCGTTACCGAGGCAAGCGTACCAACTTGGCGGTCACTGCTTTTTTCAATAAAAGTATCAATTATTATCACATATTTAATGGTACAATCTGATCGACTTGTAATCACTCGCTCTGTCGTAGGCAATGTGGCTCCGTTGCTACGCCGTAGCCGCCACATCGTTCGCATAATTTCGTAACCAGGATATTATAAAGGATGTCACGTAGGAATGTGTGGATGACATAACGAGGGTTATAACTACTGTTTGATATATACTATGTTATTATTCAGCGTATTACTTGATCCCACATTACTGAGTAGGTATTTAAAAAATACCAGTACCAATCTTACTTAAAATCAAGAAAATTACGTACAATGTCATCGAAAATTAACATTTCAACGATTACAACCAATGGTAGTAAATGAATGATAAATCATTTTCAGCAGTTGACCCCAGTTGGTGGCTAACATAACATTAAAATTCTCAAAAAGGGCCTCTACGTGTTGGACCTTTGTCCCCGTGCAAGCTTTCCAAAGATCCGAGTATAGCCCGTGTGGACAGAGACAAAATAAACAATATTGACTAATTTTACGTGACTTCAGAACGCACTATTCAACAAGATGTGACGTCACAAGGTGCACTATCGTTACCAAGTCACCCGCGGACGCCCGCCGCGCAGCAATGTTTCAGCTGAAATATTGATCGTCCCTCCACTACAAATAATCTGTTTGCAAATGTATCTAAGTAGATGGATCTAGGTACTTACTTATATTTACTGACCGTGGATCATCTAAATAATTACAACAAATGAATAAGTAGAATATTCTTTGTCATGAAAGATGGCCTCGTATTAATCTTCGTTCCAGATACTACAATCAATGGCAACTTGTCCTAGACAATAAATAATCTACCGTCACCTTAGCTAATAAATTGTGGGGATAATTAGTGAACAATGTGGCGGTGGGTCACGTGCAAAATTAGACGTTGAAATTCTGAAAGATTCGCGTTCTTTTATCTTCAAAACCTAAAGCACACTCAGTTATGAACCATACCTTAATCTCGTTTGTTCGTTTCTCCTCAGCCGGGCGGGCGTCAAGTGTGAGTGACATTATCTACGTCGGTAGCTCGCAGGAGTGCCAGGTTTAGACGTGGGCGCCGCCGTCTTGTCCCAAATAATTTATCTACAACGTCTGTTCAGAGGTTTTAATTACCACAATTAGCCCTCTTTTCTTTGTCGATCACATTTTTTTTTCTCTCTCATACCAGTAATGTGAAATACCCTTGAACAAGATAAAATGGCTTTGGACGTTTCCAATTTCAGCTGGCGTTTCATCGGCGGATTACGGTAAGCTGCTTTATGAAATCGACAATTTAACGTTGAAATACGACTTGTTATTGACGACATTGACAAGACATTATAATAAAATGATAGTATACCAAGAAATATTTAAACAAACGGTTTTTTGTAACGTTATTAATTGTTTAAACCAGTACATATATCCATGCTACTTCTCATAACTGGGTACGAGTATATAAGTAGGTATAAGAATATACGGTAGAGTTGTCAGGCTATATGGTAATATTTTAAACAAATGCGCTGTATTTATGTACTCATCGCCTACAAAATGAGACCATAGTAATGGAGTACACGCACTCTTTATACCGTTGAGACTTTTTTGGTACACTCTCGTTCCTAAACTGTAAGAACGTCACAGAAAGCAGGGCCACTACCAAGTGCGCTAGTTGAGTTGTTAGTGACACAAGCATTGTTTATTTTGAGACCGTATACATTATTATTATTAGCTTACGAATAATCTCGCACTTGACGTGATAACCATTATTCAACAGTCTTTGACGTATTGTTGTTTTGTCGTGGCAAATGGCAGGAGATAATTAAGTGATCTCTGAAATGAATATGCGACAGGTTTTGCTTGAGACAACAGACACAGCCTCGTATCTGTGAGAAACGTACACGCACGTACATTACAAGCTACGAAAACTAACACTTTCGGTCACTATAACACTTTCGGTAAAGAAATAATTTTAGTCAATAATAAGTCTGTGTATCCATTAATCGTGAAGGAAAACATAACGAGGAAACCTGTATGCCTGAGATAACCGCTAGAAAGATGTGTGAAGTCCGCCAACCCGCACTGGGCCAGCGTGGTGGACTATGGCCTAATCGCTCTCGCATTGAGGAGAGGTCCGTTTCCAACAGTGGGTGATCAAAAGGGGTAAAACAAATATGCAACTGCGCCAAAAGAAAAGTGATGATCCATAAATCCACTTCTTGTAATCCATAAAATGTACTAAAGTATCAAGCTAACATAGATGTTTTAATAATAATAAAATTCTAGGAATATGTCTGAGGGCTGAACTCGAGTTATTATAATACCTGCCTCGGTATATAATAAGTCGCTAGCCTTGTAGACGTATTAGCTCGGCAGTAAGCCCTAAATACAAGGTATCTATGTACAGACGAGAACAAACATGGAAGAAAATTATTATTGAATAGACAAAATATTGTATTCTTGTGTTGAAATAAAACTAAATTTACGGTTTTTATCGCGTTTATATTATGTTTTTTACAATCCCGACGTTTCATAAAAAACATAATATAAACGCGATAAAGTCCATAACATTTGTTTTATTTCAATGTGTAGTATTCGCGTTAATATAAGAAATCAATATGTATTCTTGTGCCTTGTAATATGTATTCTTGTGAAAACTTTTGTTAGCGAGTGTAGCGTGTAGTGTTCTAAGGACGGCGGTAAAATCCCAGGAGAACGGTGAATGGGCTATGATTACACGCTGCAAGCTGACTGAAGTATACAACTATGCTTTAAAATACAGCGATTATACGACAAAGTTTTTCCTGCGACTCCGTTCGCGTTATGTGACCAACCATGTAATTTTATTCTAGAGCATAACCATTTTGCGTCATACAATGCTCTCTCATATTTAACAACTCATAAAAATAGGCTCAGTAGTTTTGGCATGATGCACCGTATCATACATTTTTTAATTGAAAACTATTTTTTATGTACGCCTTTGATTTCCAGTACAATTTTATAACAAATTTTATAAAGCTGTAAGACCAGTATCATAAACGTCAAAATAATGTTCCTTTCATTCTGTTTTAATGCAACATTACAACGCTCTCATAAAACTTTTATTTACTAACCTACCACGTAGAAGTTCATATTCTATGTACAGTCACAGAATGAAAAGGTTCGTCACCTTAAAGAAGACTTTTGCTTGCAAGAGTCCAATAACTGTAAAGCCAATATTCCAGTGAAAGAGACAGTACTGCCAACTACGAATATATCTTAATAGCTCGTTTACTGCCAATCTATACTAATATTATAAATGTGAAAGTTTGGATGGATGGATGGATGGATAGATGGATAGATGGATGGATGTTTGTTACTCTTTCACGCCCGAACGGCTGAACGGATCTGGATGAAATTTGGCACAGAGATAGATTATAGTCTGGAATAGCACATAGGCTACTTTTTATCCCGGTAAAATGTATGGTTCCCGTGGGATAGATGTTTTAATTTTTCATACTTTTTATCGCGGGTAACACCGCCGGGCGCAGCTAGTATTTTAATAAATGCTACGCGTTAACTTATGAATAAATTGATAGAATCTATGGAATAAAAGTTTTGCTTCGTTGATTGAGACGCTATTCTGTCAATTATAAAATATTGAAAAATCAACACTGGCAGCAATAGCTCTATATGTAGCCGATTGCCAACCTAAAAAAAATAACGATAGAAGAATAATAATATGAAAGGAACGCAATGGCGATGTAGGCAGACTATAAGATAAAATAAAATAAAATAAGTTTTATCTCATTGAAATAAAACTTAACTTTTTAAAGACTGGACACGCGTCGGGACTGGGAAAGGGAGAAGGATAGTCCTCCCGAGACCATGGATGCTGCAAAGCAGCCGAAACGTCGGGAACGTAAAAACATAACATAAACGCGATAAAATCCTTAAAATTAGTTTTAATTCAATCTGACAATCTCATTTCACGTCTCGCTTTAACTAACATCACTTTACAATAATTCGATATAATTACTCTAAAAGTTGTTAATACATTCAACAAGAAAACTGTTTATCGCAAGTTGTATAAACCTACATAATTAATAGAACTGAATTGAGGTATACGTTTATAGAAACGTTAGAATGATGTTTTTGTTACTGAAATAGTTCGCTGCGGCACTCAAGTCGCGTGCAGAAGCCAGCTAATGAATATACTGTAATTAGCGAGAATACCTATATCATATACATCTCAAGCAGGTCTATTAAACTAAGTATAAACAGCGGGAGACATCATAGTCGGCATACTAAACCACTGAGTAATTTTAGTGATAGTTGAATTTATTAGTTATAAATAAAAATATACGCGTCGAATTGACTACCTCCTCCATTTTTTCGTATGTTAAAAATAAAACAAATATACACACTAGCATACTTGTAATCCCTATAGGGGTAGGCATAGATGATAAATTATTTACTTTAGCCATAAATTACACGATAAGGCCAATCATGCTTATAACTTACTACCATCGCGAAATGTTTACTATCCACTAAAAAGGCCGCAAATAACTAATTATAATTAACCACAAGCAAAAAAAGAATTCAACTCATTATCATTGGCTTGTCCAGATGTTATCTCCCATCGTTCTTTACCTCACAAAAGAATAACAAAAGGTTACGAAGGAGATTTTAATAATCATTCATTTCAATCTACGTAGATGGATGAACGTCCACGAGAGCCTTAGGTTAAGTTAATGGAAATATTAATACCATAATTAGAGCCTTATAAGTTTGTAGATGTTTGCTAAGCCAGTAAGAACGTGTATTAATACGGTTGGACCCGGCTATGAACAAATTTTCGTGTTCACGTAGCCCGTAGCGCTACGCCGAGGTCGTGCTACGTACGTAGTTACGACCCGAATTACGATTTTGCATTGAAAACAATTGAAATTCTTAAATGCCTGTATGTGAATATATTTTTTGACATGCGACGAGCTATATTGTACTCTATTGCATTGTCGCAAAAGTACCTATTTATTGAAACATCTTTGCGGAGTATCCGTTCTTGTGCCAGTAAAATAAAACAAATCACACACCCGATGTGAGTATTAGAGCAGCTGTGATATTCTACTACTCACCCATATCGTCGATAAGCGGCGCCATGCGCAGGGTGACTCCAACCAGGAGTAGGCAGAGGAACAGCAGAAGACACGCCGTCACCATGATGGTGTAGCGCGCGCGGCGGGGAAGCTCGTCTGGATCCAGGACCTAGGAGTAATCGAGGAGGAAACTTCAATACCTACTTTAGTAGTATTTTTTTTAATATCTAAATATTGCCAGACAAAAAAACTAACTGGTACGGACGTAAACTAATCAACGCTTGCATAAAGTCTTCCACAAACTGGCGCGGCCTACGGCCTCGTTCAGGCCGCGCGTGTGTGAATACTTCTTAGACTTCGGACCAAGCAACTGATCACTATCACCACCGCGCCCGCAGACCGAGTCAGTATGCGAGAGACCTTATGACTACCATACAATAGGGGTGAACGATTTCGGTATACTTATAATAGTCCTCGTCTACCGGTCTATAATGAAGAGTAGATATTTAAGTCTAGGCCCCAAGTCTGCTGACAAAATCGTCTCATAATCAAATGGCAATGATATCGTTATTTTTTTTATAGTTTTGACAGATTATTATCTTTAAAAACTAACGATTGAGAGTAACAATTACTTGTACGAGGTGATTGTGTTAATCTATTTAACGTAGCGTTACGGTAATGTAAGCATCTTACGTCCCGATCACACTAAGGAATTTATAAATAAGTTTCTCGATGACATAACGATTACATTAGGAGTCCCTGTTTATACAAGCGTTCAGCTGTTTGAGTGATAAACCTGAACCTGAACCTGATGTTACAGGCCGGATAAGTATCAAATTGTTCCAACTATTGCCATGAGATGTCGTTGTTTATCTGGAGGTGGGAGAAACCACAAATATTCGGTGGAAAACGGCACAGTAACGCCATCTGTCTCTCTAAGTTCAAGAATTTTTTTACCGACCTGTGTTATGCGTACCAGCGCCATCTTTTGATTTTATTTGTAACTAAATTTGAGAATTGGAAAAGGGGAATGGACCTTTACGGTTAGGGATTATAAACAAAACTACACACATCCTGCGGGGAGCTTTAGAAAAATGTGTTTCATGCTGAAAATGTTTTTAGCTAGATGGCGCAATACCAAATACAGGGTGTAACATCAAGATGGGTCAGTGTGGCGGACCTCCGAAACTATAAGAAATTTATAAATATCTTCTATAGATCGCCGTCGATTTTCGATATAAGAAAAACTTCAGTTTTTATAGTATTTAATCGACAACACGCTTCCTGAAAACATATTTTTAAATCTTATAGTTCCAGAAGTCCCTCATACTGACCCATCTCGATGTTACACACTGTATAGCTTTTAATTTAAAAACTCACGGAGGCCCAGTGTGGGAAAACAATAGTGTTTGCTCAAAATTCGCATATTTTTTTACATAAAACATTTTCACACATAGTATGCCTAAATTTATAAAATTTTGTTGCAATTTTCAATGGCACTACAAAGCACTTTAGGCAGTGCTTTGATGCCACTGTAAAAGGTCGAATCCAATCTGATATCGTTTTGGGGCAGGGCCACAGTTTAGACACTGTCGCTTGGACTATGAAATCAGCTTACGTGTATAACTTTAGCCTGCTCGTCAATGGCGGACACGAGGAGCGTGCGATGTTTCCTCGGCTTCTGCGCTTGCGCATGCTGCTGGCGTCTGCGTCGGCGCCGGCGACGTTCCAACTCCAACTGCTCGGGGCTGTCCAATTCCCTGGTGAAGAAAACGGTACGTTACAGTAAAAAAAAAAAAAATATTTTTATAACGTAACCGAAAACACAAATTACAGAGCGTGACGTCACATCACGCCATTTTAATTGAAGACTAAACTTCAATGTATGTTAAGGTAATCGAAGGAGACGCCTTTTTGATACGCTGACAGTGTAGGCCGTGGCAGCGGAATTTTCAAAAATGCAATATTATTTCTAAAGAAAGTACTAAAATAACAAATTGTGTGTTCCTTAGCTTTGATTGATATTCAACCAACTGTACATTATATAAGTACCTACTTAATATCTGAAAACGTGTGTACGATTCTTAATTCAATTAATTAGGTAGGTGCATGGATTTATGTGTTACTTGCACGTACCAAAGAAAACACTTATCATATCCTTCAGATATTTGTTTAAATGTTGCCAGATCGATAATATAAGTACTTACCTATGATGGGTCTGCAGTTTAAGTTTCCTGTGTTTGCGCCTCGCGATCTCGTGCTCACACCAGTGCGAGGGCAGCTCCTCGCCAGGACTGCCCATGATTGACGCCTCCTCTAAAACACAATTATGCTCAGTAATAAGGTCTCAGAAAAAAATATAATAGATTAATAAATAGGCCCATATATACGAGCACTTACAAACGGCATTTTTTTAACGTTACAACCTGACCAGAACTGAGAAGATCCAGAAGTAAATCAACGGGCTTGTCAGACAGACAGAGACCCCAGTTACAGTTTTATAATAGTAGTTAAACCTGCATTGGAACAGCGTGATGTACCATGGCCTGAATCCCCCTCCCATTTTAGAGTAGGCCCGTGCGCAGAAGTGGTACATTAAAGGGCAAATTTTCATTTTAAATATTATTGCTGGTAGGTATGCTTATTTCATATAATAATAAAGATTAGGGATGGGTGGAATGTGCTAAGTTTATACTAACCGTCGGGCACATGGTTGCGCAAGAACAGCAGCAGCGGGTGCGTGCGCGCGCGCCGGCGCGTCTGCTCGGCGTGCAGCGCGCGCGCCTTGCGCTCCACCAGCGCGACCAGCACCGCCTCCAGCCGCGCCGCGCCGCTCTCCTCCGTCCATACTGCTTTATCGACCGTCTGGAAACGAAGTGACTTATGTTTAAGTAAGTAAATGACTTAAAGTAATACAATAATTATGTTAGAGGTACAATTATACAATTAGTTAGCGTATGTATAATAGCTACGTTTTGCATGGAACCTTAGTGTGGGTTTGAGCCAATTCAAATTTGGATCGAATGTTTATGCTGCACGTTTTCGCTAGACGAGCTGCTGAGAAATATATGGACAGATTCAATCACTCGGTCCATATTTGAATTGGTTCAAACTCGTACTAAGCCCCCTGAAGTATGAAGATACTTACGTCGGTCGACGGCTGTCGCATGGTGAGCGCGCGGCCGACCCGCGTGGCCGATCATCGCCTCGCGCCCGACGCTACCGCGCGCCTCTTCGCACCTGCAAGGAACATTAAATAAATAAATAAATATCGCCAGACGAACACATCAACTATACGGTCCCACACTAAGCAACGCTTGTATTATGGGTACCGTACAATGGAGTTGGGGCGAACCCAGTATATAATACTTATATAAATATTAAACACCCATGACTTGGATACAAACATTCATGCTCATCACACAAAGTTTGTCCCTACCAGGATTCGAACCCGGGACCCACGGCGCAGAAGGCACGGTCACTACCAACTGAGCTAATCAGGCCGTCAACCAACATTACCTTAATAATCTGTCCCCTGCTAATTTATTGCGCTATACTTGCGAGAAAACTTATTTGTTACACTCAAAACCGTACTAAACGAATAACACGTAATCAATCTGTTCTGTGTGTACGGCATTGCATCTCTGCCACCCCTTCGGGGATATAGGCGTGATGGTTGGTGTATCACTCTTCCACAGTTTACCGTCCATCCATTAGCCACTTGAATCCCACTGTTCGCATAACAACATGAAAATTACGCTTTTACCGTTGCGATAAACACGTATGAAAATCCTACGTTATCGTGACGCGTTTAAACACAATGTGGAACGTTCTGAGCTTCAAGTGCGAGTTTTTTTTTGTAATCGAAACTTGAACTGCATAGTATGCGAATTAGTAACTATGTATGGCAATTTGAAAAGCGCCTCTGGCGGTCCTATGTTACCTAGAATTGCAAAAGTCGCAGATGAACTGTTTATAATAAAGTAAAACTATTGGGATTGTGCCTTTTATCAATGAGATGAGGTTTAGACGCTAGTCCACCACGGTGGCCCAGTGCGGTTTAGGGGACTTTACACGCCCTTCGAGGAGTTCTCTCAGACATGCAGGTTTCCTCACGATGTTTTTTCTCCTACGTTTAGCAAGTTATAATCATGGTTGAAAATGAGATTCGCACATGAAATCTAGTAATCCCAGAGGTGCGAGTCGGGGTTTCAACCTGAGATCCTCGTTACCGAGGCAAGCGTTCTATCAACTTGGCTATCACTGCTTGCTATGAAGACGACCGTCTGCTAATAGCCTTGAATTATTCAGTTGCTATTGATTTAGTAGCAATAAACTTGCGCGTGCCCAGCAGTGGGACATTAAAAGGGCTGGTATTGTTATTATGTATTAAACTTGTAAACTCAATGTGCTAAAATGAGTCGAATGAACGCAATTCGTACTAGGTGTGTTGACATTGTTTGAATATAATAATGTACGACTGCTATTAAGAAGAAAGTTCGTGACCAGATTACGTTATAGGCATCTTATAGCTTTTAATTAGCGAGTAAAGTTGAAATTCTTAACAGCAACGCAATAAAAATTGCTTAGCTTTATTTTTGTTCTTAATTAGAAATACCGAGCGTGAGTCCCATCAAATAGTTTCGTAAACACACTGCCTTTACGTTACACGTCTTTAGGTATGTTGTAGTAATAATAAAATAATATCGCTACACGAACACACAAACTGTATAGTCCCAAACAAAGCAACGCTTGTATTATGGGTACCGTTAAATAGACTGGGGCGATATAACTGCCTACTTACATAGAAACTAAAAGTTTTATGTCCGCTAGTCGATACTTAAATATAAGTACACACGTCTTGTACTACAACTGCGATACAGATTTCTACCTAGTTCAGGAGATAAATACCAATCAACTGCTAACCTCTCCATCTAGGTACATACCATAATCAAATAAAATGTGTTGAGATATAAATAGATATTGTTTTTTAATATTATTAGATATCGTTTTATACTTATTATTTACTTACCTTTTTCTTCTATAACGCTCAAAGTTGTACGCAATAAATTATTTATGTTTTAATTTCAATTTTATACCTGTATTGTATCTTTAAGTTTTGTTTATGTAGGTAACTGATAGAATATTACAGCTGGCTTCACACCTTCCTATCCGATCCTAATGTGTAGGACAATCGTTCTAATTTAACACGTCCTATTGTCTTATACATTATCCGATTTAATCCGATAACTTTATTAGGATAGGATCCGAAGGTAAATCCTGTCTAAAGCTCAATTTCAGTATGCACTATAGGTTTGCGGTACGGATAAACACCGCTGCGCACTTTTAAACGACAGAAGTAGTACTAGGTTTGGGAGAAATCCGTTTTTTACGTGCCCTTACGAGTTTTCCCACACTGTGCCGAGTACGGTTGCGGTTTTATCCAATATGCAAACACTAGCTGTTCACTGAACAGATCTCGCGAGATTTTAATTTGCATGGAAATTCATCAGAACGTACCGATACGCACATTAAACACAAGCAACTAGGATACTAGTTGGCAAACAAATGACGACTACCAAGTGACCGGTCACCGGGACTAATGAAGATATTTAGTAGTAGTAAGCAATGAGCTAAATACGTAAAGAAACCGTGACGGCTCAAAATTGTGACAATGTTTTTTTAAACTAGTGGTGTGTGTGTGTGTGTGTGTGTGTGTGTGTAAGTGTAGTCTAGTGTAGTGTATTGTATCAAACGTCTTAATCTGAATGCACGATCAGAATAAGACTTCATAGAAATGGAGTCACCGCACTCTTACCACGTATACTGAGAATATTTTTTGGTGCGGTGTACAGCGGTATACTACCAAAACGACAGTAAGTAAATATTTAGAGATTACAATAATTGCTATAGATCTGTGTCTAGGTATAAAGTGTTACTATATTTACTAAGAGACTGTACTGCGACCTAGTTGCGAGCACTCGAGTGCTTACAAAATGTAGGATTTATGGAATCCGCGGCCAGTGACATCAAAGCACTTGTGAGCGTCCCTAGTGGCTATTTATCTTTTAGTTCACAAAATGAGAATGCGACGATTATGTGTTGCGTAACACTATTTGTGAGAGTTTTAAAACTACTGAAAATGAATGGGTATCAAGATTCGAAATTATAGGTATTGATTGACACCTGACACCACAGGCTGTAGTTTCAGTTTCTACAGGCATGAAGCTCTATCTATGGACTTCGCCAGTGCTCAATGCGAACCAATCTAGCGTGAGATTCATTTGCATGGAACTCAGTGCATGCAATGTGTTGCCCCTAGGGCTTGCAATTCAAATGTTCGAATACTCCGAATATACGACGAATTTTAATATTCGAACATTGAGTGAGGTAACATTCGAATGTAAGAATTCAAAATTATCAAATATTTGCAAACCCTAGTCCGCGCCCTGTCGATATTTATTGTAATTCCACACACGGCGGGTAATGTAGTAAATCTACGTATGTTATCGTGAAAATACGTCCACTCTCTATGTTACAAAGTATCTACTTAATAAGTTCGGAAAGAAATATTGATGTCCATAAACTTTGATCCTAACACTTTGTTCGTTTTTTTTTTGGAGATAACCTCATTCGGAAACACTGTGTCACATTTAGTTCACTGAATAAATAACGGTGTGTCCCTTTTGCTGGTCGTATAATGGCTTCCATTCCACGCCTACAAAAGCCTGTAATTAGAAGTAAACGAAATGGGGAGGTATCGTGTTTATTCCAATACCAATACCGTTCGCGGTTCGAAGAGTAATTTGAATCTACCGCTGTGTTATGCTATCGGGGAATTTGTAATCGTTATGTATTCCAGCACATAATATAAGGTGTAACAATAAAAGTGTAGAATATTTTAGAACTTCTATCGCAAATCTATAAAGGTCACATTCCCAAGAATATACCTATATACTGTTAAATAGAATAATAAACACGGAAATATTAAATAAATACTTTATTCATCGCGGCAAAACTTTACATATTTTGGCGGCACACACGAACTGTCAAAACACTCTCCTGTCACCATAGAGTTTCGCCGCTAGTGACGTCCCGCTGCACAGCGAGTGAACGATCACCGGTAACAATACCTACTTTTTATTCTATACATACATGTTCTGTATGATTTCGCTCATTCCTCAAAATATCTCACACAATAATTTGGGTCTTATATACCTATAAATATTTAAGTATTAAAGCAACCTTAATAACAGTCAGCGAAATAAACCCAACGAATTCCATAAACAAACATGTTACGGAGCTCGGAGGAAATATAGGCAATGAAAGATTATGTATGATACTGAAATAATAAACAACATATGAGTAATACAGCATCTATCTATTTTTTTAAATCTCATTTCAATAGACAATTACTCCTAGGTGTACAACTACTAGGTACATAACTAGCCGGAAACTTAAGGTTGTTTGAACAGCAACAAGTACTATCTGGACTAACAAGTATATTTAGGTCATTTTAAACGGACTGATGCGGGCGGATTTCCTAGTACTTACCTCGCGACCAGTATATGTACGATACCTGCTTACTTTTATGCAGACCTGGTAAATTGCGAGACAAGTTATATTAGAGTACTTACTTATAATTTTACAAAGAGTTTTCATAGAATATACTGTTTTTTTAAAACCACGAAACTAAATCAATTATTCAGACCGCAAACAAATTAAAATTAAAAATGACTGGCCCGAGCAACATATGTTTAAAAAAGTACACCGAAGGGTCCGAATAACTAAGTACGTACCAGAGTATTCCGAAGTGTTGATATAGGCTGATATTTATAAACCAAGTAGGTACTCAAATAAGTATTTTAAAAAATGTCAATTCTGAATGGGATATAAATACATGTAAAACATAAAACGATGGTTACGCAATGAGAAGTTTTATTTTCCAACAATATCACATATCAAAAGTCACCGTCTTATAAAATTTACCTATTCACTGCCAAACGTTTGCGCAAAAGCAAAAATATACCGAGGAACAAAAAAAAAACGTGTTAAAAACAGCGTTTGCTAAATTGTATGTCCTTTTACGGTACATCTCCTCTAAGTAGAGCTAAGTGTGTGCTTTGAAATGGGGCCAATCGCGACAACCGAGCGTGTGGCCCCAATAAGACAAATGATTACACAGAAGTGATATTGGAGTCGAAAGAAATCTCGTAAAGGAGAGGAAAATAGATACGATATTGACGGACAGCTCCAGTGGGATATCATACAATACATTACTTAGGTCGATAGAAAATGTTATATATGAGTTATCCGAACGTGTTTTCGGTAACAATAGTTTATCATTGTTAGCTGCGTACGTAATATTGTATGGTTTTAGGATAACAGCACATACATACTAATCACGTCGCTAGATCACTTTAATTGTTGTTATCTTGGATTTATTTAAAAAAAAACAATGCTCTAGCTCCTGCTACACTTGAGGAACTACGACCGATACCTAGTGACAAATCGTAGTACAGCTCTTGGTCGAGTCATTAAAACCATGTAGGTATTTAGGGATGAATCTTAAATATCCTAAATATACATCACTCTACGAACAAGACAAAACTAAGCTAGTAGCAAAAGGCAACTTTATTAGAGATTTCATGTTACCAACGTGCCCAATCCTGGCAGTTACTCCGGTGAATTAACCATTAAACTGTTGAGAACAAAGGCCTACATTGTGCTTGTTGGCATACTGTACTTATACTTAATTACTTATGTAAAGTTTGGGCTCTAGCCACTCGTATAACTATTATTGCTATTAATTATAACTACCAGCGTACTAGATGGTTGAGCCGGCTTAGTCACTGGTTTTGTAAGGGCGAGGAAAGCCCTCAACGCCTTACAAATCTGTATAGAAATCAATCTATACTAATCTATACTAATATTATAAATGTGAAAGTTAGGATGGATGGATGTTTGTTACTCTTTCACGCCAGAACGGCTGAACGGATCTGGATGAAATTTGGCACAGAGATAGATTATAGTCTGGAATAGCACATTTATTTATTTATTTATTTAGTTTTAGTTTAATTAGAACGGCCGCAGGCCAATTATACTAACTAAACATAGGCTTTTTATCCCGGTAAAATGGGTTCCCGTGGGATAGACACACTTTTTAATTGCGGGTAACACCGCGGGGCGCAGCTAGTGGACGATAAATGTTGAAATAATATTATCAGTTCCGTATTCCCCAAAGGAGATAGCCGAGGTACACCTTTATTCTGCCAATGGTTTAGGCATAGAATCAACTAAGATAACTAATAGTCATTTAGTTATACATAGAACCTGTTTTAGTGTCGCCAAAAATCTGTCTACAGTGTAGACTCTACCCCATCAGAGAGTTCTGGTATATTGAACATTATTAAAAAAAGTTTGTCGTAACAGTAAGATGTGAGAGTCTCACAGACAAGACTAAATCTAGGCAACACAACCCTATTCAAACATGCGTATATTTCCTCGGTCACTTGATGTGTAGTTAATGTTCCGAATCCATGTTACATATCCAGCATCGATATCCTTTGCCACAATGGACGACTTTGATTGATGGCTTCCTTGCATCTTCTTTTATTGTAGGTCTAAACGCGGATCCTCGTTAGGTGTAACACGTTAGTATTTTTGAGATATCATTCAAGACAAAGTAGTTTTGGGACTATTAAATAATGATATGGTAGCTCAATCCACATCTATTAGAGATTTTTGTGACCTCAGTTGTTTGATATTCACTGCTGTTTTTATTATTGTCATGAGATCTACGATCATTTTGTGGGTAAAGTTTGTTGAAAACACGAGTATGCGATAAAAAGTAGCTCAAATTCGGTGTCATACACAACATACAAGATGCGCACTTCTCAAATAAAGAAGTATTTAAATATGTGAGTGGAATTTAAATTTTCGCCCGTGAAACATCTTTTTGTATTGAAGAATGAAACGTTACGTAAAGGATAGACCATTTTAAATCAAGAAAACAGGATTTTGCACATAAAATTTATTTTAACCGGTCCTTTAAACCCTCAGTATTACTACACGCTAAACATACTAGGTAATCTTGTCGTAACTATGTAAATAGTTAATTACCGACCGGAGGGAGCCCGAGCTTTGTGCTCCAGTGAATGGCTGTTAACCAACTTTATCTCTTATTACATAGTGCATAGGTCCTTTTAAACCCCTTTAGCGGTATGATAACATTTGTTTTAATAGGAGTGCGTTATTAACATTACACCAGAATTACCTGCTAGAAGTACGCAACTAGGCCTACTCTAGTTATTAGAGGATAGGCGATTATAAATCTACAAATAGGTAGGTATACAATGAATAAATTAATATGTTTAGTTTTCACGTTATTTTATTGTAAGAACACATTATTGACGGAGGAACACCCAAAAAGCCTAATATCAAACCACAACATCAAGCTATCGTAAATTTTTAAATGAACATTATATGGTAAGGCCACATTTTTTTAATTCTATAGTCATTTTAAGAAAAGTTTACGTTAAAATATACCTACAATAAGTCCAAAAATTCATATCCATGCTTGTACCTAATCAACTCAACTCAATCAAATTAAATGGACATTCGGCAATCTTTATGTCTCAAAGTGACATTGGATAAAACGAATTTTACGGATTTTATCGCGTTTATATTATGTTTTGTACGTAAAATTAGTTTTATTTCAATGTTTAGTACTCGCGTAAAAATAATAAATCAAATGTCTCAAGTGAGTTTAAACATCAGCTGCTGACAGCACTGCGAAAACAGACCATGAGTATAATACCAGCGCTAAGTTTCCATTAAAACGACTCAAGCAGCTTATATAGGATCAGATCGCAAGGCGTTCGAGGCTGTTCAGGAAAGCTGAGTACAGTTGATAACAAATCCAATCATAGCTGTTCTCTTTAGTCGATTGAGATATTTCCGTTCACCTATTGAAATATAATATGTATAATTATGATTGCAGTACGTAAAATATATAAAAAAAACTCATACGACTTATGGTAAAAGCTTGTAGAAACATAGACATAGATAAACTAATTTCACTGACGCGAAGAGAATAAGGATTTATGAAAACACTTTTTTTCCATTTTATTACATTGCATTTCATTTCATAAAAAAAATAAGTAGGTATTTTGTTAATTTTAACTCTGTTTTTAAGTAAGATATAATGGCAAATTTTATCAAGTTTTTCAGGAAAATCTAAAAAAATCTCTTACATTATTAACCTCCATTTCACAGTATTCACAATGAATCTTGAAAATTTGCCGAAAGATTGTTCGAAACCTAAATTTTATTTAGATATTTTTATATGGAATGTTAAATTTATACGAACAACTATAACTTTATGTAGATACGCATCGAAAAGTTGCTCACTGAGAACAAATATTTTTATGAATACATATTTTCGTTTTAGTAAATGTTGAAAACTATGCGAGAGGAAAGCGAGCCAATATTTTTCAGCCAGCCCAAACATAACGGCCACTTAATAAAATACATTAGTGGCAATTGAAGACGACAAGTAAAACCAGCTAAGGTCTCCAAGTTTAACTACGGAACCCTAAAAATAGATAGTAACCAAATGATTCTTAAAATATACTGCTAATTTACTTTTCCTATAAAGCGCGTTCTGTACCTACGAAACAAACAGATGAGGCTATAAAGGCGAAACTGTCGAGGATAAATTCCATTTCATGGTCTGCCTAAGCAGTATTCATGGTGCGCTAGACGTCTTTATTGCATATATTGAAAAGTAGGTGTACCATGTTTTAGCAACGACGTTGTTCTACTGGCAATAATGATGAAAGCCAAATGTTTTTATGTTTACAGGCATTTTATTAGGTATATCTATAATGAACATTTTTAGGGAACCCTATTTATTTACGAGCAACGGGTGTCGCCAGGCAATGCTCGGGCAAGATTTTTAGGAACTTTTACTGCCTTAATTCTATTGTGCTAATTTTAGTTACCCTCTCAAATATAAAAATGCTCACCTATTTTCAACATTGGTACCCATTAATATTGAGTCCACTTTTTAAATCTGAGTGCTACAAAATGTCGACCCATCCCCAGTTTCAAGTTTCCAATGGCGTTTTCTCGTAGCAAATAATAATAACTAGCCCCACTTTTAGACACTGGTCTCTCCCAATATTTCTCGTACAGAAATGTATTTTCCGTAAAAAAATATTTAGGAGGAAATACGTAACTATCAAAGCAAAACGAGTTTCCAAGTTTCAACAAAGCGCGTATTGATTCCATGGCATTACCCCAATCGGCCAGTATCTGAGGTGATTACATTTTGTTGCACAGTCATTCCGACCGTTGAACATAACGGCCTGATCTTACTTGCTTTGGGAAAAGAATCCAGTAAGGTTATTACATAGAACTTTCTGCGAAATAATCAAAGAAGGTACCTATTAAATATGGAATGCAGAGTTTTTTTATAGCAATTTTGTGTCTTATCGCAAAATAAAGACATATTTTGTATCCTCATCGTTTTATGATTTCCCACTAGAAGATATATGTGTACACGCTGAGGTCATAATGAATATCTAAATATATAGTCCTTATAAGATATACTTAACAAAGTTTTTTTTAAGGGGAAAATCTTTTATGAGTATACGTATACTTTCGCATAGGCAACAAGCAATGCAGCCTATTTTCGTACGTCTAACTTCTAACTAACTTCGAACTAGCGCATAGAGCTCTCTTGAATCTTGGATTAAGTTACGAAGACCTCTTTACAAATTCTTTATTAACTTTATAAGAGAAAAAAAAAACGTTGTTTTAAGGTTATTACAGTTTGTGTGGTAGGTAACTTCTCCTTGCACGACCGCAACGTCGTTGCAATCATGGCAGAGTTAAGAAAGTTTTACGGGGAGTTATAAATTATCTGCAATATGGGCCACCCTATTTAGCCGATATTCGAGATTATCTTCATAACTAACATAGTAGGTTACATTTTGTTAGTGTTAGCAAAGGTGACATATAAGTGTAAATATGCTATAAAAATGTGGTTAAAGTTTGCAGAAACTACATTATTTTTGTTGTTCACGATAAGACGCAAAAACCTCTATAAATCCGAGGAGTTTATTGCACAAATATAACTAAAATTCCATTTTACGTGGACGATAAACAAGTTAGGTAAGTGGTCTAGTTATTGAGTACATATATCTTTGAACTTAGTTCCAAAATAATAATACATAGATAAATTCTAAAACGAATTTCGTGAGCTTAGTTGGAGGGGCTAAACGGACTGAATAAATTAGGAACCATCTTATAAAAAACTTATAAAATTGTATGATGTTCACCTGCGATTTATTTTACAGCACAACACAATGAATAAGGGTCGCAATGAATAAAGGAAACCGTGGGATTATATCATGAATGTTGACAGAATATTTTATTAGTACTCAGAAAGGGGTCTCTGGTTGAAGTCTGTGATAATTGTACCTCCCTACATACTTAGAACTAGATAAGTACCTATTAACAAGTTATTATGAACTTTTTATTTATTTATTAAATTTAACCGACGGTCATCGGGGATAGATGAAATGTACCTACTTATTTTTGAAAAGATTCTGTTTACTCACATTATTATTTAAGTTATTCCCTAGCGTTAGAGCTAATGGCCGATTTATATACGAGGGTACGGTAAAGACGAATTGATGAGTGCCAACCGTCTGGCGTCGTGTCTGCAACATAAAGTGTCAGTCTTGTGACTAAGAAAGAATATTATTTGCTGCTTTGAAAATATAAAAGTATACGAATTCTACACGTTGTAAATTAAGTATGATCAGCTTACAAGAATAATCTATGGCGCCATATAACTACGCTTGTTCAGGTATACGTATCTTGTTCCTTTTTTGTTTTCTTATGTGCGATGGAGGGGAATGAACAAGTTTCTTCAAACGCCTCCTATGTCTTTATTAAATTCGTTTCGGGTTTCATGGCATGTCCTTAATCATTAACTTTTCAATATTAACTCAATTGAATAGGCAGGGGAACTTTGAATTACAGGTTAATCAAATACTGGTTTATCCTTTCAACTTCTGTTTATTGCTGAAGTTAAGTTTCCGTTCCAAAAACACCCAAACAACTTAGTTAAATGTACCCCATCTGATCAGGTATTCCAATTACTAGGGATAATATAGAACGAATATTTTCATGACATTTTACATTTTTGAAGCAATATATGATTTGTCCGATATCGCTGATTTCTATAAAACACGTACCTGTAAAGATGAAAGTAGATATCGATGGGAAAACAAATTAATATCCAAGTATGTCGAAGGAGAAAATTGATAGCGAACGCGGAGGCTGCTCGCGACAGTAGACTCGGAATCCCCCGAGATCTGTTTCGCTCCGTTCGAAACTCGGTCACACTTGCCGGATGCACGCCGGCCGAACACCACGATTCCATGATACATATATCTTGCTGTACCAATAAATATTGCCAACACACGATGTAGGCTAGCAGTGCAACAAGGCCGTCCAGGGACCCTTAATGGACACAACACTATTTCCCCTTTAGAAAGAAACAAAAAGATCTGATCTGGTTTCTGATTTAAAATTAAGAAAGGTTAACTGTGCTTCTCACTTATGCATATAAACGAATATGTTCATATGCATAAGCGAGAATGTCATTTCGGGGCCCCCGTGAGGACGGGGCCCGGGCATGTGCCCCATGTGCCCTACATAATATTTTAACGATGTCAAAGCAAACCTTAAGGACACATTGAGACATTGAGAGCAAAAAAATTGTTCATTGCGTAAGTAATCATCATTCGCAAACTACAGTGGCCGAGAGCAAACAGCAAAACAGCAAGAAGCCAATTAATAACGATTCGACTTCACCAGAGTAAACAATATTTACCATCCAACGTGCAATTTAAAAGGACTTTGCAGTCGATTAACGATTGCTGTGCCAAACTCAAGCAATATCACGAACAACGTGAACTTGCTGACTCTATATTTATATAATTTAAACTCAATACACTCTTTTTAATAAAAAATAGTAGGTATTTATTACTGTAGTAGTAGGTATGTATTGTATTCTGGAACAGAAACATCTATATGTCTAAAAGACAAATTTTCAACTGTGTGACGCAAAAATATTCCATAGCCGAGAGAATGTAAAAGCGAATCAGAGCTCGGGTAATATACTGCGAGGGAGCTGCCACAGACACGTCCCGTCCTAAACTATAACTTTTAAGTCTACGTCTACATTCACATCATCACTCGTTTAACGACATTGTTCTCACTAAAAGAGCGTTGAAGTAAGTTAGTTTAATCCTTTGGATTTTGCGAATGTTTCATAACACATGCAGTGCCATACATGCTGGATCTAACAACAATAGCTTACATGCACTTAGTAAAGTGATAGACTTAGCATATCTACTCACATTTTCTTTCATGTGAAAAAATAAAAAAATATAATGATAAAACAGTAAATCATTCTCAATATGAAATTATTTAGGAGGGTAGGTAGACGCTCCTGGGACGTCCGCTGGCGGCGCCCGGAATTCGTACACAAATAATGTAACGAGAAATTATTCAAAAAATTCAAAATTTACTCAGATGATTATTTAATTGCCTTTATTGTCCTTCAATGCACGTATAATGTGAGTAGGTAGACTTATAGCAAGGCCGTAGCCAGAAATTTACTTGGGGGGGGGAGGGGGGTCGAGAACGGTACCAGAGACATTAATGAGTACCTATATAAAATAAAGGGTTTTCTTAGGCATTTAGGGGGTGGGTTTGAACCCCCAACCCCCCTCCCCCACCCCTGCATACGTCCTGGACTTATAGATGTCTTAATTTGAGCTTACAATAATATTTACTAGGCAGTTAGGTACATAGCAATCTCTTCGCGTGAATTTAAGATTTACTACTTCCCGTAAAGCCCGTAGTATTCTATTAATGTCGAGCCAGGATGTGCCAAGCTTTAGTCATGGCAAGTGGTTTTGGACCTGTGTCAAATAACAATGTCCATTAGACATCATATTTGCATACAAAAACATTTAATGTTCTTATGTCTATAAAATATTTTCACTCACTGTACCTCAATGTTCAGTGCTTACTGATTCATCTGTTACAATATTTTATACTATTTTTGTTAACCATAAAGGTTAACAAAAATAGTATAAGAAAAATAATCGCTCATTTAAAAAATCGGTATGATCTCTCATTTACTTTGCAATGTGGGGAGGGAGTGTGCTGGGTATAATGGCAATAGGCTCGCCCGCTATTAAACTCGTCCGCAATTCTATCTGTGAAATGTGGGTACACTGCAGGGTACCTCTGCTGACCCTTACGGAGATTACAGACATGATGTTGTTTAAGTTAAAACGAGCAAACCTAGCTTACCCATTTATTTATAGCTTTATCAAGATTTTTCTTTCTCTCGACAAAGTGAGCATTTTTCATCCTTGACTGGTTTCCGATGAGACGTCAAATGGCCACTTAATCTTGCCAGTATAAACAAAATCCTGTATCCATTGAAACAATAATGGCGCGGAAAGTTAATCCAGTGTCGATCCATCACAGCCGAAAAAACAGGTTGGAGATAAAAATATTGTTAAGGGCCGCGTCATAAATACTTCGCGCTTTCTATTCAACCACGAAATTAGTAACATTTTTCTTTTGGATAAAGGTTTATAGTAACACCTACGTGTAAAATACACCGTGAAATTATTTAAAGTAATATCTAACTGAAAATCTTAGTTCGACTATATAATAAACTTTACAGATTTGAGTTGAATAGGTACATGTTCCCATGTATTGATTAGAAAGGCTACACGAACGTATAAGAGCAGGTAGTAGCACTTTATCCACTGCTACTTAAGCGAAGGCGGACGATATCTTGAAATCCAGCCTAGAGCGCAAGCCCGATAATGGAAGGAAGACCAGACGATAGATACCTACTAATTATAAAATTTCAAGCAATTTGACTACGAAGAACAAGTCTTAGTTCAATATATTTATCATGTGTCATCAGCTGGATCTGGACTGATCGAAAAGCTTCGCGGCTAAACAGTCAGGCAGTCGCAGCGGGCTGACAGCGAGGCGCGCCTCACGAGGCTGGCGAATTACCGCCAGCCTCGTGAGGCTACGCAACTTGTTTGGATCCAGCCACCGGCAATACCGACCGACTGAGCAACGTACCGACTATATACATACATTATAGATCTACGGATGTGTACCGCAACGGGGAAAAATTACAAGCGTGCAATCGACCCCGAGTTATGAATTTTAAATCGGGGACCACAATGACTCGTAAATTTCGTTCTAAAATTCACAACATCCATCGGATGCTTTTTTCCTAGCCTTACAAACCGTTTTACCCACTTCGAATATTTATAAATAGAGGCACAGACTGTGGAAAGCTTGCTTCAACATTGTTTGTCACTGGAGTGAGGATTTCATTTAGCTGTACCTGAGTAAACAAGTTTCAATTCAGTTGGGAGTAATACCAGCGCGACGATCTCGCTACTTCACTGCTGAAACATACGTGGTGTACTTGGAAATAATTTTGTTAAACTTTGTCTTTTAAAATGTCATTACATCGCCGAGATTTTAATACTACGTACCTACATATAGGTAGGTCAAATAAATTATTTTTATTTTATTTCAATAGCTTGGACATAAACCAAAAAAGCCGTTGACAAGCTAGGTACCACATGTAAGTCTACTATATGGCCTGAATTTCTCTCGCCTTGCGAAGAAGCTTATGCCCAACAGATCATAAAAGGAGCTTACATTATTTAAGGAATCACGGTGAATGAGATGACGTGATTTTTATGTTATCAGCATTCGAGAAGATTAAAAATAAAATACTTCCAAGTAAATATATTATGTTCTTTAGACTAGTTGAAACCCTTACTTCTATTCGAGTTTCATTAGTGTAGATAAGTAAATGAATCTGTCTTAATTATAAGCACTAAGTTCCGCTGTGGGACCTTTAAGCTAATTAGCGCTTTCAATGGCAATTTGAGGTCTAGTTCAAAATGTACCTATGTATAGAACAGTATTATAAAATAAGTATTATTTTGTAAGTAGTAACCTATTTACTACAACACTATTGGATTGTATTAATGGCTACTTGCCGACTCGAAATCTGAGGTTTTGGCTAATGTAGATAATAAAAATCCTACGAGCCTTCGACTGAATCAAGTTAATAAGTACATTAAAACACAGCTAGTACATAGCGAGAAGGCGAATTAACGTCGCTATAATTTTACGAGCGGGATATAAAATGGGATATAAAAAAGTCGATTTTGTTTTACTCCCCGTTAGTTACTTTCATCGAAGCTAATGACCTCAAGTTTAAGATAACGCGCAACGACGTGATTCCCAGCGTTCGCATCCCCTCCCCTGCGAATACGTTGAATCTGATCTTATCCATGTACCCTACGTTAGTAAAAACTTATCTCACCTCTCAACTGGAATCGGTTAATCTCTCGTGAAGGTAAAGGTTACCTTATGACTTGAAAAATGTTACAATCAGTGGTAATACTTAGCTATTAATTTAGCTCTACATCAGGGGTTCCCAAACTTATTTTGTCTACTGCCCACTTTGAGAATGAATTATTTTTAGCGCCCCGATTTTTTCACCTACTTAAAAACCACTATAACTTCAAATTAAATTAATTATTGTAAGCCTCTACACAACGCCCCCATTTTTTTTCTGGGTCTCTTACCGCCCCCCTTTAGGCCTGCAGCGCCCACAAGGGGGCGTTATCGCCACTTTGGGAAAGGCTGCTCTACATCAAAGATGGGTAAGTGAAACAAAATAGTTTCTAGGTATCTATAGTGTAATGGTAGGTTCGCTAGCCAAGTAGTAGTAGCATAAACGTACTAATGTATGGACTCGACACATGATGTCAACATTAAATAAATAATAATTCCAGCCCATTTAATGTCCCACTGTTGGGCACGGGCTTCTCATCAATGCGATGGGGATTAAGCCATAGTCAACCACGCTGCGGCCCAGTGCGAGTGCCAGTAACGTCAGTATTACTAAGTATACAATTTGGATAGACGACTAAGGCTGTGTCCCCAGTAGGCAAACTGTTAGCGGCCGACTGACCTGGGGACAAAGCCTTAACTTTCAGCGGTGATTGCTACGATGAGTAAATTAAAAAGCGCTTGCGTAAAGTACCTTGCCTTAGGAAAAAGACCCAGACCAAAATGTCGCTGAGATGATTTAGTATCCACAAACTTTTCTTAGGTACAGATTAATTAAGCAAAAATTACGAACCTTGCCGTACACATCCAAACCTTGCTGATTGCTTTAGTTTTAACGCGCTAGCTTTATGCGTCGCTGACTTTTATTGCCTTCAAAAAATGTAAGCTACATTTGGTTTATAATGTTTTAAAATAGTTTTATTGTAAAAAATATATAATACCATAGAATTATTGTGTGTATAGATAGCTACTTATTGCGTGTTTACCTAAATTACTGTTAGACCTAGGTTCTTACCAAGTAGGCAGGTATCGTTTAACTTACTTGATTTCACCAATTTCCCCGATTTTCGCATTATATTCTTCATCAACAAATTACACCAATAACCGCCATAAAATTCCACGTTATTATAGATAATAAAAATAATCTAAATTACGTTTTAAGTAATACTTAAGGCTTTTATGTTTCCAATTCCATTGTTGCTAATGGACGCAGGTGTCCGCGGGGAATAGATCCAAACCAATTAAATATGCATTTAATTTTACCAAATACTTTCACGTTTTTCACATTTTGCAGATAAAAAAACTACCGCACACGAAAATCTTTTTTCAATTAATTAATTTAAAATCAGTCCATTCCACACCGTCGGCAGCGTAAATAAATAATGAAAACATAAGTGGAATCATCACTGAAAAGTCTGTCGAGGGTTTGATTTTCCGCGGCTGACGAGTGCCTTTATACGGTGACTCTGTGCGTGATGTGTGCCGCGGGTTTTATGGTGTTGGTTGATGCTTACCATGGGTCATGATAACGCGGCGTTGTGTTCGAGTCGCGAGCGGCGGCTCACGCGAGCAGACTGTTGCTCGCGGCCGGGCCTAGGCTGCGTGCGCAGGGTCGGAGGCTCCGACTCCTCGCCCCGCGGCCCGCGCCTGCAACTCGCGCCAGCCCGCCAACCCGCCACGCGCCATCGTTCCAGTGTCATGCTCTCTCCTTTGTCTCCAACTTAATTGTAACATTATCTGTACCGACATACAATAAGACTGTTGGTAGTCCATACATTAGTAGTAGTACTATTTATTATTAATAAAATAACATCTTAGGGGCCATTATTATAGATATCTTAAAGGCCGAATCTGGCAATTTTGGAAATTTTCGATCAAACTGATTTTAATGAGAGCAGTGTTCAGAGCTTTGTATCCCAAATTTATTGGTGTTCTCAACCACAATGCTTACTTAAAGTACCTATTCATGAAATAAAAATGCAATTTACCTACATACCAGATCATCAGGAAGATGCCTACCACATATGTACACATTACAGGTATTGTACTGATATCTATGTAAAACTTTCATTTAACAAATAGTATAGCTATTTGTTAAATGAAAGTTTTACGATGTGGAATAATACAACTTATATAATCAAGTAGGTAATCAAAATATTTTAATAACTTTAATTAAACATAAGTACACACACATATAAAAATACACGTAGGTAAGTAATAATTTAATCGGTATCTAAGTAATCTTGAAACTCATTTTTCATGTCCATAATCGATTTTTTAATTTTATTAGCGGTCATGTCGCGACACATTTTCTTATCCCTCGGATCATTCCAGCCCCCATTGTTTTCCACATAATCAAATATAAACAATTCATCAACGTCAAGTTCGATATCAATATAAACTTCCAGATAACTAGGAAATAAGTTATTCTTATTTCGCGTCTGTATATTCATAACTTGGAAGACAATGTCAACAACATCACATTGCAATAGTTTTCCATATAAACCACAATAATTAGTTTTATATGCCCTGGGTAAGACGCTGCTCATAACATTAAATCTGTTGCCATCTCTTCGGTTCAAAGAAAGGTAGTATAGGGAACGGGACCACGAATAATCGTCAATAGAACAAAAGAGGTAGTAATGGGATGCGATACTGTTCCAAATCTTCAAGTCAAATGCCAACACGCTCGAGTGGTGCTTTGGGTCCCAAGTGTTTACCTCCACTGCCCACGATCTGTTTTCCTTAAAATTGGAAAATGAATTCGTTTCTACTGACACAAAATCGCACTGTAATAAAAAGCTACAAATTTTCTTCATATCCAATATTGTATAAATGAAATCATTCAATAAGAAAATATCTTCCTCCATGAATATAAATATTCCGCCGTGATTGGTGGTAACCGTTAGATTTTCGAAAACCTTGTTTGCTGTCCACCACCAGTAATGTTTCTTCTGAGCCTGTAGAGGATCTCTGTAGCGCCCGTGTATGTCTGGTGAAAATGCGCTGATACATTTAGCAGCTTGTGCAGACTTTATATTCATATTATGTTTACAATCACTCTTATTATAACCTGGAAACTCATGAGGGTATACTTGAACTGAATAAGGATAATAAATTTGGAGGACTCGTGCAATATCTATAGATTTTATCAGATTGTTGGCGCTCTCATTATAATACAAATGCGAAAAAATAATCAATACATTTTCAATCCCCCAGGTTTGGCTCAGAGACACCAACAGGTATTTGAGGTTAGTACACAGTTCATCTATGAATATTACTAAAATGGTTGTATCATCGGCTATAGGCCCATATACATCCACATTTAAAATATGCTCCTCCATGTTATTAATTTCTATCAATCTTTTAATTGTGTTTACTTCGAGCTCTGGGAACTGATTTGATATCTCCTCTTTCATATATTTCATCGCATCCTTAGGTATTTTATTAATAACTTCACTATTACGAATTTTTGTAACTTTATAAATTAACACTATTAAAACGATAACAACAACGCACAAAATATTGCGTAAAACCGTGATAAAGTACCCCAATCGTCTTGGGAACATATTGTTTATTGTATTTAAAAGTACGGTGATTATAACAACATATTTTGTAGGTAAGCAATTCTTCGTTTTCTTTCTTTAAGAAATGAAAATATGCTTTATGTTTAAAGCATATTTTTTCATTGATATTTGCATTCCCTCCCCGTTTGTCTCATAGATAAAGAAAAAATATACTTACCGTAGACAGATTCTATTCTCTGCCTACGATACTCCTTGTCCGTCAATCATATTGACGTATTGCAATTAATTGTAAAGGTTCTAAATCCTTTAGACCACAGCTTTAGACCATGTAGTTTAATAGGTTCAAGATAAATTAACAATTTTAATCCACTTGTATTTTCAAACGCTTAGAGGAGTTAGCGTTCGTTTTTTTCTAAACAACAGAGCGCCAGCTTTTTTAATTAGTATGTGTACCTACTAGAATAGCTGCTTTTGAAACACATTTGGTACCCTAGAACTAAACGGAAGGGGCTACCTATGGCCGCTCACTGCACCGGGCGGTTGCGGGTTCGACAACCATCTCGACATTTTACCAAAATGTTATTTACGTAATCTGCTCTTGTTTGGATGTTACAGGAATCGCCCTAAGGAAATTGTAGCGTACCTTTTATAATACAAGCGTTGCTTAGTTTGCATTGATTGTGTCAATGGCATCCCTTCTTCTTATCATTTCAATGGTTAAGTTACCTTTTCTGCCATCTTGATTAAAAAGACGATCCAACCCCCCCACCCCCCCGAAGCGCCTTACACAATCCACCGTTTTACACATACTTACGTACTACGTTACGTTACGTAATGACTCTTGCACGTCCAGAGCTCTAAAGACCCCCCCCCCCCCTCCCCCAAATGAACTCGATCCCCCCTCTCGAAGTAAATTCCTGACTACGTAGCTCTATTCTCAAACAGGACCTTAATAATAATACCTACTTTAATTTGTCTAGTATGTTCTGTATATTCTATAATCTTAAGTTAACATCTCTAAATTTTCATATTGAATGGATTATGAAGCACTACTTCAGAGCCCTAACTCTGTGCCCTGTACCTACTGTATAAATTATATTTTATTTATAGAGGTACAAAACTGTCTGTCAAAAGTGACGACTACGATAACATAGTCACTCGATTTGGAATCGGTTGTGTTAGCCGAATTGGAGCTTGGTAGACTTATTTATTATTACCTAAATATATATTGCAAAAAACCGTAGTCCACTCAATTGAATTAGTTATGAGTTGTGCTGTAGGCTTGTATCAGTGTTTTTATTTTGAATTGAAACAATATCGGGCATTTTTAATATTTATTTGTTAATTCAACTCAAAAATATATTCATGCGTAACGTAAAAATAAAAATACACCATGCTTTACCGGCTACATACAACAACACAATTTATAAATGCCGCCAATCGCCCGACAAGGTGGCAACTGCACAGGTTTACCAATATCAGAACCAACATACACGCACGCTATCAAAAAATATCGTTTGACCGAAGAAATAACATGAGCTTATTCTATTCAAAATATTTATTATATATATTTTCGTATAGTTTTATATTACTTCTAATACATTTTCGGTACATAGCGACAATGCACAGCATAATGAGTAGTTCAACTGTACAGTATCCGGTCGCATTATTTCGCCACCAGACGGCGCCGGTAGCTAGACGTCACTCGTGTATCTATAGTTTCCTTCTGTTTTGAAACCCAAGCTTAGTGATTTAGTTCCTTGAGAAATATTATAAACGCCAATAAAGTGATTTGAAGTGTTCGTCTACAAAGTCCTGAAGATGGAAAAGAGAATTGCCTTAGAACTGAGGGGAAGGAATCCTTCACAGGTAAATGGGATCTATTTTTTGATGTATTGGAATGTTTTGTCGATACGTATTTCATCAGGTACTTTAGTGTAATACACAAAAATTATGAATATTGTCAGTAAATCTACATGATTTTCGGTTTATATCTTGTACGGTCGATGTAGGCTATAAATTCCTTTCCCAATCAAAGATGTGGCATGATTGTGTATAGAAATTAGCCATTACTGATTGTTACGTTTCATTCATGTGCACATAATTATTGTACATTCTAATGAAATATTTGATCAGGTAATTATTACCTGAGCCTCTAATAAATGACCAACATGCACATTCAGATTATAAAAGCAGATGGAAGGTTTTTGTTGTAAATATTCATTTTATTGAGGTTAAGTGTCGAAACTTATGGATGTCGGACGTGTTATGTATCTTCATTATATGCTTATTTTGCGACTAGCGGTCAAAAACCTAATCAAGATTGGGTAATCATTCATGTGCCTTTTATTTCCCATGCTTTATACGTGCTAAAGTACCTAGTTATCCTAAAAACTACGTTTGAAAACTCATTGATTTAATGGGTTGTCAATGTCAGTGTGGGCCTTTAATTTTTTTACAAGTTTTTACTTTATTTTGTAACCTGTAAAATACAGCATTGCTTAGATTACATTGTCGTATATAAATTATAAGTAAGTATATCTCCAAGCACTAGGTAGGTGGCTATCAGCCTCTATCATACCAGCGCAAAGTAAACTTTAACTGTAGCTACCTAGATGATATAATTTCGCGCCCTTTCACCTAAGTACCTAGACATAACGTAGGAAAACGTGGGATTATGTCTAGCACAATAAAATTCACTAATAATAGTATGCTGTCCATTATAAAGTTCATTATTTAGTTCTATTTACACTTATAACTTCAGTCTTATTATTGACGCACGCCTTACCGATACAGCGGCCATTTTTATTGCGTCGCGATGATTCGTGTCATCCGCCATTGCAAAGTAAAAACGATCTTATTTCTATCCGCAATTTGAACACGCCCAATACATATCGTGATACAAAGGATTATACAAACACATCCCTTTCATGTTTCAGTTAATATTTCCCCGAAATAATCACTCATTTGTTAGATTTTACGAACTACGCCTGTGCCTTTGACAACTAACACCATTTTGACGTTTTGGTTGGCTTGACTTCGCATCGAATTATATTCCCAACAAGCCAGTTACATTACTTATTATGTCATTATTAGCTTATGCTAACTTTGTAAGGTCTGATCAAAGTATTAAATATAGCTATTAATTTTCGTGGGGTGTAACTTTGGACCAGATATGCCGTTAATTACATCGATATAATAAGTACTTATCAATACCTACCTACATAACATAGTACATAATCAGAATAGCCGTGCCTTGTGTTCTATTCACAGTTGTATACATTGGTAGTACCTACGATGCACGCAGGTATAGGTTGTAATTAATTCCAAAAACTACTACAGAGCAATTTGTTGCTGTGTTCACATTATTACAAGTGTAGACAATTCTACTTGGATTGTGTTTTTACTACTGTGATGTGTTTTTTTTAATTTTTGGCTCTCCATTGCCAATGTCAAAAATATTAATTTGTAAAACTTATCCACACACATCACCAGTAATATAACAAGCCCGAAATTCATAGTAGTTGAAATCCATTTACCTATTTAAATATTTATTGTAATAGTTAGTCTATGCATCATACATTATAATTATTATATGTATTTTATATAATACAAACACTCCAACTACCTGCCAAGTTCCCTTTTGTAGTAAATTGTTTAACTGTGTGGATCCAGCCAAGGTGGCTCTGCTTGTAGAATATATTTAAAAACTGGAAATATATTTTCAGTCTACCAATTGTAATAAATTTATTTTATTTGTATTACAGGTCAAAGAATTAAACCTGGACAATTGCAGAAGTACCAATATAATTGGACTCACAGATGAATATACCAACCTTGAAATTCTCAGCCTCAACAATGCAGGTCTCACCTCGCTCAAAGGTTTCCCAACACTACCCAAGCTAAGGAAACTAGAACTATCTGATAACAGGATATCTAATGGGCTGCATTTGCTCAAGAGCTGCAAAAAACTGACACATCTCAACTTATCAGGAAACAAAATAAAAGACTTGGAAACACTGAAGCCTTTGGAAGACTTTGAGAATTTAAAGAACCTTGATTTATTTAACAATGATGTCACCACCATTGAAGACTACAGGAGCAAGGTGTTTGCCTTACACCCATCATTAAAGTATTTAGATGGGTAAGTACTCAGATATTAACCTATGTATATCATCCTACTGCTTGGCAAAGGTCTCCCACATAACCCTACATGCTTATCTGTAATTGGCTATCTTTTGCCATTTCTTATTGATTTCACTTAGGTTGTAATGCCAACTTTTCCTGGGTCTACCTTGCTGACACTGCCCTACATCAGGCAGCCATTGCATGATGACTTTTGCCCATCTCTCAAATTACTAAGATACATATTTCTTAAATAATGAGTAAAGATTTATGTAGTAGTACTATAAAATAAAAAATATTAATATTCTTCTTAATTTCCAGATTTGATAAGGAGGATGGGGAAGCAGAAGACAGTTCAGGAGAGGAAGAAGATGAAATGAATGGAAACAATGACAGTGAAGAAGATGGTTAGTGTTTTCTATAAGAAACATTTATAGATACATCATTTTCTATAAATGAGAAGGCCACAATGGGGATTGGTTTGTTGAGGATACATGCATACATTATCGCGCGTGCGTTGATGCGTGTGTAGGCAGAGGTGCACCCACATTTCATTGATAGCATTTGGGCCAGTGTAATTAGGAACATTCAAAAATATCTAGAAGTCCCATATTGTATTGTACCCCTTATAAAATAGCTGATAATTAATGTTATGGAAATACTAAATCAATGCATGAGAAGCATTCATTTGAATTAATCTCATGTGCAAACATCACAAATTCTTCTAAGCTTAAATATCATCATCATATCAAACATCATTGGGGAGATATAATAGTTTCAAAACTGCATTACAGATGTGGACATAGATTTGGGTCCGCTGGTGATAGATGATGATAGTATATCAAAAATGCCGGCCGAGAACAGAACCTCTATCCCAATGATAATGTACACAGTTTATGGTCTGCTATTCCACATGGGTTACCTTTTAAAGAGTAAGCATCATTATATAATTATCAAGTGATGCTTATGTATTGTTTTTGTCCATAATCTGTAGGACATCATTTTAGAATTGATTTTTTTCTTGTGCTGGCTTTTTTAACAACTGTAATAAGTGAAGGCTGTGCTTGCAAGTGTTTCATTTATATTTTTTTTTGTTTAGGCTCAGATGTTGAAGACGAAGATGATGATGAGGATGTTTCACTCAGTGTAGTCTACAATGACAATCTTGGTAATTTTTTTTTGTTACCCCATTCTTCATTATTTTTAATATTTTCATATTCGGCAACCTATACCATTATAAAAGTACCTGGACTGTGTCTATACATTGAAGAACATAACATTATTGGTGCAGTAGTAAATTTTGTATGTCTCTGAATCTAACTAACCTAACTGAGGTTATGCTTAGAGAATCATCACGCTTTGAACATTGACATTCGAGCTGCAGAGCGAAATTTCATCAGATAGTTGGGCAGAAAAAGGGGAAAAAAAGCTAGTAGAAAGTAAGAATGCTATTAGGTTTGACCAGTCAAACTATCCATTAATCAAATTATAAAGTCAGCACAAAAATATAACTTATTTCTTCTTCTTAAAGTTCACTTACTATGTTATGTTATTACAATACTAGTAGTCTTGTGAGCCCCTCTGATTAAGCTCCATGCTTACGCTAGGAGTGCTTATGTCAATAGCTGCACTTACATGGAACGCGCTCCCCGCCAAAGTGGTGTCATTTGTGTCGCTTCCAGCCCGTGCACAGCGTGTACCCGAGTCTACGAGATAGGTCTATTATTAGCGGACGCAGTGTAACGGTAGGTGGTAGGATTTGAACTGTATAGGACCCATTGAAACAGTAGGCTATTGGCGCTTCAATGACTTAACGATGAATTTATATTTGTTACAGAAGAAGAAAGCTCCGCCAGCTCCCTGTACGAGGGCAGCGAAGACGAAGAAGAGGAGGATGACGACGATGAGGACGGCGAGGGAGAGAACGACGCCGAGAATGACCACAGCACCAAGCTACCAGGTACATCACCATGATAGGGAATAAAAAACCGGAGCGAAACGAAACCCGGCTTTTATGTTTGTTTATGAGCTTATTATCTCATAACTTATATGAGGTAACAGCCTAGATAATAAACCGAAATCACCTTGTTTCTTGCATTTCCGTCAGATCTCGGTATTAGACAAGCTTTTCTAATTGGCCTTGGGGTTATGTAATAAATAGCAATAATTTTATTTTTGGCATCAATCAAAGCACGCAAGCAGTCTTCATCGCTGCCCATCGGCAGCGATATGCTATGCATCCATAGGTAGCGTCTTAAGTGGAAGTGTCTCCTGTTCAGTTACTTTATTCTATGCTATAACAATAAGTACCGAATCCTACAATATTCTATAACATTGAGGGCCTATTTCACCATTTGCCAGTAAACCTTATTTACATATTATCGTACAGAAAATTCTGTCAGATAAGGGTTATTAGCAAATGACAAGAAAAGGCCCCGTATACAATATGAACAACTACACAGGTGGTAAAAACAACGCGGACGGCGAGCCCGAGGAGAGCACCCGGGGTAAAAAGCGGAAACATGAGGACGACGACGAAAATTGAGTGTTGCCTTAAGCGGAGTTATCTTACTAGTTTGTAAGTGTACAGCGCTCCGATGCATCGGACAATAAACCTGATCACAACCACGGAGCATGCATCCCGTAGACTAGTTGTCATTCGTGAGACGGTCCCGACGAGGCCGGGCCCGACCGCGATCGCCGACTGCGCGCCCGCCGTTCCAAATGAAATGTTTTCTATCATTGATTAATATACATGTCTATCGTGTGAAATCTGTAGTTTGTTGTCCGACGGTTAATGTTTCAATTAAATTGTTTATGTAATAATCATTTTTTATTCTATTGACATGCTTAATTTTAGTCTTATCATTGAAATGGAAGTGCATGATTATATAGGATTAAAATAGCTCTCATTCGACCTGCAGTTTTGATAAATTGTATTAGCTAGCTATAAGTGAAAGGAACGTGAATAAATTGTAAAACACTAATTCATGCCCTTGGAATCCATTGAAATTTCAATTCTGACATGGACTCCGCCTGTTTATTGATGACCAAATTAGACTGATAAAACATACAAAAAAATAATAAAACTATGACATTGGTGTCAATTTTCATGTAGAAAATTATTTACTTCTATTTTAATATAATGGTAATGTGAAATATTCATCGACATTCACAAGTTCTCGATACAAGTACAAGAGGGATATCAAAGTGTTTTTACAATTGCACTACCCTCATATTAAGATCTTCATGAATGCTCTAACATTTTATTTTACACAGATTTTAATTTTGTAAATGGTAATTGTTTGTCCGATTCGTGCGTCAAAGTTTCGTCTACGTGTAATAATCGTGCAAACTAAAACTACGTTTTTATCCAGCTTACATTTATTTGAAAAAAAAAAAAACAACATTGATACTGCTGTTATTTCTCTAGTAGCGGACTGCACTGATGCAACCCAATATAAAGTTATTTAAAAATCTCACTATTGATAACAGAAGATATTCAGCCTTGTAATTCAAATTCCAACGGGCGTAGTAAATAAAATATAAGTAGTAATCCGATTAATTAGATCAAATCTTTGACGTCTCATGAGTTCAGAGAGTATTTTTCTACAATATTTTTAAATCTTAAAGAGCAATTTATGCACTTATGAATATCAATGAAATGTTTGGTTGATGCAGCATGGTAAACGTGCCAGATATGTTGAAGAGAATTTTAGTTAATAATTTTATTATATTGTGTAAGTCATTAAGTTTAAGTAATTTACAACTTTGGCCTGTTGATATATATTATATATAATCCTATTAAGACTTTATTTCTGGGATTGTAAAATAAAAGCTAAACCATATGACTTCTTTCATTGCTGTCCTTGGTGTTTGATACAAAATAAAACAATATAATTTAACTTCATTTTTAATCATTGGGGAACCGTTATCCTGGCCCACGAATAAATAAGGATGTCAACTGTTATTCTCATCTAAAAATTGTTGCAACAATGTATTATCAATAGGTATTACCAGGTTTTCGCTGCCGTCGTACGTTCGCTTCATTTTCACGAGTTTGTGATCTAGAAACTCCGTGAGTTGCGCTCTTAACGCGAGATCAGAGCTTACCAGAAACTGTTCTCGGCTTTTCGAATACAAGTCTTTGAATGGCAACCCTGAAAATAAAATAAAGGCAACATTTAACATACTCGTTAATTGATCCAGAACTCCATAGAAATAACTTCACTTAGCCCGAATTCACTGTAGTTGAACTATTAACTCTGTTAGTATGCATTGTCGCATAAGCATTGCGTAGGTAGGTATAGAAAACGCTGAGTTGGCCATCGTACCAGCTCTTGCGTTGTGAGGCAGGGTCCACAGCTGCTTCAACTTGATCACAGAAACTTTTAAGGGGAAAACAAGATTATCATAAAAATAATAGTTACCTGGATAATGACTTTGTTTTTGATTGTCCAGTTGATATTCTAAGATGATTTTGAATATGCCCTTTGCATTCGTAGTCAATGACTGATAGACACTCTTGAGGGATGACAGCTGAAGTGCCCCACTACGGTGAGTCATCAACGAATTTTCGAACGAAGTCTCCTCTGCGTATGGCATAAATGTCGTGACATCCCACCAGGTGAACTTGAATTTGCTCAGTTTAGAGTGGTCCCACACTGAAATCAAGGACATAGTGGCAATATTTATAGCAGCATAAATCGAAATTATATTTATATGGAAATAGTTGCAGTAATAGCCATGTTGTTCACACGCTCGTTTTTGAAACAGGGGATCAACCTCAGTTCGCAGCCCTGGGATTTATGGATTTCGTGGGTGAATCTTGGTTGCAATCATGATTAAACATTGAAAGCAGTGTGAAGTTCAGCATCCCACACTGAGCTAGAGTGGTGGACTATGGCCCGAACATTAGTATGTGCAGTGCACTTTTGCCGAGTCCTAGGATAACGAGCGTGATAGTGTTTATTATTTACTAGCTGTGCTCACGAAGACGTATGCTCGGATTTCGATTTCATTCCTATCCCAGGGACATAGGCCATTACTTGGGTTAAAGTTTCGCTTAAATTCACCAAGTGTATGACTATGCCTATTTCATGAAAATCCGCCTAGTGGATTTTGAGATACTTTTTACCTAGCCTGCTGAAACCCATCCATTACTAGAGTCCTTTGTTTTGGGCAAGTATATATCCTGAACGTATTTAAAAACTGATACAGATGACCCAATCCAGGGAGTTTAAAAAAAAAAGTTATTGTATACTTACAAAGTGGTGCATTGATGTGATCGATCGTTGCTATCGTGTGAACATTCTTCACCTGTGATATACTGGCCAGTGTGGCCTGTGCTTTCGCATTCCGCAACATGGTACCGTCTATATTATGTACTATGAGAAACAAATGGACACCATTATCTGTTAACTGTGTATCTATTAGATTAACAACATCCCCAACATTTGAAGGCACATGATTATTTTCTAAGAGATCAATTACTATTGTTTCTAAAATGCTTTTCATTGTAAGGCTTGGGAAGAAACCATTAATCACAATGCATGGAAAGTCATGGAGTCTCTTCTGAAATTGTTGCAGCACTGACCGCTTAGACCCAATACCGTAAAGTACAATGTTGAAATTTTCGCTCAATATATACAACCATCTATTAAAAAGTTGTTTGTAATTCTGATTCAGATTTGTTATCCTGTGTTTATGTTCTTTTGATATTTGAATAGCTTCCATTTCGTTTTCATGAAGATTCAAGTTCTTCAGTCTTGCTAGAGTATGATCTGAAGTTGCAATCTGTAAAACATTGGAAAATAGAAATTCGATCATGCTTGTAGGTATTACTCGAAGGTAGGCTAAGGTACAACAGGGCCCCTCTACCTACCATAGATTTTGCCGATAATAAGATTAGGTTAGCCGTTAGCTGCAATTAAAAGCCGTTATTTAGCTATTTTGTAATGCGGTGTAATAACAGCCAAATTGTATAACAACAAAATGTATGTGTCATTGTTACAACATATTGTGTTCTCTGGCTGGGGTCAAAATGTGTTCCAGTTCTCTTTGCTTATTTCTGTCAGGTTATACTACTTAAAACTTTAAAACACAAAATGGTACCTTTTTGCTAGAATGCATCATAAAGTAATTGTCTGGGGTGACGAAATATTCCGCATCTTTTCCTTTGGTCTTTTGATCTTTACTTTTAACAGCTTTGCCAACCAATTTCTTTGGTTGTTCCTCTTCTTCAGATGATGATGCTAACGATGATGAAGAGTCTGTCTAGTAAACAAAAATGTATTAAACTCAGTATGAAGAAAAAGTCCCAATAAGTAGGTAATAATATATTTACCTCATTGTCACTCTCTTCTGGGACGAAATCACTACTACTGCCTGAAAAATCACTGTCAGCACTATCACTCTCCACTTGGTGAATTATTCCTGAAACAGAAGATGAGTGAACAAAAATCTTCCAGGCAAGCATGCTTCAAAATCAACCGCATTGTCGCTCAGCATCATGAGATAGTAGTCAAACGCAACCTATCATTAATATGAAACCAAAGCTTAATATTAATAGCATAATAGGGATGTTCATTGTTTTTTGTATTGATTACCAATTCCAGAAAATTCCAGTGTTACGAGGCTGGGTTTGAACCTGCACACCTTGTCTGCAAGTGTTCTAAAAACTTGGTTCTTGCATGCTTGCCCCTTATTACACTGAGACCGATGGAATGTAGGCGACTGAAATGCACTTCTGCCAAAAACTATGACACTATCTTTATTTTTCAATACTTACTCTTTTTCATAATATCCTTAACTTGTTTGGGTGTTGCTTGAGATATTTTAACCAATGGGCTATTAATTAATCCAGCATGAGCTACTTTTCTAGGCGTTTTCACAGGAGAGTTGACAGATTTTGGTGAATTACTTATTGCTGCTTTCACTTTGTTCTGGAGATCATGTTTAGTGTGACGCGATTTAAACTTAAATATGTCTTGACCTTCCACATCATCATTGCTAAATAATGCTGTAAATAAAATAAATGAAGTTTAGCAAACAGTTAAATAAATGTTGTAGAAAAGTAAGTACCTACCCTTTTCCAACTACTACTACTATCTATAAACCATTAAATAAAATTAACCTATATTCCTAAAAAATAGATAACCCAAAATGTTAATTATATGGGTAGCATGGATTTTTATAATAATCCAGTCTGGTATATAGTTGAAGAGGATGTTGTACCTTAGTAGATACTTAAACAGGTAAATAAATCAATAATATGGAAGTATAACATTATAAATTTATCTGACTATATTAATATATTGCAGTGCAACCCATGCACAAAACCCTAACCCACACACCATGGCTGCTTTCCACCCTCCACCAATATGAGAAACCTCAACTCCGAGTCACCCTGAGCATTACTTTGTTTGTGTATTGTCAGTAATAATCTGCCCTACACAAATTTATACAGTGCATTCAGATTTATTTGAATGTTGTGGTAAGTTAGTTTAGTTATATGGAGTACCAGAGGCCCTCTCTCTGTTACAATATGATAATAGTACCAATGACATTCAAACTAATTGACTTCATTGGCACCCTGCAAATGGAACAGAGAAGTTGTATTTAAAGCACTCTTTTCTATGTAGTTACATACATTCATAGTTTTGAACTTATCCATTACTGCTTAATCATATACCATGTATAAAGGGCTAGAGTATGAAAGTGCAATGCATTTGACAACAAGCAATCAAAGGTCCATGTTGTATCTAGTTGGTGGTGCCACTTTTTGGTGTTGCTGATGTGTGATGAGCTACATCTATTGGTTTAAAAATGTCATTGAATAGTATAGATGTTAAACAAACCTGTAGGTTTCTGTGGGCAGGAGTCATCTACATTTTCTTCATCTTCCCCCTCGGAGCTTGTGATGTCTCTCTGAGGTCTCTTAGATGGGGTTAAATCTAGGAAATCACCATACTTCTTTGGTTTGGTTCTGATTCTTGTTGTTCTCCTTGATGGAGACTCCATATCTTGACTGGTATCTAAAAAAGCATTTTCCTTGTAACTAAAAATTCTTTCCAAACCAGCAAGTAGAAGTAAGACTAATATTTAATTTAGTTGTTAGTTAGTAGTAGTAGTTGGTTCTTAATTTCGATACAAGTGTCAAGATCAATACAAGCATACAAAGGTGATAAACTTGAAATATAATATATGTAATAAGTTAGTACTATAAACGAAGGATATTGAATAAGAAGCAATAAAAACACCAATATTTAATAATTGATTTGCATCATGACGATGGAGTAGGTAATTCTGTAATTTACAAAGTTACCCTTACCTTCATAATTCAAATAATTTACAAGTCGTTATTCTGGCTTGGTTAGTTCGGACATAGGTTGATCATACTATATACTTACGGTTGGTTGGTGATTATCTACTTATACTTATTTGGGGTAGCCCGTAAATTACTTTGCCTATTTTATAAAAATGTAAATGAGTGTGGGATATTGAAATTTGAAAAATTATGTTACCTAAATTGAATTGATCAGCAGAAAATCTGAGCCTAAAACCGCCAGTAGCCATGACCAACACAGTAGCAGGTAGTAGCAATTAAATGTTTAGGAACTTTCTTCGTTATAATACAAATTCTACCGCTTTCAATCCTAACCTAACCACTAAAAACAAACATTAATTTGACAGTTAATGGTCAATTTTAAATGGCTCACAGTCAGTCTCTATGGTCACCAATATGTTTTAATGTCCGCACGGTTGGTTCAAGCCCGGGCCCGAAAACGTCGTTTAGCGAGACCGCAGACGTTCAATGGGTACCCCATTCATTGGGATTACCTACATTTTTACTTTCCCTAATGAAGGGTATCCCAAGGATTTCCTGCCAGGGTTTTGAATCGAAGTAAAAGAACAACTTGTGTCTATGAAAAACATAGATGTGTGCACAGACTACCAAAATGCTGGGTGTTTTCATGCAATGTGCATCTTGTTGGTTGGTGAGTGTATATTAAATGGGAAACCTTTTCAAACAACTTTTATTTATCGGGTTTTAGGTTTAGCTTAACTAAATCGAAATTACCTCCACCAGTCGTTCAAAACCCCAATAAATATCCATTCATAGGCTGACCGGATTCCGAGTTCAAACGGTCGTCCACAGACATCGACCGAAAAAGATAGAGACTGGACATCATGCGTAGAATCTCTAGTTAGTGCTAGCATCTTTCTTTACTCTTTACATCTGTCGCAGCCGAATTGTAGAATCCGCTCTTAGACAAAACGGCTAGCCGCTTTAAGAACACCTCGGATTGAATGTCGAAGCAATACCTGCGGTCTAGGACTGCTAACGATTAGCCACTTTGTGAATATATTTGATTTGATTGATTATTTTATCTCTAACTATATCACGATCTCAATCAATGATAATTCTCCAAAATCATTCTTCTCAATCAAATGATATCGGCATCAAGATCATCGGTCGCACACAAGCGTACGCTCTTTTTATATTTTGGATTTCTACAAATATACTCAGTTATAAGAAATTAATAAATCAAAGGAGAAATGGAAAAAAAATCAAAATCATCATCATTTCATTTATTTGCTCAACTTATTGACAATTTCGAAAATCACAGTTATTTTTGACATTTTGTAATACCTATTCAATTATTACACAGATAACAGCAGTCAGCTGTGGTAAACGGGAAATGGGTATAAAATGGTATTTAAATATCATTATTTATTGGCCACGGTATATTAAATTAATACTATTTAGTAGTAAGTAATTATTACAATAGGTAGGTCCATCATTTCATCATGTTGAAAAAAAAACTGATTTTCTTATAAATCTGCCAAGTTGATATTTAAAAATGAAAATAAAATAATACTAATAAATAACATTTATTGATTTGTAATAAAATTTAGAATTAATTTTTAGAAGTTAATGGAGTGAGCAAAAATGAAGGGCGGCTATGACGTTCACTCGAACATAGAACATAACACGCAATGTACAATCGATGAAGCAAAACCAACAACAATCATATATTTATAATTTAAATGATATATACCGGTGATCTACATTTATGATGAAACAAAACAAAAGCGTACGTGTATTTAAACCTATGGAAATATGATAGAAAAATCACAATATGTCATTGGAATAACACCCTACATATACAATAAAAATAATGGTGTCACCTGTGATACCACTTAGGGTTAGTACTTAGAAATATTTTAATGGTGGGATCGTAGCTCATCTATATACAATACCAAACAATTTCAATAGACTTATACAATCACTCAAGTCCCCTACAGCGTCTACATGTCGCATGGCTTTGTACAAACTGTCAAGTGCATCGAGAGCACTCGCCCAGCGCGGCCGTGATGCACACAGGAGCATTGTGATTCGGTTACCTTGGTATGACAATTTTATACAAAACTATGATACACACACATCTTTACACAAATTTATTGCATTCAATTACCACGCTACTTCAAAATATGTTCAAAAGACCTACATTAAAACTTCTAACATTAAACTTTTGTAATTACTATGGGAACGCGAAACACCAAGATTTTACAATGCAAAGTGGCATATAATATAATCATTTTACAAAATCCAAATTCATAGTGTATTCTGTACAATTACTATCGCTTATGGTTTATGCTATTATGTTAGCCAATGAATGTTACAATCATAATAATTATAATAATGATAAAATTTATATGACATGGATAGTTTCATTTAGACATGAGCTTTATATTTAATACACAGTAATAATTTACATCAAACATAGCTGCGAGAGAATGTTCACATAAACGACATACATAAAAATATTTAACTCGAAGCCTACATCCAAAACTACATAAACGCGCAAAAAGCGTCCATCTTTCCGTAACATACACATTTAAAATTAATCATTAAAAAGCGGTACACGAAACGACCGCAAGAGAAAAATACATTAGGATCGAATATCGTCTTGAGATCAATCATAGTAAAAACGAATCTGAATCCGCGGATTCACAACTAAACGAACACTTCCACCGGCCACTAGCTCCGAATCTCACAGTCTACGGTATACCGTGTATATTCTAATAGTATATTATAGTATGCAGCCTTGTCGTAGAATAAAAATAACGGGCTTCCGGTGAGGGGCGGGGAGGCTCGGCTTCGCCTGGAGGCCGACACACACTTTGATTATTCCCGAGAGCTTAACGAAGAAGAATGTTTAGCGACTCGTTTCATACATCGTGAGTATTCGTGAGTAGCAATAGCGATCCGCGCGTCCCGAGTCGCACCGCTTCCTCGCTGGCCGCTAAACACGTTTGGACATTAAAACCTTAAATCTTCTGAAAAATCCTCTATAATGCCATTCTAACTTCTATATTAATTTGGAAGTTAAAGTTTTGTGTCGTGTGTTTTTAATTTTGATTGTAATATTTGCCGCTCTGACTCGCTCGTCCGACGGTAATGAATTAAATCCAACACTCAGTCCTTAAGGCTTCTACAGACGGCACAATTTTACTTACGATCGGTAGGGTCCCTACCAATTTGCAAGTTGGTGTGACCCTAATGAATGTGAGTGAAATTGTGCCGTGCGTAGAGACATTAAGACTGAACATTAAGCGGGAAATGAATTCACTAAATAATAATCTGGATATACACATCAGTTTTAAGACTTACAGACGCGACTTATATGCAGTGGCGCATTTACCCTTGGTCCACGTGGGCCATGCCCCGGGGCGGCATGCTCGACACAAAAAGGGGGTGTTATAGGTTTGAAGCTATCGGCTGTCTGTGGCATCGGAGCTCCCGAGCAAATGGATTGCATTCATTGCAGTTTTTCTGTTCGATAAAAAGTACTTCTAAGATGGTTCCCAGAAATGTTTCATCTCGATTAAGCAATTATTCAATTTTATCCGTACAGCACAGCTGGTGTAGGAACCTTAGCCGTACAATATTCGTCGACAGCCGCTAGTTCGAATGACTAGAAATTTCATCCATACTCAATCCCGTTTAAAAAGTTAGAAATAAACCGTTAGTTAAAAAATGTGTAAATCTCCGTCACAAGAAAAAACAATGTTTAAAAAGTATAAAAATACAAATTAAATTTAAAAACGCGTCAGGTACCGCTGTACAACGGGTACCGAACAAAAATGTCTCTGTGCGATATTTTTAAATTATTTTTTTTTTGCACTTTTTAAACGTTATTCTTCTGTGCCCGAGTCTTTTTTTATGACGCGGTAATAAATGTGCGGAGGGGGGGGGGGGGGGGGGTGACTGGCACCCCCGCACGCGACAAGGCGGCTCCGGGTCCCCGCTAGTGTCCGCGCGCACTAATCAAAGTGTGTATCGGCGATGAGGCGGCGCAGCGCAAGCATGTGCGTGGCGTGCGGCGTGTCTTTGGTATAGAGCGTGGAGTGCGGCGGGCGGCGCGCCACCTAGGCCTGCTTGACGCGCTTGCGCGGCGGCCCGATGGGCGGGATCTGCTGCTGCTGCGTGGCGAGCGCGCGGAACGCCTCCGCGATCAGGTGCGGGTGCGACGAGATCATGTTCTTCCACCCCGCCGTGTCCATCACGTCCGTCGCGTGACTCCTGAAACATCACAAAGACACTATGTCAGTAATTGAGTTCAACATAACATTCTCTGTACCTTTTCCTCTTTTAATGATCAATTTTTAATTTCATTTCATAAATAAAAATGAACGTAAATCTATCTTGGTCCTTATCTAGGTGGTAGCTTTTTAATTGTAATAATTATCAGCCAACAGCATCATAAGAGGCAATTACAATGCCACTATCACACGAGTCAAGACATAACGTATGTCACGGATTATGTCGCACCAAGCCGCTCTCTCCCTTCCGTAATGCATACGAGGGAAAGAGACGAAATCGATTTATCTCACATTTTGTCTTGTCACAGCCGGCTGTGCTGTTTCTTTGTCTTTCGATCTATAAATGTATTTATGGTTTGTTAATTCGATTGTCGTGACTCCCAAATCCCCAGTTAGTTTTCAGAGCGCCTCGAAGGTCTACAGCTCTACATATCCTAACGACAGACGTCACCTTGTGACGTCAGCCGGGGTCGCGTGCTCTCCGATGCACGGAGGAGGTCACTGAGACAGTCTATATCGTGCCACCGCACGTGACGACTTTGAGCCGATCGTATTATACACAAATCTTAACGGAAGCTGTATTAATCAATGTTTTTTCAAGGCTACTTAAATTGAATTAAGATTAAAGCTCAAGTTATTATACTGACGGAAAATGTTGTTTTAGAAACACAAATTATGTGTTTTAACCGACTTCAAAAAAAAGGAGGAGGTTCTCAATTCGGTTGTATTTTTTTTTTTTGAGATATTTATGTTAATATTAGTCCAAAATAAGATACAAGTAACATTTACGTGGTTTCAGAAATTTCAGGAACTGTTATCAACTTGTATCTTGGTCATTGTTATGATTCATTAGTATGTTACGTTGTTTTTTTTTTTTTTTTTTTTTATACATTTATAGGCAAGTATTTGATCTCGATCTCACCTGATGGTAAGTGACGATGAGATCTACGATGGAGCATACATGCCTAGGTAGGAAGGCGGCAGTAGATCGAGACGCTACATTCACTAGGCACATGCAGCGCAACTGATCTGACCCGCCATCCATGAATAGCAACACCGAACATCATGCCGGAACACGGCTAGGCCGCTTGGCGACATGGCTTTGTTCAGTGGGTGGTGACTAACCACGGCCGAAGCCTACCACCAGTAGAGTTGTCACCTAGTTGGCACCACCCAGGGTCACGTGTAGGGTATCTCGAGGGTACTTAATTCTCCTACGGACGAAGGTGACTTGACCCCGATATTTTATCGTTTTTAAACATTGTATAAAACAGAGAGAGTTCATCCTTTGCCAATAATCACTGCATAACTATAAATCCAAGTACCCCGGCGCGTCTGTTAGTATAGTCCAGAATCCGAAATTGTTAATAGAATCGACTCATAATTACATGATAGTGGCAGAATTCCCATGGCAAGGAATGGCACTTGGCAGATTTCCCATACTAAAACTGGTCAGAAAAGATAACTAAGGTCGCACTAAAATTTCATTGCAGATCACTTTTGTAAATCAATGCCTTCACTAAACATTACTTTGTGTCAGTTGTCAGCTACTCCAATGATGTTATATGCTACGAGTAGAAGAATTTCTAAGGACTGCACACGTGCGGTCTCTAGCTATAAGAGAGAGAATGATTGTGGTACTGACGTGTTAATGAAGTCGATGGTCTGTGCTTTGAGCTGGTCGGCGGAGTGCAGGTCGGCGAGGATGAGTGTGTCGGCCGCCGTCTCCACCGACAGGTTGAGGCAGAGCGCCTCTTCACACATTACTTTTAACCGCTCCAGCGCATACTGAAAAAAAAAACCATATATGTATAGGGATGATACATAAAGCAAACTACAATTGGCTTGTTATTGGACCTAACAACTCTGTCTACGGATTTTGGGTTAAAAGTGTTTAGGTATTTTAAATTAGAATGTAGAAACGAAGTGTACAAATATAATTTGCTGTGTGAGTGTTTATGAAGTCGGCTTATGTTTTTAAGACACGATTCTGTAGTTATATCGATAGAAATGGGTACAGTCGCGGACTTTAATGTAGGACCCATAAGGTCGAATATCGTACAGCAAACGTATACCATAAGAGGTACTATTTGACTGATGTTACTAGAAGCAAATGCTCTCGGATATAACGATATAAGACCTTATTGCATTATAAGTGTCATTGAAAAATATTGAGGACATTATGGATCTCATATTAATGTTCCCGACCGTACCATTGTGTTTTGATACCTACAGCGATATCCGATCCGGTATTACAATACCCATTTAGGTACTTAGTTATCTAATGTTCTAAAATATTACACTCGGTATTTTTGTAATGTGTTATGACTATGGGAATCCCGGGTTTAATTTACGCCTCCAATAATATCTCAATTGCGTCATTATAATAATTAAATTGTTAGAATTCCTTGAACGGTACATCTCTAACTATTTATGTAATGTACCTATTATAAGTGAGAAATTTATTACCTTCCCAATAACATTACTTACAAAATTATAGATTTAAAAAAATATAATATAATTGCATTTTTTATCTTTTACAACATTGTTAAACATTGTCATGACTTAGGATTAGGATTATTAAAACACAAAAACATATAAGTATGCAGTTGAAGTGCACCAAACATCGTCAACTATCAGTCCGTACTAGAACGAGAAGCTTGGCAACCGCGTCGAACTTGCGGTCATTGACTTAAGTACCCTACCTTACACATGGAATTACTTTGATACCTTGATTTTCTATGAATGTTAACTACTCTACTGTATTCAATAATTTACTTAATAATGTGCTCTAAATATTCTATAATAGACGTAGGATCATGGAAGTGTAAGTGTAATATTGTTATCGGTAATGATTAATGCGAATTTACTTAGTGTATTAGCTATATTGTGGTATTTATTTAATACATAGGATAACAATCAGTTGCACAATATTGTGTTAGGATGTAGTATGTGTTTAAATGTATATATGCAACTCACTATAATATCCTCAAGTTACTATCTATTAATGTACTTAATAAAATAAATTTTGCCAGAGGCCTAAACTAAAAGCTATAACAAAGTAATATGCTCTGTGGGTAATGTAGTGAGTTTTCCATTTTGTTTCTTGTGTTACCTTATCGGCGGCAGCTAATAGATCATCCGCCATTTTATCTAAATTGGGCGCGCGGCCGGTGTATATGAAGCGCAGCATCTCCCTCAAAACCTCGTGGTCCACATCCGTGATGTCCACTCGGTTCCGTTTCCGCTCCTCCATCTCATGTTCGAACATTGCCGCGAACACAGGACTCCGCGCTAGAAGTAAAAACATAAAAGTAAATAAATATCGCCACAAGAACACAGTAGCTGTACGGTACCAAACTAAGCAACACTTGTATTATGGGTGCCGTACAATAGCCTGAGGGCGATCCCAGAATATAATTATGTATAATATTAAACATCCGTGTCCCGGGTTTGCCACTACCACGATTCGAACCATATGTGCTAATCTTGTCGTTTAATGTAAGGAAATTATGTTTTAATTCAATTGCTACAGCGTCGTCGTATCAAAAACAATGCTTGGACGGATACGAATATCAATATTTGTGATCCATTTAGCAACCAAAGGGAAAAATGAAGCGAAAATACCGTCACCACAGCGCGGTCGCACTGTTATCATGCTTAACCTACATGCTATTTAATATGTAAACTAACACACTCTAATCATGTGGTCCGGATTCACGTAACACTAATAAAATGACCCATAAAAACAACATATCCAAGTACTTAGTTTCACTCGCAACCGGAGTGCGGAGTGACCAATGTGAAACGGAATTGTACAGAATCACCTACGGGTGTTGTGGTTGATCGTTTGAAGTTGTTGTTGTTTACCGATTGTGGATATATTATGCATGGTGACTAAGCGGAGAAAACTTATTAGTCAGCCAAGTTCGAGTGACATTTTTATTGAAACGGCATGGCAGCACGAAGTCTGCTAACACAATTGTTTGCAAACCTTTCGTTTTCTGTTAGAGCCCATGTCACCACACACTCCCATCGTTAGCGAAGATCGTCAAAACTGAGAGGTCGAAAAACCCTCAACAAGCCCGTGGAAAAGCGAAATTGAATGTTCTTTTGACAAGTCGGCATGAAAATTATCCACTTCCCTCTATTGGAATAAGGCAGTTGGGCAATAAAGGTCAACTAGATTAAAATATTTTTTTTGTATTCTTGACTAGAATGGAGTCACGGGCGACTACAAAAACAGGAAATATCTATAGGAATTGGCATGCCAAAATCATGGAATAATCGCACTTAGGCAATAAGCATCAAGTAGTTTAATATGTTGCCTAACGTTTATAACTATGCTGCCTAACGTATTTAAATTAAACCAATAGTTACCTGCTAATATAGCTTTATGCGCCTGGAATTCCCTTCCTCCTACCGCTAGCGTGACGTCGGAAAACCTCTCGTTGTCGAAGAGCGCCCCCAAATCGTCCGAGAGCCGACATTCCGGCACTTTGAACTGTACCACGTTGCTCTGCCCGCTAATATTGATGCTATCCGCTACGACTGACACCTCACAGAATATTGTGAGCTTGTCTTCGGGTAATAGACCATTCGCTTCATCCAATAAAAAGTCTCTGAAAGCATCAAAAATGTAACATTAAATACTCTTCTTTGAATTTCGGGCCGATTTGATGTTTTGGCAACGAATAGAACAGCGTCATTCAAATTGCCCACTAGAACTAGCTCCGCCTTTCTTATATTAATTTTATTTTCTGAGGTCCAGGAGATATAAGTACAAGGAATTAGGTTCTACAAACAGCAAGTAAGCCCTTGTTGTTGTATCCCTATTGAACAGCGGAAAATTATGGAATGCTGACCGGCAGCTGGTTGGCAAATATTATATTTTAGTGGAATTATTTGTCATTAGCTCCTTGACATAAAACAGTATCCGGGCAAATGCATTAAATTAAATTCCTAGTTTTTAGAATAATAATTTGATGGGTATAAAATTATTTATTCTACGCAGAAATACAGAAATAATTATTTCCTTTTAACAGTGTTGTAATTTATTTAACTACTATTTACGTATTTATGTTTCGGGGCTCGAGCTAGTTTCATAGTCATATCCTATAAAGTCGTGTTCATCCATTGCGTGACATACAAAGGGGTTGGATTATTTCAACCAACATTACGAGACCCCTGGATACACAAATTCTAACGTAACAGCTGTTGCTGCTAAGATTACGCTTATATCACCGGAGGCCTTCGTAACGTGGCGTTTATAGCCCTCATAGAAGTTACCCACGCATTATCAACGATGGGGAATAAAATTATATTGCACCGTTAAATGGGGCCTGCCCCCAAAGTATTAAAATCAAAATCGAAGCTCGAATCGAATTAAAATTCATAGATTAACAAAGAAACTAGCGCGATAAAAGGCATTTCAACGCCGGTATTTTTGTTACTTCAATACAATATTACTTTAGAGATACCCGGATGAGGTAATGTTATAAACATAGAGGCGCGTTTCTAAACTTTATCACGTACTACTCAGCTGTATAGTTTATCACGTAACCAACTAATGAATATTTTATACAACAGTTGAGATAGGAATAAACATACGATAAGCACGCAGCGTACTCACCTCCTAATGAATTTTTTGAAACCCCAATCCTTGCCTTGCACGAATCTGTAGGCGCGCTGTGACTCCATCGCCTTGGTTTCTTCCCGTTTCGCATTTAATATTGAGAACTTGAACTTCGCCCGCACTTCTGATTTATTACACGAAACTAACAATAGGTATAATGATAAATAGTCTTTGCTCTCTTCATCGAGTCCTTTAGGATTAACGCGAAGACACCATTTTAATTTGTCACTAGCACCTGCTGAAAATGTCGATGATTTTAGCACTTCACCCATTTCTTCTCTACAGAAACTAAAATTGTTTATTGTCCACATGTAACTGAACTTAACCACTTTGACCTGAAACAATACAAATGAATTCATTATTAGTTATTTCATTGCAAGTCTACCTGTGCGTTTAATATTTAATATAAGTGAGTGAGACGTGTTTTGGTGTATTGAAATTTAATGGTACATAAAAACTAAAAGAGTAGCATTTATAAAACCCGGTGCATCGGCCTTTATAAATAATGGAAAAGTAGAAATCAGTGAGCAAAGCGCTTAAACAAGGTGTTCGCCGGACGTTTATGCGTGACCTCTCCAGAACAATAAATCTTCTACGGGATGGATTCAAAACTATTCAGCTCGTTATAGTTCTTTGTGCTTTGTCTCTAATTGCCTCGTTGACAGGAGCCATAGAAAACAAACTGTCGGGCTAGGCGTAAGTTTAACGACTTATTTATGGCATATAAAATTTTCTGAACGGAATTCAAAACAACCATTATTCCATTTACAATTCAAGGTTAGGATGTCGGCTGTAATATTTGGGACACGATGACATTGAGGGTCCGATTCTTTTTTTATATTTCAGGTAGCCGAAACCTTAATATTAATCATTGTTGTAGCTTTCAACGGACTTAAGTTGCTATGGTATTATACCATGCAGAAGCGGTAACGTTCTAAAAAGTACCAGCGCGTCGGTGATACATTGGAACGTGTTCGACATGGTGTCAGAGGCCCTGGCCGGCGTCGGGGTGGCCACTCGGGCACCGTGAAGAGGAATAGGCGTAGCGTCGTCGCGGGCGCAGCCTGGGCGCTGCTGGTCGTTGCCCTCGACCGTTGCTTGGCTTGCGGTGCTGCTGGGGTCTCCGGCCGGTCGCCGACCCGAGCCAAGGCCGCCCGCATCATCCCCGCGCATTCGCGGACACACAGATAACATCCATTTGCAGATTCCACTGCGCATAAACGCCTTATTTGTACAGACTTATAACTCGCTGAGATTTATAATCCCGTTCTAGTTCAAGTTCGAGGCGATATTTTACATTCTCTTTTGTTGTTTAGGTAGGTACTTACTTAACAATATTGTACCTACGTACAAATCGATTTCAATAATAGCGTTAAGTTTTCTAATACTTTGGATGCCAATTGATTCAGAGATAAAAAAACATTGGCATTAGTGATGAATTAAATGTATACTATAATTCAGCGACTTTTTAAAAGCGAACGAAAATAGTTTTGAATATGTGTTTTATTGCCTGGAAGGGTTTGGTTCAATGAGTGTTTAATTGAAGCGATAACATTGACGTATTTCCTAGTAGTGAGGAACATGGTTATCTCTAGGCGGCACGTGTATGAAGACGTCGATAACACGTGCTCAACTGTACTCCATACCTTACCACGGATGGATCATTGTTCTCTTAGTAATAACACCAATTAAAACAACATAGGTACGTACATTATCACGTCAGCACGTTTTCACGTTAAAATTATATATTGTTATTCTCATTCCGTTAGGTAACGGGCAAGATATTATGATGAATAAACTACGAATATTTCTTGAAACATTTGAGAGAGGCCTTAATAAGTTATAGGTGTAGCAGCGTGTCGAAGCAAAAAAAACTCCGTTATTGCAGACTAAATAGTTTTTTTTTTGGCAAAAAGCGTCAAAAAAGGTAATAGCGGATCGGGTCGTCTATGTCGTTCAACGGTCGTTCCAATTACTCGAGCGGTGACTATACGCCAGTAAAAATAAAATAATACAATAAGAATGAAACATATCACTAACAATGTGACAATCCAAATCTTATCGGTGGCAGTAACTCCGTTACAGGTATTACTGGTACGCATTTCAGTGACGTCCGAGAGAGCAAATATTTGTTACGTAACGTGCGCAAATGTAATGATGGTATTTTTTTTAACATTGTAACGCAAGATATTAATGTTTCACTTAAAATAACTCATTTATTGAATTTTACTAGAGACTTCAATATCGTTAAATCGTCGTCGGTCACGTTGCGTTGGTACCGATGACCGCATACCGTAGGCTACTGATGGCTGTAGATCAGCTTCGCCACGTGACGCACGAGTCACCTCTACGGTTTGAACATCGCACACAACGTGTATAACGCTTCCTAGTTGGTTTAAAATATGTACACATATTAACACAATCTGCATGTGTGCGCAACCATTTCAAGTTCATCGATAACGACCACGGTAAACAATTATTATCGCGTATTCGTAGCTCTACATCGAACGGTTTTGTTATTTACGACGTGTACCGCTTAGTTTTACTGCCACATTACCTTCATATACCCATGTTTTCGCTTATAATCTATATTAACGGCCGGATCATATAAGTTTCATTATATTTTAAGAAATGTGACATCTGTTATGGCTAATATCGCGATTGGCTAATAACGGAACATATTTCAGTGCTGCTGTTCAATCAAAGACATCAAAACCGTTTCTCGTATAGGTCCTTGAGCTTATGCAACCATCAAGTCACCAGTCCTCAAACTGAACTGGCGTCAACCTATTTGTTCTCACGCGACGCTTACGCGTGCTTGACCTATTCAATAAGAACCCACGCACCCACGACGTTATAATGGTGATTCTATTACTGAAGCTTTGTCTCTTAACTAAAGATTATCTATTATCTAAGTTAGTTCGTCCCGTTAGCCCGTTCAATTAATCTAAACGCTTAGTGAAAACCGAGAGCCCAAATCCCTAGTGCAAAAGCGCTTCGCTTCTTTTTGTCTTCTAAGGAGAGACACTTGTTGTGGACATAGAAAATAGGGTTTAATATGCCAGGTACAATAATTTCTTAAGTCAGGTATTCTTTTCCCGTGACAGCTAGGTCACGAGACTAGCCCATGACTACATCACCAGGCATCTTCACCCAATGAGCGATTCTATTAAAGATATCAAATAATGGCAGCACTGATCGTGACGTAGTCTTGGACCATCTTCGAAAGAGAATACCTGGCGCGGCATATTATAATACTGTAGTGTTTATTACCTGTGTGAAGCACCAGTTCTCTGCGACGGGCGTATTCCCGTCGTGCAACGGGCTGGGCACGCGGCTCACCGCCATCCCGCCGGCGCCGTTCGAGGAGACGCGCGCCGACTGTGGAGCGGGCGCGCCGCCGCCCGACCCTCCACCGCCGCACTCGCTGCCCGACCCGAGCCTGCAGCAAACATAACATAGCGTTACATAGATGTACGGTTATGAGACGATAACATTTTCCTGGTACAGATTTCAGGCTTGACGATATTAGTGAGACACCGGTAACTCTGTATACCGGTGGGGCTCTAAGTATACATAAAAGTTAAAATTGCACAAAAAGGAGAACCTTAAATGGTACACCCTTAACATTATTAGATGAAGCCATACCTAGGTCAAAGTATAAATCAAAATGAAGAGCACAATCGCGTTTCTTTCCCTATGACACAGTTAATAAAATAGATACTAAACTTCCAGTATTTATGTTTGAAGATTAATGTATAACAAGTACTTAATAGAAAGTGGTATTGTTATCCAAATAAGTGGGCTTTAAATTTATTAGATGATCAAATGGATGAATAGGAAGCTCATTTCACAACCATTATCAAAATCGGTAGGTACATCGCTGATGGTGGGGTCGAATACAATACGACGAGGTAGAGTGGGCAACAACAGACTTTCTCTATTCAATTCGAAAAATATTTGGCGCGAAAGTGTAATTCAGAAAACATGTATAAAATATAATAATTTGTTTATGGTGTAACTTTTAAGTAATAGGAATAAGGTTAAATGGGTAAATATTTGAAAAAATCGCAACAAAATAACTAACATAAAAACAAAATAACTATGTTCAACTGTTTGCATTACCATGACCTCATCAATTCTTTTTATTGTTGAATATCATTCGCATGTGTCTACACATTTGTTTTATTTGTGTCTTCAGAAGCGTAATGACAGACCTTTGTAGGAGCTGTTTTCTAGGTTAGCAGTCCATTGCTATGATCGTACGAGCTTTATTTACCCGTGAATAACATAACAATGTGTTGATAACTGGTTTGTTGTCTTGAACACAGGTGATAAATAAATCTAGAGTAGCATTAAGGCAATTAAAATGGTTAATATTAATGAACCTCTCATGTTTGCATGCTTCATTAACTTCCTTAAAGTTGTCCCATTCCCATTAGGCAATGAACTTTTGAAATACCTTCTCGCGCAAGCCAAGGGCCACAGCGGTTTTCAATGAGAATATTATGAGTGTGTTGAAAGTCCCTTTCTACTTATAGGATGCTTTCAATTAAGACGGTTACGGACTGCTGCCGCACGGTTGTGTTCTTTTATACAGTTACCAGCTGTCTGTCGGGATGCGACAGAAGTTAGTGGTCTGAGCAGCGACAGTGTTGGCGTTTCTAACTGCTCTCGCAGTGTCAAATTAGTATGAAAAAATAACCACCCGGGCGCACCCCAGCCGACGACGGCAGCCGTCTAGATTAAAAGCCCACTATGCATCTCTCCTTCGTTTCTGACTGAAGTATCCTCCGAACTAACGCAAGACAGCGAATCGCTTTCGTCGATCGTGCATTGTAGGGACAAATTGAACGCAGGCTGGCGCGGCCAGCCTCGCTCGCTTGCATCCATTCTTAATACTTTCACGAACTCAAATAAGATTTTTAACAACATGCTGTTACATAAGGTGCGTCACACGATGTTCATGCTTTGTAATTTACCTAGCAACATCATGTTGTTACGTACCTAGTCTTTAAGTGGGTCTTGGCACACCACACACTCCAATACCACTGTTACTCCTGTGAGCCAGGACCTACAGCGGTGTCATGAAAAGATTAATACTCGGCGAGACCCCGGAACAAGCTAACTGTCGCAGTACGTACCACATCTGTGAAAATGATTACCCATCTTATATTTTAAATCATTTATGTATGATTTAAAATATAAGTCATGTACTGGTCCAGCTAGACTAATGGATTCTAACGTCGATAAAATCAATTTAATGCGTTCAGTGTATACGAGTAGATAGTCAAACCTTAATAAATACTGATACGCTAACGAGTGACCCAGTCGCCGATAAGCAATACCTGCAACTTCTCATGGAATTGAATGCACGGCAAAAAAGTAGCAAAGTCGTAATACGCCAATCAACGATCGCAGTTTCGCTTCCCAAATCTGGGACGCGAGCACAATACATAGGTACACACTTTATACACTTTACGTAGGTACCTACCGGTAGGACGTTGTTAGTGAACAATGACGAATCGACGAAAGAAGAGTTACACACTTACAAAATATCTCTCGGCTTTTGGGTTTCGGTGCCGTCAAAATGTCGAGAGTATCTCGAAGTGGGACATGTACAATGCGCGAGATATGGCCGTCCTGCGAGACTTTCACGAACTGTATTTCGATTACCAAATACGCGTTAGAATCTGTGTCAGTTTCATCACCGCACTGCATCCGTTCACAGACCGCGTGCGGTCGGTTTTTGTAAAGGTATAATGGTATCGCGCCAGTTAACCGCTGCTTATGTGGTCAGCTCCGGATTTTCACTAGGACGAGCAAATCTTTCAACATTATATAAAATGTACCTGATACGGTTTGGGGCAAAAATATTGACTGCATTTATGCCGTAAAATCTATTCCCATAAATGTCATATGCATATAATTATAAATTAATCTAAGCAGGTCATGGGTCAGGCGTATGCTTCACTGGATTACCTTTCAAAATGATCATACAAAAAGGATATGCTTAACTACGTAGGTATACATATATCCAGCAGACAATGTAAGCACGAGCGAATGGTGGAATTGTTGATAACAACTGGATTTCTTGGGAACTGAACAGTAGTTTAGTGTGAGAACGTGTAAAATAGGATAGGATGGCGATGGCTGAACTACATATGAGAGAAACAGCCACTGTTTATCATGTAAAAAACGTCGAACCAGTATCTAAGAAATATAATTATAACAGGAAAAGCTCGAAATAGGACTCTCAACACAAATAAGTTGGTATGAAATGGGTAATGATGGACTGCATTCGAGGACTGATATTAAGTGTGTCAAACATAAAATAAAAAAGTGTCACAGCACTAAATAAAAGTAGGCTAAGTGAATTAATCGACACGACCCAGAAACTGCGTCTGCGGAGACGCGAGTTTGACTAGTGATGTGATGTTGAAAAGTTAATTATTTTATACACAGCCTATATATTTTTTCGGCCCAGTTTTCGATGCACGTCTTACCTGCATCAAATTAACCCGGTTTAAATATTAATTCTTATAACCATGATTTTATATACATATTTATTTATATTTTTTTATAGATGGACGTTTTTAAACTCGATATTTCTGTTGCTGGGCTGTAGATAAGATATCGTATGTGCAACGATCCGTCCGAGGTCGATCAACAATTTGCCACTGTGGCAAATGGAGCGGCCCGACCGACCTACATTCAGCTTCAGTAAACCGCTCCTATGGCGATTAACAATAGGTGAATCATCATATCAACTCATCTATTACTTTTGGCCTACATAGTCATGTATCACGATTACACAAACGGTATTCGTGTGACGTTTTTTGAGTAAGAAGACAGTGAGATGATAGCGATTTGTTACACTTTGATGTATGGAGGTTGCGGTGCGGCCGGATGGCCCTTGTGGTAGACCACCCACCGGTTGGACCACCTCGCTGACGACAGCAAAAAACTATTATGTATGTATTGTAAATGATAGCGTTTTTGTCAAGACCGATTCATTAGTTTAACATGTTTTTTTTGGCTTAGACTAAACAGGTATTAAAGTTAAGAACCTTGCCATTATAAAATGAGTTTCTACAACGCGTGGTATTTTTGTTTTTTTATTAAATAACTCGCTTGAAGAATTTACTTTAAATAGATAAGTATATTCAACTTGACCAGTATAGTAAGTATTATGCTATTTATTTGAAACCATATTACATAATCAAAACTAATTATGGTTTTGTACTTTCAAACTGGTACTATACCTATAAAGATGTTATAAAAAGCTTATTTTTACCGAATGCAGCAACTATAAATCATATTGATGTGAATACATACATACAACATTGGGTTTACTATAAATAAGAAATGTGTGTATCACTGAAATCATCATTCATTGAAGCCAATTATTGGTAAACTGGTAATTCTAGTAAGATCAATGGTGTGTGGTGCAATATACCTGTGGCGCGTCAGAAAAAATCAATCAATGGTCACATTCAGATACATAATTTATACAACATTTTTGATATGAATTTGTGTGAAGTCAACAACCCGTGAAATGTTGAGAAATCTACGTTGTAGAGCGTATCATCGGTCTCCCGTGGTCTTATTATAGATGTCACCCGACCTGCTCGCATCCTCTTCTATATTTAAGTCCTCTCCACGTCGTTTCACTACATCATCGGGTTCGGTTGGTAAATCTCAAACCGTAAGTAGGTGCTATAAAACTGGGACCGGCGGCAGCGTTGTCACATCAACAGACTGATTTATTATTGGGTCAAGAGAATAAAAAGTCACGAATGAGGCTCTTCACATTATGTACATTTCCACGAATAGTAAATTGTGAGATTGTTTTTTTAATATCAGGGCATAGCTATGCGCTATGGCACAATAACGGTTTGCTTTAATCTCCTACCAATCATATTTTTATTGTTATTTTAACTGTTTGTATAACCGACATAAGTTGTATCTGACTCACTCGATATATTGTAAAATTAACCATTGCTCATGCACCATAAGTTGAATAATAAGGTTATATAATAGCTCAAAATAAGTGGCTTAAATTATTACAGCAGTTTTCCGCAACACGACATACTCGTAACTTAAATAGTATTCAAATAATAATATACCCTGAAAGGTTTACAATAACGACGCACAGCCATAAATTTGCAATCAATAATGATAATGAATGGCGGACACATGGCGACACAATGGAATCGGAATAAGGACGATAGAACAATGAATGTCCTGATACGCACAAGACTGGTTTAATTTTGCAAAGGGTGGTGCAGCGGGCGAGCCAAGGGGGGGAGTAACCAAGTGAGCATTGCCCTCTTAACGATGACTGCGTGCTGTGACTCAGACGCCCTGAGGACGACCCGACATTATAGGGTCCTCGACTGGGTTCTGAAGGACGGCTTGTTTACCGCGAACAAATATTCCTACGATATCGCCTTTGTTATTGTAAGCTTTATAATTTTCATTGATTTGTTGAGAAACAGTTGCGTGTAGTTTCAACAATAATAGGAATGTCTTTGTAATATGAATCGGTTGAATTACTCAAAACCAAATAACACATCAATGGATTATATGTATACAACAAATAAGCTAGCATTATATAATTTGTTCTAGGTTATATATAGGACAATCGTGTCTCAACGACAAATATTCTATCGTTAAAAAAGTATGGAGCTGTTAACTCAGAATCAGAATCAGAATCAGAATATTTTTTATTCACGTAGACCATTATTGTACAGTACTTATGAATACTCATTAAAACATATACTTCAAAAAGCTATTACAACAATCGAACTGGATAATAAAATACATCGATCAGGTAGAGATACACTGACCAGCTCAAACCAGTGGAGAAAGAGTAGACTCGTGCTCTTTCTATCGCACACGCGCTATTTAATGGCAATGACGTCAGCCGCTATGTTAATTTAATATTTGTTTCTGATCAGAATTTCTAAATGTCCTTGTTTTCCTCATTGTTAAAGTAATTCCAAAATTTATTTTTATTTCGCTGTTCGTAATCGTAAAACCAATTAAGTATACAATGATTATGCAATAAAACATGTTAAACACATATTATGTGTTTGATAGTTATAGTGATCTTTATAATACCTACTGTAACACGTTTCAAAGACACATTGAAGACTGTTGAAGTGGACACGAGGTCGCCACGCCTTGTACACAATGCGAGTAAACGATGTTCTGTCCTGTCCAGTGCTGTGGCCATATTAATAATAGTGGTAGGTATTGTAACATGTCCGGTGGTGACGTAACAAATACACATCGATGTACACCAATTTTATTAGCGAAACTCGATTTTCTATACATATAAATAAAATTGGAGTGTCTGTTTGTAATATTAAAATAACCGCTTTTTACCAAGTGCATTTAGATGTATACACGGTACCTATACCAAAACAACATTTTTTAAAATTGTTGTCTGTCTGTCTGTCTGTTTGTTCCGGGTAATCTCTGAAATGGCTGGACCGATTTTGACGGGACTTTCACTGACAGATAGCTGACGTAACAAGGAGTAACTTAGGCTACTTTTATTTTAGAAAAAGAAATAGGATCGCAGGAAAAAAAAAAAAACAGTGTTGCAGCGCTGCGCCTGATTAAGTTTGATAGCAACAACCTGCAATGCGTCCCGCGGGCTCAGAACACGCGAAGCAGGCTGTTGCCAACGGTTGTGTCTTTGTTAAATACCACGCGGACGAAGTCGCGGGTAACAGCTAGTATATATATAAATATTTGTTTAATTGACTAAAGTATTAATATCTATAAATACATGTTATATTGGTAGCCTTGCTTGAGCTAAGCAGTTGGTTCCTAAAGCTTATGATGACACGATGCAAATAAAAATATATTTGATAGTTTTGCAAAGATTTTCGTCGGTTTGTCATTGATAAACTGCGTATTCCTTGCCTTACCATAAACGATTAAAGTATTATAGTCACTAGTGTTTTATTATTCTTATTCTGTAAACACATTAGATAAACGAATAAACAGTATACTATGTCGGTAGAGCAATAGAATGTAATACATATTTATGTTATTTGTAGTATGTATGTATAACGACGACGACTTATATATTTGCTTTGTAACAAATGACAACAACACCATAGACACAGGATAAAAATAACCCATTTAATTATTCTACATGGGCGTTTGTGCTTAAGTAGCCTACCTTATGGATCTGACAGACGAATTAAACACAAAGGAAATTTTAATAAGTACTTCCTTACAAAGGTACCTACTAAGTACTTAGCTTACTTACATAAAGCTTTTGTGAAAATCTTCCTAAAGATTTTTTTGGAATAAAGCATTGAAATGTCTGACCGTGTGTGTTGCCAAATATTAAAAACGTCTGAACAAATGTAAAACGCATTCGCAAATGTACAAGGTGATTTTGCCTAGAGACACGAAGATACTTGATTTAAATGCGATGTGATGATACAAACAGAAACAGCGCAAATTATAGGTGTGACGTGGAATAATCAAACACATGATGTGTTCAAGGTTGCGGCAGCCGTCATCGTCTCACAGTCCGTTGTGTATAATAACTACCAAAACGTCATAAGATAATGCTTCTAGGAAGAGAACCTAACAAAACTTGAGTAGCCTCTGTAATAAAAAAATACATGTGCAACCATACATAACAGCCTACAAATGCATTTGCGGAAAATGAACATGGAAAGTCTCTCTGAACGGCTATAAACACAAATGAGTTACGAAAGTGCAAAATGATCAGCCCTTACCTGCTACAGCTACTTATAAAATATCATCTATTTCAATTTCATTGTGCTATCTCGGTGACAACAGAAAGGGATGGTGAACAAAAGAAAAGGACAGGCGCACCATACTCCCATGTACCGACGACATCGATACGGAGGTGGTCCAAGGAACTGGAGAGGCACTATAGTTGCTCCAAATAAAAAGTGGTTCTTATGCACATAGACGGAAGACTCACAATAGAACGGTAATTGTGCTTAGCTAAAGATACCGTGGTAATTGCTTTGTTGCTCATTCTACTGTGTACATAACGTAATATTATAATTTTTGTTGCCAACAGACTCGATTAACAATCGATTAAGTTTATACGAAGACGCAATCATTTATAAGTCAAGATGTTAATAGTTATCTGTAATATTGAACTATACGATTGTAGGCGCAGGTCCACCTTCGCGATAATAGATTTTGCTCTGCTGCTTGACCCTAAATCATCATAGCGTGATGATGTATATATTGCCTATCCTTCGACTCTATTTGTTACATACTCAATTCCTTTGAGTATTTCTACTAGGTCCAGCCTTTCTCAAGTGATGCGCTTACTAACAAACGGCATTGAATTTTTATTTATATAGGTAGGTACTTCGATAGATTTTCAACATACGAAGTCACACACATCCCAGTGACAGTTTTATAATTAGAATAGATTACATAAATAAATTATTCCGCAGTTGGAGCCAGCACGCGTACGCGGAACTAAATGCTTACCACCTTTATTTGTCCGAGATGTGCGAGGACGCGCAAGGTGACCGCGACACGGGCGGCGCGGGCGCCGCACAATACGTAACGCTGCCTGCCACACACTGACCTCTATTACTGCTGGACTGGAGATAGACATAGTCCTTTTGTGCCTATTTCATTTTCGCAATTTTTGGCGCTTATAGCAGTGTTAGTAGTTAGTGAGTGTCCACGAAACGAATGTGAAGATATGACATGTGACAACTATGTCGAAAAACTTTTAATAAAATGGATTAAGTACTTTAAGTCATTTATAAATGTATGCTGTAAGTGTTGTTTCACTGAAATACAGAGATAAATACAGAAACGCTCGAAACAACGCGACGGTCATTTGCATTAAATGTTAAATTTAGTTCGGGAGACGCTCGATGATGCGCTTCAAATCGGTACAAAAAATAATTATCATTTTGTACTGTAAATCAAGTCCAGAATTATTTACAGGTCAGTGCTGCCACATGACGGCCATACAGCCAAACTCGTGTCGGTCTGCGGATTCCAGTTAGTCCTCCGCCACCACTTATAATAATCTGTACTGTAGGTACCTTTTCCGTGTATTGTAAGAACAATAATACTGCGAGTGTGAGGTTCGTTCATTACACTATCGTTCACTGTAATGATGATAGAGTTGCTCGTAACACAGGGTCATATTACATAATAACTTTTCTGGGATCATTTATAAATATGCAATCGTATATGTACGTACAAATATAATGCAGTAGTAGATCAACTTATAATATGTACTAATAACCATTTTGAGGACGTGTTACTCGTTCTTTCAAAGAGACGAAAACTGAATTAATTCAGGCAAGGAAGCCGTTGAGTTCAAATTGCGATATGAAAAATTAATATAAAATTTATCTATCTCGAAACACACAATTTCTCTCAAACCAAATGCACTAAGTACAATTATTAAAACATTGGAAAAAGTGTCGGTTGTGCGTATATCTTCAGGAAGTTTATATAATTGATAAATGATAAAGTATACTCAGAATACTTGTAACGTAGGTATATGTACGATACACAATATTTCGGCAATAAAATGATATCGCTGTGACATTGAGAGATAAAATAATCAATGAAAGTCACCATATTACAAAAATAGTTTCTACCTAATTACATACGAAGCAATCTCAATTATGAAAATGTACCATTTATCTTATAAACGATTGGTAGAGTCTACAGTAAGTACCCCAAATGTGAGATTTATCGTAAGCTATAATCAGACTATAGACTAAAGACAAAAAATTTACAGCTGGATATTGACCTTCCCAAATTTTATAATTTACTTTAAAAAAAACCATGAAAATAGAATTACAAATCTGCAATGTTTATATAAGAATCCCATGTTTTCTAGAAGGAAGCGTCAATAGATACTTGGCATGGATCCAGTATTGTATTAACAGCAGCTTCTTACCCACATACATTACGAAACTGATCTACTTCAGATGTTTTAGGACCAAGAAGTATCTTATTCAACCGAAACTCAGTTTGATTAGCATCGAAACGTTGTGTTACCATAACCGGCCAAATGTTAAGGTTGAGTATTCGTGTTACTACGCAACGACTTCACGTTTCCTGGTGGTAAATCAGATTATTGTTAAGTTGTAAAAGACGGGAGTTGCTGTCGCTCACCGACGATCTTGAAGTTAAGGAAATGAGACAGAATTATAAAAGCGCGCATAACCTCTGCTGTCGAGTAATAGAACGGCTGGCCTCGTGTGGAATCGAGCGATGGATCGACAAACTGAATAATGGTGAGACTACGTCGTTACGTCATGACCTTCATAGGCCGGTACTGTGACGTAGACGCACTCACGCCTACTTGCTTGCACGTGGCTCGATAAAACCAACGTTATTAGCGAATCTGTTCACATGGAAATGGCAAATAAAAAACTATTGAAAGCCGCAGTTATTTTTTTACGTTACCGTAATGCAATGTTAGCGTATAAATGGCAACTGCTCTTACTGAAGTACTTTCAAATCATTTAATATTATAACAGACTACCTATATGATATTAATTCATACATTGTTATTCAATTTGCACTGTGCAGAGACTTTATTTATAAGTAAGTATGCCAGTGTTAAAAAACCAAATTAATTAAAAAAAAGAACACAAATTATGCAAACTATTAATTAAGTTAAGTAAATGATTAAAATAAGTAAAATAAAGCTTAAAAATATTACGTACTTCAATGAAGAGGAGCGTGCGGTTTGCTGATTATACCTAGAAAGGAAATGACAATATATTGTTATAGTAATAAAATAGACGTTGAAGGTGGCAAGAGGCCTAGGATCAAGGCTCGCAATACAAAAGATTATCATGGGCACAGTACTACGGGCGAGGATACGCTACGACGCGGAAGCGTCTGAGCGAGGACAAGGACGGTCGGCCAATTCACAAACTGATCGCACGGCCAGCTGGAGCTGTTAACTCCAACCGGTAAATTTAAATACTATAACCTATACCCGCGCTCGACTCCTATTACTTCTTTATATTTGGTTTTACGGCTTTGGGCACTAGCAATTCGAGGCTAATCCGTTGAATTACGAGTATTTTCACATTTTTACGGGTGCTGATTTTTACTGATAAACATCTATTTTCCAGTATTGCCAACAAAGTTTTGTATTTTTATAAAACTGAATTAAATCGGAGAAATATGCATACTACGGCCAAGATGGAAGCCCACAGACCCCGTATGCAAATAAAACGTGCAAGTATCCCCTCACGGAGGGATTATTTTGAAATTATTACGACGGCACCTAACATGTTTTAAATACAAAGAGTGATGTGAGCAAGAGTTTATGCGTTGCGGTTATGTAACAACGCGACATATACGCTAGCGAAGGTGGGTGAACGTGGAGTCCGACCCCGCCACCGAACACCATAGCATTTGGCAACACGGCTATTGGAAAGCAAAGACATTGATGGCTGTGTAACGCTGCCTGCAGACGATAATCTAACTAGGGCAGATTGATTTATAACTCAAACAAGAAACTGTGCCACCTCGGCCCTACTGCAGTGTGTTCTACATTGTTTCACCATGAATATGCAATCGCAAATAGATATTTAACAGACACAAACGTTTATTTATACAATGATCTCGTGATTTTAAACCCACTTCATTGTCTTTGGCGAGTTATTTCAGGTAGAGTCCTATAATTATTTAAGTAAAATGACACTGAACCACTCTCAACCAGCTTGGCCTCAACTTTTATTGTCCTATGAATTACTAGATGGCCAAAATGATTGGCAGGACCTTGACCTCAACCTAATATTAATTGAATGACCCCACTTCCTACATTTGCGAGGGTCGTCACTCTCTATTGGCTTTAATTCTGACTAACAGATACCGATGGCCATTTGGGCCATACCTATTTTAAAATATAGTTCTCATGATAATACGGTATGTTCATGCTAAACGCGAAGCACACATACTAAATTCTATATGCTACAAGTATAAGAAAACATTGTATATTATCGAAGTTGTATTAGGTATTCTATTAAAAATGTGACTAATTTAAATAAGTACTTTAATAAAAAATCTACAATTCATACTAGTAATCACGTTACCGCGTGACTGGGACCTTGGCAACACCCATAAGAATTAAATAGTAATGAAAAATGAACAGGCCTCGCTACACTGGTCCAGTAGGAGTTAAGAGCTATAAGTATAGAAGTGAAGGTCGGTCCATCCATCCTCCAACCCGGAACTCAAAACTAAAACCTTGCGCATTGTTTAGCAAATAGTAGCTATTACACCAGCGGGGTCACAGTAAATTGTATTGAATAATCTAATAATTTATTATACATAACTTATACAGGTAATTTAAATACAGAAGAGCAACCTATGCGAATAACCCGATTACGTTATCGTGCGAATGTATCTACTCTGAACCTACCTACAGGTTAAATAAATGGTTATATTTCTTTTAACATAACCACAATATATGTTAGCTTCTTCGGGATAGTAAGTATCTACGTTAAGTTCATATTTTTATTGCGCTCTCGCTCTACTTAGTTATTAAGATTATTTACTAGCCCTGACATGATATACGTCGAATGGGTGTAGGTGTGAGTATACCTATAGAGAGATCACGTGTGACGGTGTGCGTTTGTCGAGCTCCCCGAGGCGTTCGGCAGCAGTCGGTACCACCAGCCAGCTCAGCACCGAGCATCGAGAACGCGACCCGATTCGCCGCCCGAGAAAGCATCGACAAAACTCGGTTGAGGCCGCGCACAAAACCAGCGGACGCACACTTTCAGACTTCGTATGCGAACCGTGTGTAATATTAAGAAATACTAGACAAAAACGATCGAAATCGACCGTCAATAATTACAAAAAATCTAGAACAGAGGTAACAATGGTTTGGCAGGGTACAATACGACGTACTGCCTCTACATACATTCTGCAATTATGCTCAAACGGATATTTCTTTATTAAATGTAAAGATATATAAATAATTAATTAAGTAAGTTTTTGAGTATAAACAAATTAAAAATATAATTAAAAATGAATGACTTAGGTACACAAATCTTGGCAATATTTATAAGGTACATATCATATGGGATGTGTGTTCCAAGGTGGCATAGAGTTAACGCTAAATTTGTCCGTTTAAAACATATTTGTCGAGTTACGTTACGTCCGTGACCTTGATTTTGATGCCCCTGTTCTACTTTACTACATCTGAACAATTCTGTAACCATATGTTAAATTAGCGCAAGTGAAGAATATAATTGATGACCATTTATAAATTGTCGCTACCTTATGCCACTTATACTCTCTGTCGCTATGATACAATCTTAGCCTAAGACTAATAACAATTAAGCTTAGTTGTTCTAAACCATTATATCACAAAACACAATTGACGACTTTCAAAAACCTTCTTCTCAGCAGAAAAAACCGGGTCAAATTTGACATCGTAATGCATTTGACCTACATGGTGGAATTGGCATTTGAAAAAATTGGGCAAGGCCTCCGTGTGTATTAAACGATTGTTTTGTAGGGCAACGGTTAACATGGTACTTTGGCGAGTAAAATGCAATTATATTTGCACATACCTACATCAAATAGATAAACAAGATAACTAGTAAGTCGTATAAAACGACGTGAATGAAAGGTGAGCCAAGACTGATGAATCAGAAATGCGTTAAATACAAGACGTATACAAACGATCTTTGCGCACTAGAGCGTCCAACGTTGGTTTCAGGTCATGCTGTATAGTAAGGGGCACAAGGTAAAAGATGGTGCATTGAAAATGGCCTTAAGCCCAATAGCGATCTGCTGCGCGGCGCGTTGCTTCCTATTGGCGACGTGGCGACAATGCCAACGGCGCTGCCGACTGCTGCGAAGGTAACGAGCTGGAGTGGTCCATCACAGCTCCATCGCTAACTCATTCTCACTTACATACTTATTCATCATTATTAGCACCTAAAACCAGGGTAGCCCAAAAATGAATCTTCGCGTACAAGCCTTTTTATACGTATCAATCAACATACTTCATTTGACCTCGTTATCTGTAATTAACTAATTACGTAAGTAGTAATAAACAAAAATGAAAGAAGTTAAATTGAACGAATAGTCAATATTATTTTCTGATATCTCAAGTGCTGGCTGCTAATCTAATAGTCAAAGTCATGTTTTATGGAAGATTTATGAATAACAAAATGTTGGTCAAGTATGCATCGCCCCAAAATTTGTGACCTCTATGTGAGTTGTCTTAAGCCTCTCAAAAGAATAGAGTTAAACAATAGTAACGTAATACTTACATTACTGATTATTCATAATGCGTATTTTTTTTTACCGTATATGTACGCATTTTTTTTCTATTCAGTCAGTAACATAATCGACGCGTTGCGTTCAACAGCAAGTACATCATTATATTAAAAAAATGAGAGAGCGCATACGAATTAATGAAAGGAGCGGCTCTGGATCTCTTCATATTAGCAAAGGGGGGTGATCATAAGCGACCCGACTAGGAAGGTGAAACATAAATACAGTTTTACAGGTCAACAGAGGCAGGGGGTGTCTACCAGAGGGTGGTAGAGGCGCAAAAGGCGTAGGGATCGCGCCGCGCGGGGAGGACCCTGACACAGATCCGAACTCATCAGTGAAGCGCCGCGAAGGTCTCGAGATTCGGCTTCTATATCATCGATTCCTGCACGCACCATGCCGCGTTACGCACAAAATGGGTCAACGGGCTCGCCTCACCGACAAAGTTGGAGAGCGCGGGTTGTCCCCGTTCCGAATTGCTCCCTCGGCAAATTAACGCTTCGCGCTACCGTTACTACGCTCCAAATCGGCAACCAATAAATAACACGATAGCCTATATACAAGATTGTTGATATGTATACTTCAATTTAAAATGTAATTTCATGTGTATTGCGTTCTATGTTGATCTCCTAAAAATTTTTTTTTAAGTAGTTATTTTTATTTATGCCCACATTTATTAACTAATAGACCTCATTAATAATGACTAGAGCGTCGTGTGGGCACGCGAATTGAGAGAACGTACGTGACCGGGTCTCGTCACAGTTTCATGAGCCACTTTCAGCTCAGTAATGGCAACGGCGAGTATTGCAGTAGCGTTGCGAAACTCCTCACCTCCATTTCGCGGGGCTCAGCACATGTTATCACATCACGCATTTCACTTTGTAGGTATAACTAAAAATTCTACATACATACAATATCTACATCTTAGATTAGACATGCATGACTCGACGACATTACTTTGGAGTTCAATGTAAATACATTTCCTGTCTCTATAAGGACACAGACGTTGCTAAATAAGTAGTTGCTTATCAAGATTGCTTGAAACACATTATTGTACGATTTATTTGAATATTGAAACGTATCATTTACATAAATAAATAGTAGCGCACAATATTAGGTAGATTTAGAGCCGATAAGCGTGCAGTAAAAGAAATCCAAACGGTTCAGAGGCGTGTGTTGGTGAAACTAATCGAGATCATCGCACAAAGAGAAGGCGCCACGCACCGTGCCGAAGAAACACGGATCGAGTGATTCGGAGCGACGTACTTTCCATCGACAAAGACGCGATATTCAAATTATGAAGTTTCACTAAAGAGATGGCCGCAAAACAAATGGCAACCGTTCTCTCCATATTATTTAAAGCGAAAGAGAAATACATTGCGTAACAATAGCATTTCAAGTCGTAACATTATTCATTCAGAGTTTATTCTCGAATCAATTTTTAACTGCAATTTTAATATAAATGAATAGGAGTATGCTATATTATAATAGCCAAAAGACTCGAGACTCTTGGACAGGTCCATAACAATCAGCTTTACAATAATCAATTGTTAATATTTACTTATGCAAATAAGACACTTTTGAAGATATACTAGAAAGAATGTGCTTCAGAATTTGACCCGTATGGGTAGAATAATAAGATTGCAACGAACAATCAAGCTCAAGAATATGGGACCTCTTTGGTCCACCAGGCACAGAATTTTTTGAGGTTACTTAGCCAAAATTGCTGTCGGGCTCCGAAAGAAGATAGCACTAAAAGAGGATACTACAACAATTATAGTCAAACAAAAAACCATTAAGTAGCAGCAGTTTTAGAACTCTCCACCCATACGCCAAAACTTGGTAGGTACTAGAAAATGTAAAGTTTAATGTTCGGGTATAAAGTTACACTATGACTCAAGAATGAGAAAAATAATATATTTAGCTTCCAAAAGGTTTAGTAGTGTGCTCGTACGTTTGATAGCCTTGGCCTTGTAGTGTACGGGTGTACGATAATAAGGAAGAGTTGGAAATATACATATGTAATGGGTGTATTAATACATTTTTAATCAACATTATTACATAACTAGCTGTTGCCCGCGACTTCGTTCGCGTCTTTAAATTGATATCACTTTTTTATTTAAGATCTGATTGAAATAAAACAAACACTAAATTTTAAATGAAGCTTACCACAATTCATTAGTGAACAAACAAACATTCTAACAATCATTGTTTTTATTGCGTTGATAAAGGTTATCCCCCAATAATAGTTATTTTTTTTAATATATCTGCCGTGTACAGACAGCAATAAGTTACATTTTTATTATTTGTATAGATTTGGCGCGAGTAGTGGTGGTTGCTTTATGTATTTAAAGTTCTTTGTTGTGCAAATAAATCAAATTATTCATTTTCAATTTTAGGCGGTACAACAAATGTGACAATACTTACCTGGCTACATACTTTACAAACCAACAAAAGCTTTGCAAAGTTACGACTTGTGTGTAAATAATTACATGAAAATAATTTCCTAAGATAGCATTATTAGAACGTTATTATAAATTGGATTACGTCCAAAGCTATCGAGCTTATCTATACTGTGAATACACTTTTTATGCGTCTACGTTCAACTATTTTAACTGTAACACAATTTGATTCGTCTAACGGACAGTTCCATTTCGACCTGGTATTATCTTAACCAAAATACGACGTCGGTGCCGCCAAAACCCACTTAGTTATCGCATTCCGCTGACGGCGAAACAGGAGCACCGCGAGCGGGCCAGGCCACAATCTTTCGCTTTGTACGCTCACTGGCCCTCGACTAAATTGATACATTCTTGCGAAATAACCTCGCCCAACTTATTCAAACAATCATACTAGATTGTGAACGTATTGCTTTACTATAAATAAATATGAAACAATAGAATTAATGCAACCGGCGTCAAGAATAAAATAATATGTAATAAAGTTAATACGCACATTTATAAAGATACCTGTATTAAGGACCCAAAAGTAATTTCCTCTAAGGAATTGGTCTTTCTACATGTCTCGACCTAGGGCGGTCTCCTTATATGTAGAGAGGGGAACTAATGATGAGGTGATAAAGAAAGAACAAGAATATAAATTACTATTAGAAAAAAAACCCAATAAGAGGGAAGGAATGTTAGGCCATAACATCCTCGTATGAGATGGCTGCTAATATATCTATATATGTAGTTTTAAATGCTCAGTACTAATTATTGTGTAGTAATGATTACTTTTGGGAAAAGATACCTAAACGATAATGTCATCATCCACATAAGCTACTTATCACATTTTTCGGGATTTGATATAAATGTTTGTTTTTATCGCTGCTAGTTGGAATTTTTGGAGATGTTAATTATTAAGCCGATGACGCATACAAACGCAGATGACTACCAACTCGAACGTAGTAATTACGGAATACCAGCTTCCATAAATTATTAAAAACTAAGAGATAAGGAAAGTTATTTGTGATCGATGTTCAAGTACATTGTCTATACATATAAATAAAATTGGAGTGTCTGTTTGTAATATTAAAATAACCGCTTTTTACTAAGTGCATTTGGATGTATACACGGTACCTATACCAAAACAACATTTTTTACAATTTTTGTCTGTCTGTCTGTCTGTCTGTTTGTTCCGGGTAATCTCTGAAATGGCTGGACCGATTTTGACGGGACTTTCACTGGCAGATAGCTGATGTAACAATGAGTAACTTAGGCTACTTTTATTTTAGAAAAAAAAAACATAGGATCTCACAAAAAAAAATTAAAACCAACGTTGCAGCGTTGCGCCTGATTAAGTTTGATAGCAACAACCTGAAATGCGTCCCGCGGGATCAGAAAGCGCGAGCAGGCTGTTGCCAACGGTTGTGTCTTTGTTAAATACCACACGAACGAAGTCGCGGGTAACAGCTAGTTATAAATATAATTTATTCGGGGTGCGTCCGTTACAAATAAGAGCAACGAGTGACGGGACGCAGCCACGAACCCACACTTTCAAGCTCTTCCGTGCATTTTGCGCGAAGGAAGGTCGACGACCCCTAAGGAGGAGACTCTCCGCAAATCTTTATTTGCCGACATTGATATAAGTACAAGTTCGTATAGAAGTCACGTTCTTTAGGGGAGACCGAACAAGACGAAGGATATATGTGATATTTAAAAGAATATAAAGGTACCTTAGCAGGTAGGTGGTACATAGTAATGTATTTGAGATCATCTTTAGAAATTTATTGATATAGACATAGTAGGCAATCTATACTAATATTATAAATGTGAAAGTTTGGATGGATGGATGGATAGATGGATGGATGTTTGTTACTCTTTCACGCCCGAACGGCTGAACGGATCTGGATGAAATTTGGCACAGAGATAGATTATAGTCTGGAATAGCACATAGGCTGCTTTTTATCCCGGTAAAATGAATGGTTCCCGTGGGATAGATGTTTTAATTTTTCATACTTTTTATCGCGGGTAGCACCGCCGGGCGCAGCTAGTATTATATAAATATAGCCTACCAATAATGTCAACCACATTAGCGGATAGTTAAGGAAGTAATAACTATAGCTCTGGTGATATAAAATTGTTTGTGTTGTTCTTGTGTCTTCGGGACTATGCTAATAAACATCGTTAAATTAAATCAAGTTCAGCCTCCAACGTTATTGAGGACTGAATCTGTAATATTACAAACTTTACATTCATTATGCTAGATTTACATGTTAATTTAATTTGTAATTTGAAAAAAATAATTGTTTCTGAAATTCAATTAGCATAAATCTAAATTCGCATACCATTGTGTTTTAGTTTAGTTCATGATTCCTACAAAAACCAGAATTTTATATTTAGCTACACAAAAACGGGAGTATGAAAAAAGGCTATTGGAACATCAGAAGGTGAGCTCTTTCCGGCCTCGGCTCGTCAGCTACCTGCTAAAGGAAAGACACGAACCCACACGTATGGTACAGTCTCTATTATGGACTGATATACACACACAAGTTACTAACACAGATATTTGTTTCATAAAACAAATTGACATCATAATGACTCAAATACCATTGAGGTAACTACATTATTGTCTTTTGTTTAAAAATCAATTTGCACAGAGCAATTAAACCTAATTTAAATTTAATACCTTGTAAATAATAAAAAAATCTACACGCAGGCATTATACTAGTAATTAATGGTGTTTATCATTTAATATACCAAACACACAGTGGATGGTACACAGATATAAGAAAAAATATTTGAGGAAAATGTTGCCCCAAAATTGATATTTGAAAAACAAAAAAAAAAGAAACACGCCGTTACAAAGCAAGCAACAGTGGGGTTCAAATGATTGGGGTTACGGCAACGAACTAGGGTGCGAGGGATAAAATACAACATCGAAACACCATCAGCCATACGAGCTTCAGGTCGCTAGGACACGACAGCATAACTATGTAGAAATGAATAAAAACGTCAATAATTAGTAAAGCATTTAGAAAATGATCATAACACCTAATGATAATGGTTGCAGTAAAAGTGACTCGATTTCTAAGTTGCTCCCTCTACCTGTCGTTGGACGTTTAGCTTACACAACAAGGAAAGTTAAATGCGCGTGCGGGGCAAATCAACTTTCGCCCATTGTAGATATACTAAATGAAATTACGCTTGTCATAAACATACAGGAAGACTATAATCGAGAAACAAAAACGCCACGATGCTAGGACTAGGAGCAAGTGTGAAATACATCAACAGTCCATACTGATATTAAACATCGTACCTGTCACAAGTGTTCTAAATCAAATAACAACCCAACCGTCGGAAAGTCCTTCGATGAACATGATAAAATAAACTAGTTCCGCGTTGACTCCAACAACCAAAATAGCTCACCTGGCTAAGGCCATTATACGTTCGTATAATCCAATTTTCCAAAATACTTGCACCACTTCGATCACACAAACAAGCACAAGTAATGCGATAAAAAGTGCAATAGTCCACTGAAACCGAACAACACCGGTATGCGAAAGTGTATCACGTTTGACAGTTTCACTTCACCACATGGCTGATAGGTTGCGCGCGGTAACGTGACGGGCGTTCGTTACGCTCGACGATTGACGCCCGACTGCCGTGGCTACTCTACAGCACCGAAGTGTGAAGTGCCGTTCGGGGAACCGACTTGTAATGTGAATGTGAGCACGTCTCTCGCCGCTCGCAGAGAGCGGAGGCGCGGGGTCAGCGAGGGCGGAGCGCCCGACACCCGGCGCCCGCGGGACAGCTGCGCACCACGGACCCTTTCTCCGCTCTGACTCCATTGTACTGGTGAAAGCTTAAGCCTGTGCATATGCCCAATACAATTTTGACTAATTTCGAAGCACAAAGTTCATAGTGGACAAAAAAAGCGCCCAACTTGACACTAATAGGCTATTTTGATGCTTTCCATTTTTAGTTCAAGATGATGTAGATAGTATTAGTAAAAAGATAAAGAAATAATATAGATGAAACAGCTTTTCTACAGTGATTAGCTATTATATGTCCCTTGAGGAAACAAATATGTTCTATTAGGCTATATGTGACTTCAGATACAACTAAAGTAAAGGTAGTAGTTAGATGGTAACTCAAGTACATGCTTCATGATAGTCTTATCTAGATTCACACAAAATCTAAACTATTCAATTGCAGTTTAGTTCAGTGTACGAAGGGAGAAGTCCTTGAGCTACCCTACTCGATGTAGCTCAGACAGACATGCAGTATGCGGCATTTAAATGAAAATATGTATCGATTTGAGAATCTTTGCCTGCCCCAAACAAATCCATCAGAACAATAGATACTTTTAAAAAGGAAGGAATGATTGAAACTCGATTTCGCGTCACACTCAACTACCTGGGATTTAAAAAAAAAGTAGTGTTCGGAGTTATATAAGACGCTTTTGTCAAGCAATACTTGCTAACATTTTTGATAGCTATTTATAATAATAAAATTGTTTATTTATAACTAAACGTATTATTTGCAAGTTATTTGAACAAATATATGTAGTAAATATCAACAACGGCTGAATAAACGGGGAAGTCGATTGAACAGGCCAAGAGGTTAGTTGCAGTCATAACGCGTGCATTGGCTGCCCCGACAGAATATATTAATAATATGACCGCAGGGTTAGTCAAAGTCATCGAGTCATCTCACCCTCAAAGGCGTCTCAAACACTCGTCGACCTTGGCTCGGTCGGGGCTTCAGGGTTACCCAACCTCCCGAGGGGAAAAAGCCCTCGGCCTCGGATTCCACAGCCCGCCTTACCTGCTCAGTTTCTTTGCTCCTTTGTTTAACTTGAAATGTTTCGGAGTTACGTGTTTCTAAGAAAAATGTTGAAATAAACAGGCGGAATGTAATTTAAATGAAAAATATTGCCGGTTATTTTGATATTATTCATTGTAGTGATTATAACAAGGAATGTGTATGTATTTTAGTCTAGAAGAGACCTTAGTAATTTTACTTATGATTAATCAAGATAAACGACAGAACGTCACCCAGGTTTGGGAGACGAAAACGGCGACGCACTTACATATTTTAAATTAGTAAATGTAATTTTGAAATAAAACAATAATGTACAGATACACAATGATATAACAGTAGTAAACACCCGTCGACTGGGACCAGAATTTGGGACGGAGTTAGGTGATGGGACGTTTTACACGCACAAAGCTAATTGTAAGATATGGCTAGTAATGCAAGACATAGAGATCTTAGAGGTTATTTTAGTACTTTTCTATGTCAATGATTATTTTGGACTCGAGGTTAAAACGGAACCCAGTTAAGATATCTCAGAACGATTCTAAACTCGTTAAAATTCTAAATTCAAGGTACAACTGTTCATAATGTATATTTATTGCAATTTATTTTATATAATTATGTGAACGAAAATGGCTGGAAATACACTATACGTATCACAATATATATATTTGTTTTTTCCGTCTACAGACAGATAAAACAATACTGCACTACTTACACCAACTGTCTAGGGCATAAACAATAAGGACTAAGGATATTCGGGGATATGAATGGATTTCTGAGAGGCAGCCAAAGCACGAAATCCACGGAATCGATTTTTATGAAACTTGGCATGGTGGTCACTTTTAATATTAAAATAGAGGGGTTTCGTGGGATAACCAAAAACTGTATCTCTAATTCACTTAACACATTTAGTGAAGCTTAGTAAGGTGATAGGCAATAATACGAAACATTGTTTAATACAGGAAATGGTAGAGTTCCGTCAGGATAGTTAAAACACCACCACTAGGATAGTAAATCCACGCGTACAAAGTCGCGGGCACTGCTAGTCTTCAGCATAAATTAAGCAATATCATAAAATGCCTATACAATGTGAGGTAATAGAAAAGTTTCCAGGGTATGTTATCGCAATCGGTTTATAACGATTTTGATTTATGTCTAGTATTTCTTTGTGCGTTCTTGTTGGTTTGGCCTCCAAGGTCCCTCACAATTCACATTGCGACATAAAACACACATGCATCACCGCATAGGGCAATACGGAACGAGCGAAGGAGGATTACTAGCAGAGTTATTGGGACCGAAGCGATCTTCAGGGAATCCGTATATCGAACCCGTCGAGTGTTATTCGGTGAGCGACAAGCAGGGGCCACTGCGGGCGAAAGGCTGCAGGCACATTATATTTTTTTTAGAAACTGCACCAGATGCCACAGATCCGTTCGCTCGCACTTTCCACGATTAACTTTCTCATTTACAATGCGAGTTGACCTTTCATTTCTATGACGCTTATTCCAAATAAGGGTAAATCTACATACACACATTTGACAATCTATTAATCGATTTTCAAATGGAATGTGCATTCCGGTGATAACTTGCATGTCATCGGCGACGAGCAGTTTAACTGCTAAATTTATACTCAATTTACAATGACATTACGAATCACTTTTCTTCCATTAAGTATTTTGTAATGCCATTGCATAAATGGACGAAAACATTATAAAAGTTTGGAGGTATGAACTTATTTTTGCAAACAAACATTACTTAATATTTTGTATTCCTATTTATTGGCGGAATCGATTTATTGCTTGCAGGAAAAAAATAAATACATTTGGAAAGGTACAAGAATTAAGTAAGTTAATCAATTAATCAGGACCATGATCTAATCTGCCGGTCCAGTAAATATAACTGGCTTCATTTAATTTCACTGGCTCTATTCATTGTATACCTAGAATCTCTATAAATTGAATGTAGACCTGCATTGAAACGAAAGGAGGGCATTGAGAATAGCATTTCATAGAGAGAGTACTTGGTTCATGAACGTTGCAATACCTATTATAAATCAGGATATAGTGTGTTCGCATTGACAAGGTTTGGGATCACTGCGTAGTCATTCTCATGTAGCCATGTCTGCACCCACGCCTGAATTTGGTGAGTTTTCTTTATTGGTAGTACCTGTTTGGCAACTCTACGAATGTAGAGCCCAGTACAGCAATGCACTTGCCCAGCAGTAAAAAATAGCCTCTGATTTGTTTATATGCATAATTGAGGTGGGTAAAGAGAGAGCAACGCCGCGGCTCAGTCTCAACTCGACTCTCGCGTCGCTCGTGGAAAGCTCGCTGTCACGACTAGGTGAAAATCCTATAATACTGCTACTGTAGCTACCGCTTTTTACACAATTTTAGTTATATACACAATTACCGTTTCTAAAGGACCCTAGCTTCGGTAACATAATTCAGTTTTTTTTATGGAAAATTGCTACGATAGCTATAACAGTAGGTACCTATCAAATAGGTTTTTCTAGCGCAACGGCGTCAAAATCGGTCATCTTTCCAATACTAAGTCCGCGAGAATCACCGAGGTATCTTACGGTCCGTATAAAACCAACCTAAGCTACGATCTAAAATTAAGAAACTATGATCGTCATTTAAAGACTAGGCGGAACATAGCAGTGAAAGTGCATCTCGTCCGCGCACCGAGTTCAGAACATTTTTCAGTCGTGATCAAAAAGAGAGAAATACAAGAAAGCTGGCAAGCGGGCGAAGGTATAGTAAAATTTGAAAGCGCTACACAATAGCACGTTGTCGAAATTGGAAAGTTGAGTGGCGTGCGTCTATTGCGTAACAGCTCTTACGGGCTGCGGTGTGACGCTGACGAAAGGTAAGGTGTGACGTCACCAGCATGAAAGTGCATCGGTCGGCGCCCCACCAGGCGCCGCGGGGCGGGCGAGTGCACGTGCGATGCAGCGCTGCGCTTCCTGCACCCGAGGACTTTCTATTGGGAAACCGCCGCAGCACCATTGCGTGCACCGCGCTTCTCTCCACATCTAACTATTGGGAAACTCGACTCTCACACAACCAACGAGATGCATCTGATTGAGCAACTGCCTGTGTGTATGTATAATGCGCTTGCACAACCACGCACGAGGCTATTAGTTACACGTAAACGCATCAACGTTGAGTTGAGGTGACCGCGTCAACTGTCTCAACGATATTCATTTCATTAATAGACAATTTTGTTGAGTACTTACTTACACTTTTGCGGTGCTTCGAATTCTCTTTGGTTATACCTGCAATAAACATAAAATACAACTTTATATTTTGTCCTATTTATTATCATTGTATTCTTCTGTTGTTACCGGTATTTCTTTTTTTCTCTTTTTTCTTTTCTGGTATTTAAAGCTTTTAAGAATTAAAAATTATCTCCCTTTCCACTTAAAACAGGAATAAATCATGCATTATTTGCTTGTCAAGCGCTTTATTTTATTAGTACTATTTTTGATAGCAATTCGATTAAACAATATAAGTTGGCCAATAAAATAAAACCAATGACATATAATAAAATCAATTGTGTTGCCATTTGTACTCATTACAAGATTGAAATCAATATAAGCCGCCTTGACACTGTTTGCTTTTACAGACCGACGGATGCGTGCCTCGGTGTAAAATTGTTAATGATCATAATAATGGAAAACATGGATTCTTCACAAATTTGATGACATATAAATCAACAATACATATATAATGCAGCAATATTATTTAACTAATGTCACGTATTCATTCAATTTTACAGAAAAAGCTACTTGCTGTGTACTTGAACAACTTGAGTTGTTCATTATAACGTCAATCGGGCCCTCGACCTTAACAAATCCCATTATCTATGGCATAGGTATATTTGCAATGGCCAAATTTAAAGCTACATAATAGTGTTACTATACCATACAAATGTCATGCTGATTGACCAATAAGTGAGAGAGTTAAAAATTGAGGTCTCAACGCGGGACGCTCCTCAAAGGAGTTCATGGTTGAATTGAACATGTAGTGTTCAATCAATCTGTTACACCTTAATCTACGCTTTTTTCTCACAACCTTAAAGCTTACAATACGATGGCACGTCAAAATCAGTTCCTAAATGTAGGATTGAGAACGCTAGTAAATAAATTATGTTTTAATCTTTATAAGCTTTAAAATAGAGTCGAATTCTGGTTACGCAGCGACGGCATTCAAGAAGTAGGTTGAGAGAACGCACGTCTAGGTACACCCGTATATCACAAAGACTCATTAACTCATTGGCACAAGATGCTATATTATGCTTGTCAATAATGAACCCTATCCATATAATCAATAAAGGCCGCTGTCTCGTGTAGTAAATCCTTGGTTACTTATTAATGAAGTAAATACTTAAACACTACAATAATTACATAATCGCTGCGAATACATTTTCACAATACCGCCACTATGAAGATTTGTCAGGTAAATTACTGATAGGTACCTATCTAATTTTAATCAGTGTAGAGAAATATTTAAAAACTATAACACTTCCACCAATCACAAATGAATAGCTACTATGCATATCACATACGGTGTACGAACTAATTAAATTATATGTGAGCATAATAATATAACATGTAGTGACGAATAATATAGAAATTTTGATTGTTTTTTTAAGAACAATTCGTAGCTAAACAAAAATAATATGAACTTTAATAGAAAGAAAGGTTTTAAGCATTTAGGCACTTATGCTTGTATTAGCTGAGGAATTTAGTAAACGTTAAATTTCAATGGAATAAATAGTGTAGGATGATAAATAGTAGTACCAGATCAGCGAGGGGCTCGTACTTTCTACTAGAACAAAAGTAACGAGCCAAAGTTACGATAACTTGTGTGATATAACCGCGAACGGTCGCGAGCTAGTTGCGGTGTAGCGGACCGATCTGACGATTTCACGCCCCATTCGCCTTTCGTAACACCCTTCTAAAATCACCTACCTATCCCGTACTAGGTTGGCTAAGTAAATAATTAATGTCCACTCTGAAAATGTAAGTAGAAAGTTCTTACTTTCTAGTGTTATAAAAATAAATTAAAACGACAAAAAGCTTTTTTGTCTCTAAAATTTTAAGACCAATGTCTTAAACTTAAAGTTTTAGAGTCATTTTTTAAAATTTTACAAGCAAGCGTCCACTCATGCGTTATTGTACCACAGCACATATCAAGAGAGGCAAATGGCGAACCATCGTGAGGCATACCACAACTGGGCCTTGACAACACCCAACGACGACCAAAAACCGATCTATCAAGAGCGATACGACACGGGAGAGGAGCGATTTAAAGTAGACAAATTAATATTTCTAGATTCTTAGGACCAGTTTCACAATCCACCCACAACTGATATGGCAGAATTTTTATAAACCATCCGTCAAATAACTCAGGGACAGGGGTTTTCCGCACATTGTGAAACAGGCCCCATAAAATTATTAATATTAAAAAAACTAGGTAGGTCTTTATCGAACATCAAATTAAGAAACCCAGATGGCAGACGGATAGTGGGCCTCGGGTCATTCTGTAGGGGACAATCAACTGGAACATCAACAACGTTAAAGCTCACGCAAAAACAAACGTATTAGATTAGAAACTTGTTGGTTTGCAAGTTTCTAATGCTAGATTAGTTGTAATGTGTTGCAAGTTATGAATATCTAACAATCTGGCTATGCCGCATTCTCTGACAAAGTGCTTGCCTACTCGCTGGTAAATTGCAAGAGATCTCAGCGAGAAATACGTTCACCGTCCTAGATGCGCGGTACTTTCGTTTTGAAATCGGCGCACAAAATTGGCCGTATCGCGACAGAAGCGATACAGTTGCAACTCGGGACGAACAAGTATTACCTCAACTTATTAGCTACTCATGACTTTTTGAAACTCTTTGTTAAGCTTTAAAATATAAGTATATAATATTTTATAGGGCATCCATAAAAGCAAGGACCAAGCTAATGGCCCTTGCAAAGGTAATCAAATGCAGATGCTCATCTCAAATGAATGCAAAAATGAAACTATATTTTATTTTTATTAAAAATAGAATCATTTGTGGCAAACCACTTTCGGTACCATGAAAAGTGAATATTATGTAAACCAATATTTTAATTTGTGTACGGAGATCTAAAAGTATAAAATCTACCGTGTAAAAACTTTCGTGTCTGGAGTTTTTTGTCAAAATTGCATGATCGAAAGTTTGAATAGAATTTCTCTTAGCTGTGATCGATGATCGTGACAAGCGACCAACTTTCAAAACTATACTATTTACGACAAATAAAATAATTGAAAGTTACATCATATTATAGGGAAACTGCATAAAGAGAGGTCTAAAACTTAAATAAGGAAACTTGTATACTGAATTATTTGAAAGCTACAGATAGATTGAAATATGGTGTCGCGGTGTAAGCAACTACAGAATTGAATTTGTTTACAGTCACCACTCGTGCATTATGATGAATAATAGTGATCACTGCTCACTATAAGAACTTATTACTTTTGCAATTCGTATTACATTAACCGCTACATAGATGTGACATAATATCGCCAGTTCTGCAGTTTCACAAGTTCTGCAGTGTTGTGTGGGTTCCGCGCACGTTTAGAAGCATTATTCGCGTTACACACTCATACGCAGCACATAAATTGCACACGTCAATTTAACCGATATAGTATTAGGTACATATGTAGATTATTTTTTAGTATTTTATCTCGCAAGGGTTAGACATATTTAACTGTACGTTGGCGTAATTCGAGGCGGTGGCAAAAACCCATTTATCTCAAGAATAGTAAACTGAGATAGTCGCAATGAGGATTTTTTCAGTAGGTATATTATAATACGTACTCATACAAGTGATATTAAACATTGCTTCCAAGAGCGCAAACCATTTTTTTCTTCTCTTACATACATTTTGTCAATCTCATTTATTGTTTTAGTAAAACGTGTGAATTCAGAATCTGAAACGAACATGAAAAAATCTTCAGTTGACGCTAAGTACCTACTTCCGGAGAAAGAAATTTCATCACTCTCAAGCAAGATTTTGTTCATGCTCATTGTTCCATTAGTTCGTGACTAACAATACCAACAAAAAACAACGCGTTGCACATTTCATTTATAGCAAGGTTTTCAGGATGCTGATTTGGCATGTAGGCTTTTTATGACACAGTAATTCTGCGACTGTTGTTGTTATACAGACCATTAAATACTGATGATTTCCACTGTGTAACTAAAATGAAATAATTACATATCACATTTATTCCAACAGGCATATAGAGTGGCATTTCATTTATGCAGCGAGCGTGCGCCAGATTTCATAAGCGATCTCTCCGTACCCTGATCTAGGTTAGGTGGTCGACATCGGCGGCAGTGGTGGCGTATTGAGCGCGTCCGATGTTAACCTACATACAACAGTGGCACACTTACAGCAACAGAGTTGGGGTCGAGAGCACCCGTGCCCTTAAAATTCGAGACCCATCCCCCTCGCCTCGCTTCCGCCCTGTCCTTGTATTTTGTTTGAGGCTCCGCTCCGGGAAAATTTTATAGACAACAGATTTCTAGGTCTCCCGTACCGAATATTGAGGTGTATAAAGCAGGAACTACTATAGCAACTTTGTTGTAGATATTACCAAATCACAGTAAGACATACAATACTGATTTATTAAGTAGCGTTTGCCTGCGGATTGATATTGTTTTGCAGGACCAGCCCCAATAGTTATAGCGTGATGATATCTACGGAATCTTTGGAGTCAAACCTGAGGCAATCCAATGGTAAAACGCCTGTTTAAATTGGTAAAGTAGTTTTACCGAGATGCTCAAACAAACAGGCAGAAAAGAATTCTGAAAATAACTTGTTTTGGTACCTAACATCCCACTAACATTTCATTAATATATAATATATCTATACATTTGATATAGATCCTAATACGTCAAAACACGTTTAATTGGAATTAAACGTTATATATGTATATATGAATGTGTGTGTGCAACTTTAGAGAAACCTGCGCAAACACTTAGAATATGACATGGTGAAGTAACACAACATTTAAACGTCAATCAAAATCTAACACGTATTTATTTTATTAACGCTTTATTATGGATTATAGCGACGTTAACAGTTACTTGGTAGCACTAAAACGACTAAATGCGAATAAAAGAGATCATGTTGAAGTCGGACGTGTCATCGTGATAATATTACGGTAACCTAGCTGACTAATCTTCATCGTTCTGTTTTGAACAAATATATTTTACATGTGTTCTTGCTTATTCATAATGATTCACAGATTTTGATAAGAATAGGTACAGCGTAAATTGAACCGAATAATTCAGCCTAATACTCGGCTCGGTAAGTGCTCAACCGAATAATGTTCGGTATAGATATCCATGTTCGGCGAATCTGTAACGACAAATATATCCTACTTACAACTTATCGAGTACCCTACATAGCACTTCCCGAAAAATAGATACAGGTATCCAATATAGATAACTCAAATTCGTTACATATATTTTTATTTGAAGATACCACCACGTTGGGTATGTCTCAATTATTATTATTGCTCAATAATGACTTTGTGAGGTTTATAAGGTATCTTCTACGTAATGGGCGTACGTAACTACTTATGGTTATTTTTTCTTGACGCAAATACAAGGGACACATTATCAAAAAAAAATATTATTATTCCAACAAAATCAATTGTCAGTTGTAAGTAAAATTCCCCACACTAAAATGACGGAGTTTTCTCAGTTATCCAATATAGCCGGCATTATAAAGAGATTTGAGTGGAAGCTAAGGGGTTATTGTGTGTAGGAAGGAGTAGACCGGAGCGCTCGTAGGGTCACGATGCGGCTCAACAACAGTGGCATCGCATGTGCAACGGTGCGCCCGGGACGAGGGTCGACGCCCGGCCTGTGTCGCTAACACCACTACCAATCGATAACCTGATTTGCACCACTTGTCATGATTCACTGTACATAACCGAATTAACTGATGTGTAATTGCACTCCTATCTCGATACGACCGCGGTCACACAGTCCCGCCAGCGCTCGCTGGTTATTGACTCGTATTTGTATGGCCTCATGAACGCCATAACGGGAATGTTGCGTAATCTATCCCTTGCTTAGAATTAATAACGTTCAAATGTTGTTGAAATATATTATGATTTTTACACAGCCTGTATGATGTATTTTAGGTTGAAAGCGTTACTATATAAGTTACATTCTAATAAAAAAATAACTGTACAATACGACAATCCCACTGAGTTTCAAGTCGAGTGCAGACTTAGGTAGCCTACCTACCTATTAAAAAATAATGACCATTTGTGCCATTACGAAATAAATTATTTAACTACGTTCATTTCTTCGATATAGGTCTTTGCCTAAAGGTTATCATTTACCGGAATAAAAAGTATACCTATTCTATACCACCCGAAGCTATCACCATACCCACACCAAGTTTAATGAAATTTCTTGTAAAGTTGCCTTGAATCCATATAAAAGTACATATGTGCCAATATAATATGTAGGTTGGTATATAAACACTTAGCAGGTTTGCTATAGACACCAAGCGTGATGCGAGTTGATGGGACAATGCAAGCGTCCAGGCGAACTTCGAGGTCGATGCCCTGCGGACGAGTTAACCGCGGAATACTGACCCTCCCGTACGTCCTACCTATCACTAATACACTTGGAACCCGACACACATAAGATTAAAGTATATTTTCGAATGCAACGTCTGCCAGTTAGAGTTACCGAGGTTCAAATGCGAGCAGAGAGGTAGGTATCGTCGGCATATTCACATCAAACAGGAAACGCTGTACATTTTTGGAGTATAATAATAATTGATATGAATATAGAATGTTATTATTTAAATTTAAATGCAGATTATCAAATAATATCTATTCATATGATTTAAATAGATATTCCGTGTTTAATTTACGACCACGACGTCATATTCTGATGTCTGGCAGCAAAGAAGAACCGAGTTATAGGTACAAAGAAATGAGTCACGTCAACGGCAGCTGATACTTTATACATCTCAAGTCCTGCTACGAATATAGGAACCCTTTAGGTACTCGGACCAGCCATAAAGGTATATAAAATGCGGAAAGCTTCTGTAAATATTGCTTCATGAAGGCTTTTAAGGAAAATACTTAACGTTTAGGTTTTCTTAGGTATAATGAGGCCCATCACATAAGTTGTCTTCATTAATTTTTATAACTTACAAAAACTGTCCGTTAAAAAGTTAATATTCTAAGATGCAGTAGAGGCTTAAAATTAAAATGTTTCTCAATATGTATACGTTTTATATCCTATTCGCAGGATTAAGCAATCGATCTTCACCGGAATGAAGTCCCTTAAATCCTTCTTCATTTTAGAAGTACTGGAGATACGAGTATTAGAGGGATATACGTGTTCATACATTAGAAAAAGTCCTCTTTAGGCGTAGGAATAGATGTAACAAAGAAAAGTTAATGAGCAAACGAAAAGATACCACAAATTAGGCATCCGCGTTGCTGGCAGCGTTTTTTTTTTCAGGTTCAAAGGATTGAGTGTGCGGCTAACCGTTACCAGCAACTGACGTCGGACAGACCGCAACCGATGAACCCAAAAACTAAAATCACCTATTAGATACAACTACCGTTGTATTAAATTTAGATCGAGGTAACGCGATGACAAATGCGATAACAAATAACGATAACGAATTTATCAATGTGTACACTATGCGAAACTGTTCACTGTTCGAGTCGTTTGAGCAATAACGTCGTATGTGCCTAATGGTTTATACAAGTATCAGTTAAAACAACAGGGAAGTATTGTTTTAACGTTGTTATCTAATACATATACCTACTTGTCTTACAGGGTCATCGATATCACGAACCGATATTGAATCAATATTTCGTTAAAACGTGGTTTTGTATAAGAATCGACGTTTCCGCATTTTAAGCCAACTCAGCACCATGATATTTCTATACTTAATGTAGTAATAAGTATTTTTTTCAATATTCTACCTACTGCGTGCGAGCCAGTAAATTTGCCATATTCTTACCAAAATCAAGGGTTTGACATAACAATTTCGTATTCGGGGTCACGGACGAATCCGACCTAGAAACAGGAATGATTTCATTTATCATTCGAAGCCTCCCCAAGTCCTTGAGACAAAAGTTATCCAAGGACTCTCGCTGCTCTCGAATCCCGGAAGTATCCTTGGAGCGGGTGTCCTTGTACCCACCCGCACAATACAAGGCCTGATCGACCTCGTTATGCCGTACTCGACTCACAATCAGTCCACGGATTTTTTTAACAAGGTTATAGAAGATTATGTAGCTAGGCCACAGGGCCGGCATGGGCTTTAGCGTTTTATTGTTCGGTAAGTAGGTAGATAAGATTTATAAAAAATATTTGTAATATCCCATTATTGGGAACGGAGACTCTTCAATACGAGGTGGTTTAGATCATTCATAGCCCAGTAGAGTAGGTATGATTTAATTATAAAAAAAACATCGGGTACCGAAGTTGAGCATATTCGTACCTATCATGCGTAGAGCGGTCGTCGACACATTTTTTTTTATAAATTAACCGTTACATTTTTCATCTGGGATTTTTTTTTTATTATACCCACCCTAAACCATGAAGAAATTGTGTACCTGTTATAATAAAATTCATTTTTCATAGACGTTCATGGTAATGCAAATCGTTATTCCAAACTCAATGCATAACAATCAGGCGGCGGACCGTTCTCATGAGTATAAAGGTGTGAAGATGTAGTCAGTGAGATTTTATAATTTATTATTTAGTGCTCTGACGCTGACCGTTACCAATCAACGCCCCAGTTAACGTAAACCAACATTCTGGTTATACTTTTTACGAAACTGAATTTGATACAGCTGCCTGCCATTTCCTGCTTGGTTTTTATTACGCTCCGAAAAATAATGCAAGTACCTTTTGTTAAAATCTGCTCCCCAGTCAGTTCAATGAAAACTCCAATACAATCAATAACATTTATTTCTCTCGTAATAATACAATAGTTTTTTAATCAAACATCCATTTGTTGTCCTCAAGAAGTATATCTCAATCTGTCAAAAACCCTCCGAGCATAGAGTATGATGGCCGTAGAGAATGAAATACACAGCACACTCGCGCCAGTGTAGATATGCTACAAGTAAACTTTTAAGCGCGGGAAATATAAATAGTGACCAAAATATTTAAATTATACCCTTTTTAAAATAGGAATGTTAACAGACGGCCATCCTGGTTTTAGGAATGTCCTCATTCCTTCTTAAAATGTTTCGGCCATCATACTTAGTGTATGCCCTCATACACAAATAAATTTGTAAACGAAAGTACGTACCCTATATAATATTTTAAAACTAGTCATTGTTACAATGTAAGGCATATATAAGTAGACTATGTACTTATCCATTATACAACTACTAAAAAAAAAAGAAAAAAAAATCGTTTTTGCATTAGATCTGCATAGGAATTACCAATTATAAAATAATAACAAAGAAATAAAATATTCAACAATTATATAAAACCAAATATTATAATCGACAAATTCTTCATTTACGTGATTACTATGATTCAAACATTGCCGCCATTGTACTAGCTCTCTTTCCAATATCGTTTGCCCCACTCGGACTAGAGCCGTCTCCGTTATACAATAATTAGACACATACGAATACAGCTTGCCCCGCTCATGCTACGGCCGACTCCGTTCCTTATAACAATCTTCGGATACCGCTTGCCCCACTCAGGCTACGGCCGTCTCCATTATTCTTTTAACAACATACGGATACCGCTTGCCTCACTCAGGCTACGGCCGACTCCGTTATTCTCTAAACAACATACGGATACCGCTTGCCCCACTCAGGCTACGGCCGACTCCATTATTCTTTTAATATACGGATACCGCTTGCCTCACTCAGGCTACGGCCGACTCCGTTATTCTCTAAGCAACATACGGATACCGCTTGCCCCACTCAGGCTACGGCCGACTCCGTTATCCTTTTAACAACAAACGGATACCGCTTGCCTCACTCAGGCTACGGCCGACTCCGTTATTCTTTAAACAACATACGGATACCGCTTGCCCCCCTCGGGCTACGGCCGACTCCGATATTATTATCTTTCAACCGATGATTTTTCCCATTTAGCTTCACCGGGTCTTTGATCTATAAATAAATCCAAGGAAAGGAAGGTAAAGGATACTCGGGATTATTCTATCAAACTGAAATCTATTTCATACCACATCCCTGATACTTAAATACTGTTTTACCTTTATAATATAATCTACACATTTTGCAATCAAATATAATCTACACATAAGTTTTAATTTAACAATTTAATCTTGTCGACCTTCATCTGATATATCGTCATTATCACTGTCGCTCGTTGAAGAATGAAAGATAATCCAAGGCTTAAGGTGGTCCGCAGGGAAGATATTTTTATACCTCCGCATTGCATGGCCCTCAATACTTGACACCTCATATCTATCATGCTCTAATACCGCTGTCACTCTGTAAGGACCCTTAAATTTTGCCGTCAATTTATTGCTTTTCCCTTTTTCTTGACTATAATTTGGAATCATCACCAAGTCCCCTTCTTTATAAAATTTGGTGGGAGCTCTTTTCTTATCGAATCGTTCTTTCATTAGATTTTGTTGTTTTTTAATATTCTCCCGAACTGCTTCACGAATTTCATCTCTACTCCGTGTATTAGATGATTCTCCATTCAGACTTAAATCTGCACTAATAGCACCATCGGTAAAATTAGACGTCCTGTTTCCGAAAACCACTTCGGTCGGAGCATAACCAATCCCTCTATTAATTGTATTATTGAGGTTAATCTGAAGCTTAGGTAGGTTTAAGTCCCAATCAGTTTCAGGTGTATTGTGGTTCATAGATGCAAGAGAACTCAGTATAGTTCTATTGTATCGTTCAATTTGTCCATTGGCGCGTGGCGTCGCCACTGCGTTCAAAATGTGTTTAGTACCCATGGAATTGATGTAATTCTTAAACTCTGTAGAGGTAAAGCTGGTGCCCTGATCAGAGATAATAATCTTGGGGCATCCAACTGTCGAGAATATATCAACTAAAACCTTAATTGTGGTTTTACTTTTGGTATCACGAACAGGCTTTACAAAAATAAATTTACTGAAACTATCAATAACACCCAGTATATACATATTGCCTCTCTTACTTTTAATAAACGGACCTAAATGATCCATATGCATTGTGTGGAATACTTGATTAGGTTTGGGAATTGGGTGCAAGTATCCCGTCTCTTTGCCTGATGATCTTTTATTATATGCGCAACTCAGACAAGCGGCCACATATTTACTGACGAAGCGTTTCATCTTGGGAAACCAATACTCTCTACTCATCTTCTCCATCGTTTTGTCAAAAGCAAAATGTCCAGATTCGTCATGACATACCTGACATATTCGCCATCTAGCACCATTTGGAACAACCCATTTTAAATCTTTACCAACGCGCCTGTATAACCGATTGTCTTTTAAAACGTAATTATTTGTTATGTCCTTGATATCAGTATTATTTGTGCCCAATATGTTCTTTATATGTTGTAGCTTCGTGTCCGACATTTGAACTGAATGAAGCCAATCATCAGTCCTTATGTTCATAATATCAAACCTATCGGGTTCTTCTGGTATGGCGATTGGGTTTCGGCTCAGCGCATCAGCATGTTTCATAGCTTGTCCGGGGCGATATTCGATATTAAAATCGAATTCCTGTAGCTGGAGCCACCATCTCGCAATTCTCGGAACTAAGTCCCGCTTACTGAGGGTGGCTCTCAGCGCATTGCAGTCCGTCAAAACTTTGAAGTTCAGTCCGATTAGATATATGCGGAACTTCTTCAAAGCTGAAACGACGGCCATGGTTTCGAGCTCATAAGAATGTAAAAATTCTTCTTCTTTGGTCGTCTGACGACTGTAATATGAAACTGGTCTGAGAGGCGATTTGTCGTCGGGCTTTTGGAGTAGTATAGCTCCCATACCAAGTTTACTAGCATCGCAGTGAACCTCTGTAACATACTCTGGATTATACAAAGCCAACACTGGTCGGGATACAAGCTTCGACTTTATATCTTGGAAAGCAGTTTCTTGTTCCGCGCCCCAATTCCATAGAACATCATTTCTTGTAAGTTTTGTGAGAGGTTTAGCTATACTGGCAAAGTTATAGACAAATCTTCGGAAAAAACTGGCAAGACCTATAAACTGCCGCACTTGGTGAACATTCGCTGGAGTTGGGAATTCAGCAACAGCTTTAGTCTTATGAGAACCTGGTTTAAGACCATCTTCAGATATTTCATAACCTAAATAATCGATAGATGATTTGAAGAAATGGCACTTTTTTAAATTTAAGGTCAAATTTGCATCACGAATTAATATGAGTATCTTTTCTAATTTTTCTAAAGAGCCTTCAACAGTAGAGGCTGCTGTCAACAAGTCATCTAGATAAGGGATAGCCAGTTCAAATCTCTGAGAACCTAACGCCTTATTGATCATTTGCTGAAAGACGGCTGGTGCATTCACTAGCCCGAACGGCATCCGAGTATACTCATAATGCCCATCAGGCGTAATGAAGGCAGTCAAATGCCTCGACTCCTCATTAACTGGTATTTGGTGATATCCAGATGCCAAATCGAGGCTAGTAAAGTACCTGTTTCCACTAAGTCTATCCAGCTGGTCATCTATGACCGGCATAGGATACCGGTCCTTGACAGTCTTTTTGTTTAGTGCTCTGTAGTCAACGCAAAGGCGATAGTCGTTATTCTTCTTCTTCACTAATACTATCGGGCTAGCATATGCTGAATTAGATTCTCTAATTACGTCATTCGCTAGTAGTTCATCTACCATACCCTGAACTATCTTTCTTTCAGCAAATGGTAGACGGTATGGTTTGTATGATACTGGAGTATCGTCACTTAACTTAATGTGCATCTCTGATACTTGAGTCAATCCGAGTTCATTCAGAGTAAGTGCAAAACAATCCCGATATTTATTTAACAATGAAATCAATTTAGCTTTGTCAACATCCTTTACCTTTTCACCGATGTTAATCATATCAAGCTTTATGTCTTCATTCCTCTCAGTAGTTTCCGGTACATTTAATTCATTGAATGCTACAATTTTCTTAACCTCTTGTGTCCGGTGTAAATTACTAGCTCTAAAATTACTAATATCTGGTAACTCGCTTCCCCTGCTTATGAGTTTGTCTTTTACAAATTTCAATTCCTTCCCTGATAAATTTATTATTATGATGTGTCCCTTACCGTCCTTCAAAGTATAAATTCCTTGCAGTATTAGATATTCAGATTCTCCTTTTAGGCAAACGGATGAAGGTATGTAGATCTGACCAGAGTATTTTGAATCCGTTCCTACAGCCAATGCATGCGTATCTCCTACTCTTATATCCTCGGAATTATAAAGTCGTATACGTCCTAATTCCGCATCATTAGCATAAAGAAACAGATCTGTACTGGTCTTATATACCGCTACAGTCGGTAACTCCGTAAGTGTTTGACCAATGAGCAAATCTGTACTTAATAAATGGTCAACAACGACGTACACTATGATATCGGCGGATACTGAATCCACGTTAACCGTAATATTAGATCTTCCTTCGGGAAGAATACTATTATCAGACCCGAATCCTCTCAAAACTGGAAGAGTATCTGTACCTATTGACAAGTTTAATTTGGTAGCTACACTACTTTTTATAACGGAACATTCACTGCCGAAATCAATGTAAGCAGTGTGAGGATAACCGTTTACTAAAACCGTTTTTAAATACTTATCATTTTTAGAAACATTGGGTTCAACAATTTTTTTAATACTATGGGACATTGTCGGTTTTTCAGGATTCTTATTAAATTGGTAATTGCGCGTAGATTGACTGCAGTGATCTTGATCATGACCGATTTTTTGACACTTTCCACATTTTTTTATTGGTTTAGGACATTTCCACGAAGTATGTCCGGTCTCCGAACAATTATAGCATCTCACATTCTTATATTTTTCATCAGTAGAATCTAATTTATATGTGTTTTGAATAGTGTGCTGTTGGTGTAATTTGTATGTGTTTAGCGGCCCCTTTTTCTGACTTATGCCTCTATTAGAAATACTCCTTAGGAATTTTAATAATTCGTTCGGTTCTTGAAAGTTCGCACCTTGCGCATTTAATCTTATATTATGGTCGTATATCCCATGTATAATACAATCAACTGCATTTTTGCCTTCGATGCCGCAAACATTTACTAGTGCCGCCTTGTCATAATAATATTCTTCGAGCGATTCTTCACGTCGACTCTTCCGTTCTAACATTTCTGCAAGTTTGTCTCCATAATTACGATCATCTGGGAAAGTGTTCACAATTCGTTCCTGCCATTCTTTCCAGCTAAAATCAACAGAACTCAAGCCCTCATACCACCGTTTGGCCAGTCCGGACAGTTTCGGTAACGCATGATACACAATTTGCTTCTCCTGCCAATTGTAGATTGATGCAGTTTCATTCACTTTGCGAAGCCAATCAGTAGCAGTTTGATTTTTCGAATTTGGATCAAAAGTCGGAATAACATTATGCGCTCCAGAAAAATTACTATTTGAACACTTGTCACTCATCATTTCCAAGATTTTTTTGAAAAATGTTATTTCATCTGGTGACTTATTACGTACCCTGGATAGTTTCGATCGCGAACGCGTTCGACGTACTTTTGTTCGCGAACGAGTTCGGCGTACTTTTGATCGCGAACGAGTTCGGTGTACTTTTGATCGCGAACGCGTTCGACGTTCTTTTGATGGCGAACAAGTTCGACGTGCTTTTGATCGCGACGACTGAACCGGAGATCGACGTCGTTTCTTCGATAATGCACATGCTGACGGACTGGAACTAGAACTGCATCGTCTACGACGATACTGAGTGGAACGTCGCCCGTGTTTCGCCTGTTTTCTATGATATCTTGACGGTTCAGTACGCTGGTCACTTATCTTAGCATCACTATATTTTCTGTTCCTACTCCTTCGTGTGTACGACTCGGAGATATCGCTCAACGACGTAGAAGAACTCGTGCTGTGATGACGTCGATACGTCGATTGTGACCGCACACTTTTGTGTTTTTCTAAACGCCTTCTATCATCCGGTGGAGTTAGCACGCCTGACGCACTTTCATTGGAGTGAACGATATCGTCTCTAATAGTGTTTCTATCAACCGGAGGAGTCAGCTCGCCTGACGCACCTTTATCGGAGTGAACCATATTGTCTCTAATAGTGTAGATTATAATTAACGCAATGTTTTAACCACCAGAACAAAGTAACGGATAATACAATGGAACGAGCGGGTAGGACAGGTATGTTGGTCAACAAAAGAAAATATATATTAGTATACAATAAAAACATAGTATTTAACTGCACACCATCTATGGTCAGATAGCTAAACTGACGTCCAAGATACACATTGGGTATTAATTATTTCTATTAGATTCCTACGTATTTATGACGTTGTTACCAGATGGCATTGACTTGCGTTTGTTGTTTTGATTGGTAATACAAATATTTCTGCTGTATACCTCGGCTACTATCCGTAAACCCAATGAACAGTATTATACAATCTGCCACAGTACACCGTCGACAGACAAAATATGTAAACTAATTGTTTACCGGCCGGCAGCCGGCTATTTATCATTTTACACAAATCAAAGTAGGTATTCCCTTTAACAAATATACACACAGGACGCAAATACAGGCCACACCATACGGAAAAAGATACAGACCTTGTATTCGATCGGCAATAAATAAAAACATCATTAAGATGTAATCACGTAATCATAGAAAATAAACATTCACGTACCTGATTATGCAGCGTGTTGTTATATACGTACCACTTCTGACTGTTAAAATCTGCTCCCCAGTCAGTTCAATGAAAACTCCAATACAATCAATAACATTTATTTCTCTCGTAATAATACAATAGTTTTTTAATCAAACATCCATTTGTTGTCCTCAAGAAGTATATCTCAATCTGTCAAAAACCCTCCGAGCATAGAGTATGATGGCCGTAGAGAATGAAATACACAGCACACTCGCGCCAGTGTAGATATGCTACAAGTAAACTTTTAAGCGCGGGAAATATAAATAGTGACCAAAATATTTAAATTATACCCTTTTTAAAATAGGAATGTTAACACTTTTATAAAGCCATCCCCAATTGGTCATGACAGATGCCATCTTGCAGAGGGAATATTCTTGCCTGCTTAATAGGTATACGTTAGGTACCCTACATATTATTGTATACTTATATACATTGTTGTAAGTTGCTAACAATTTTTGTTTTATATTTACTTACTCCACTAAATAAATAAACATATGCCATGACAGTGACTGTGAGGCTTCATTTGGGACATATTCCGTTCAACAGATATGCAAACCTCTTACCTCATGGGTAAAATAGTTTCACCAAATTACCTCACATTTATGGAACATAACCATGTGCTTGTTGATTGCGTCCGGATTGCAAACTTAAGAAAACAATTTATTACGTAAATTTAACCAAATAAAATGGAAAATGGTAAATTCACTGTTTCCCCTTTACCAATAATGTATAGTTTAGGTAGAGTTGTTTTGAATAGGCATTAGGTTTACTTTATCTCACAGTGAGGGAAGCATAATCACTTCGTTATTAAATAAGAATGGAAAAAATGGAACTACTAGCGCCATCTAGTAGCATTTATTTTTATTTTTAGGTACATTACAGCTATATTCATATATATGTATACGAGCTGCCCGGCGAATATCGTACAGCATCAGAATAAAATGTACGAGAAAATGAATTGTATTTATTATATTTTTTTGGGAATTTTTCCCCATGTTCAATTGTTATCCTGCTATTTGGGGCGAAGTCAAATTAAAGAAATCAGAGATCGTAAATATCGGCCCACCTGTTCTGGAGTTATAAACGGTGTAACTAACAATTTCAACATAAAAAAATAATTACATACTAAGTGCGCGGAAAAACTTTACTGGCTTGCTCACATAAAAATCAAACACGATATACACATAAAAGTGACTATAAGATTTTACCACTGCAGGAAATTTGTTGATTTATTATAAATTTATTTTGATATAGATCAAATATTAATGATTAAAAAAAACTTAAAATTCTACACGATTTTATGTAAGTATATAAATATTAACTGTTGCAGATGTGTTGTACTTATAGTACCCGTTCAGATCTATACTGAAAAGCCTACTTTCTGAGCTAAACAGTCTTAGCAAAGCCTAGCTTATACTCGGGCATCAATTTAAAATTGTGACATCAAAATGAATCTGTGAACAGTTATTTCCCTCAGTAGAATATTCTGTTTGGAGTTGATAAAAATAGACAGAGTCACCAGTTTCCTAAAAATATTGTCACACCGCAGACCTGAATATAAAACAGTGAGTAGATAATTTATTATTGTGTTTGTTCTAAGATGATTATGTTGCCTCAATCTCAAACATTTTTAGTACTAATAATATGAGCCTTTTTTGCTGCCCCACTATTGGGCATTAGCCTCCTCTCATTGCAAGGGGGATACTGAATAGAAATGCAAAACTACATAAGTAATTTTGATCACAGCTTTAATAAAAGCCTAGTAGTTTAATACAGGCAATTCTACTCACTCTGCCTTGTGGTCACAGGTTCATTTCCTGATTGAACACAATTCTAAGCTAATATTTTGATAATTTGCTCTGGTCCGGTGTTACTGGAATCACTTCCAGTGCATTGTATGATACTCATAACATAAATGTTACTTAGTTTCAGAGTACACAGTTACTGCTAGTCCGATGATATATTTAAACATACTGAATTAGAGAAACCACAATGTCACATGGCTAGTAAGGGCTCATGTTCTTGCCATCAACATTACACAAGGTCACTAACCATTTAATTTGTAGCTCTAACTCATGTAATAATAATTTAAAATGAATTTCTGCTGGTACGTCGTGATTCAATTAATATCTAAGGCAATAGTATGTAAACTTAGCGATTCTCACACGAGCTATCTCATGCAAAAATCTCCATATTGCCTTGACGTCACACAATGGTGTATGCTATATGACCCATGAAACATATTTCCCAAAAATATCACGAAGTATGCTTAGAATTATATAGAAAAAAGTAATAAAACTCAAACGTCAAGGGCGAAATTAAATACCTACCTACCCAGCTACCCAGTAATACCTACTTTGACAATTCGCAAAATCTATATTTACACACTTACCAAATTCCACGGTGTTCCCCACAATCCAGAGTATCACCAAGCACTTGAAATGATAAATTATGAGGGAAATTAATGCAAATAATTAAGTTCTACCTCAAAATTAAAGATTTCAAAACAAAAGAAGCAGAAATACAGCAGAGAAGGGATAACGCACGCACAGCACACAGACAGACAGACAGACATTTGTCAGTTCTAGCTGTCATGCAATCCTTCTGTCTGTCCTTCAATACAGTGTCAACATTTTTGTTCTTTAAGTCTATGATCGAATCATCTTTCTCACAAAATGCAACGCCATGAAAACTGGGACTTTGAAAATTGAATAAGATAAGCAATGGCCCCACACCGTCGCCCATAAAAACGGCTTACACGGTGACAAGTAACATTATGCCAATCGACTTGCCAAGTAGAAGTAAGCAGAGCCTGGAAGCCGTTAAGCATATGAACGGGTTTTGATTGGGCTTTTGACGACCTAAATATTGTAAGATTTGACCGCATGATTATCGCGCTAGCTTCAATAAAATTAGTGACGTTTTTCGACGCACGCAAACTTAACTATCGCGCCCTCTTAGAGGCTGCTTTCTGTTGTCGTCTATCTCACTTCTTTGGCATAAGTAAGACTGATACAGACAATATAATTTAAATACTTGACATTAGTTAGCAGAATACCCACAGTTCGATGGCAATTCCTTTGATTGGTAAGGCCATATTAAAAAAGACAACTTCATTCTTTCTTTGCGCAGCTGGCCTAATTGTATCATATTTTTTTATTGACTTGAGTTTAAGCCGGCCAGCGTATGTACCCGTCTTAATTTTCGTCTGATTCAATTTGGGTTCCTGTGGTGGGCCGTTACTACAAATGCCCTCGCTGGGCTGAGGGCTCATACTTACGAATAAATAAAGTTTGTTGACTTATACCATACATTGACCCAGCCAGTAGCCTGCCCAGTCAGTATCATTTATTTCATGTCTATGGATCTATGCCTGTTTCTGTACGACAACTATTTAAATAAATAATATCGTTTCTGTACGAAACATAAAGTTAACCTCAATTCAAAATGATCAAAGCTCGATTGACATGAAGAGGGAATAGTGATTCGTTTGTGTGGAAAATGGTGAAAAGGAATTAATTCTCTATATAGTCTCAAAGCAAGTTACGTCAATAGAAATTATGGCTGACGAGGAAATAAATGGTGACACGGACGATATCCAGCATGATAAAGATAAAACTCAGAAGAAGACCGCTAAACATGACAGTGGTGTAGCAGACCTAGAGAAGGTCACTGATTATGCAGAAGAGAAGGAAATATCTTCTCAAGACATATCTGGCGTAAGTTTTAGATATACATAGGTACATTGTTGACTAATGACTTCGCATATAAGTTTAAAATCAAATCTTCACGTGTGTTTGTCACATTAGGGTTGCCATCCGTCCGACGTTTATCGGTTTTTCTTGTCTAAATATTTATATGCCTGGCATACCCAACCGTATTTAGGCTTTGTAGAGTTCAAACACAAGAGTGTCAATAGCCCACTGGTTGGATTGGTCGCCTTGTTCCTTATAAGTTCCAGCTTAGACCCCCACCCTTACCCTTACACTATTTTAGTGAACCCACTCCTACCTAGCACAAGCTTAAGCTTAGTTGAAAGGTCATACAAGGCTCACAACTTGATTATAAATTGTTACTAGCTTTAAGGAATTTTTCTTTCTTCCATAGATTAGAGTACAACTCAGTCAGGCCAAATATTAAACATTGTTCATATTTTCTGAATTTTATGATGGCAATCCTACACACTATTATTACCAGGAATGCTAGGAATCAAAGTACTTATAAAATATATTTATGTATCCATACTTACTAATTCCAGGCATTGTCATTAATTGGTGATAGAAGGAACAAAGAAGCTGCTGAACGCCTTGAAAAGGAAAAGGAACTACAGAAGGTTGCAGTCAAAAAAGATGACATAGAACTAATTGTAAGTTATAAAAGTAATTATATACACATTATCTATATGTCTAATGTTGTATCTCAAAGTTGTATTCGTTACACCCTTTGTAACCCAAAAATAGATGGGTTGATCGTGATGATCTTTGTTTTTTTGAATTTGTCTCTGCAAATAGCAGAATAACTATTCAAACCAGGCGAAATTACTAAAGATTTATAATACAGATAATTCAATTTCTGATACACTTTGATTCTGAGGCTGTACCAAGTTCACCAGGACAGCTAGTATTAAATAGTTGCAATATTGCATACATTCAGTTTATAATAACCTAGCCTAGTTGTGTTTGTCTGGTCTGATTAATAAGTTTTAAGCCTATTTAAAGTTATTAACTGCAAAAACAAAGTTTTGCAATTCTATCAGATTACTTATTTATGTTTTTATTTATTACTTTTTCAGGTGAAAGAGATGGAAATATCCAGAACATTAGCAGAGAGAACATTAAGGGAACACAGAGGCGATGTAGTGGCGGCACTGACTACACTTACAAACTAATGTGGATGATTATGTAAAATTATCAACCTCAAGCGATTGTCATAACCTTTTTGAATAGAATTTTCTATCCAAGCTAAATTAATTTATTTTATTTCATGCAACTGCTATGTGTACCAACCTACAGTATGGTTATCAATGTCATTCCAATTGGCCAGCGACCATTTCATTGCTAATATAATGTAGTAATAGGTGGATAGTAAGACAGAAATATCATAAGTATATTGAGTTCAATTATCGTATGGTATGCATGCGCGGATATGGGGGGGAGGGACATGGGGGCTATTGCCCCTCCCTGAATCACGACTGAAAGTCCTTTATTTTGACAAAATTCTTCTCTGAAAAAGCTATAATTTCCCATAAATTGCCCTCCAAACGATAATGGTATGCATGTTATTGAACAATGTTTGATTTAGCTCCCATCTCCTCTACAACTTTACTTACATACATGTTCGGAACTACCTGTGGAGGTGCACATGCAGAGATAGACCTGTCAGAGTTGCTTTGAGTGTTATAATAAGGAATCTGACACTAATCTAAAATTATTCTAAAACACGCAAGTGTAAGAAAATATGTTTATTATTAGGTTTTTTCTTAAGTGTAAATGGCAGAATATAAGGTAAAACACACAAAATAATACTTATAAAAATTGTAAGGCTGGGAGTTATCGACTAATTGTTTTTATATGTGTATTGCAGTGGTTTGGTTTTCATCATTCTTGACCTCGGCTGTGTAAGGCGGCGGTGGTGTACTGCTATCGTGAATCTGAAATTGGTATTTTGCACAATATTACATGTAAGTATTATAACTTATATAGGTATTAAACATCTATGACTCAGGTACAAATATTCGTGATCATCAAATAAAGTTTGTCCCTACTAAGATTCGAACATGGGACACTCGGCATAGAAAGCAAGGTCACCGTTCCTACATTGTTCTCACCTACCTATAGCAATGTACTGCTTATAAATGTATAAGATCTTTCTAAAAAGAGCAACCACGAAGTTTCGTGCTCGTTCTTCTCCATGGGAACGGCATTCCGAACGGGTGGTGCACTTGTACCATAGAATGTTTTGATAATTTTAACGATTAGTACTGGTTTAGATGAATAAAACAAATTTGATTCGGAATCATTAACACTACTTTAAAGGTAAGGTAAATATATTTAGTAGGTATATTCTTAAAGTTAAGGCATACCTTTATATTCTTAAAGTCAAGATTAATATTGGTCTGAAGCTGAACCTTTAATTTTGTAGGGTTTACTAATTAAATTGGTGTAAGTGATTAAGTACATTGTATTGTATAACTTACGAAACCCGCGTTTAAATATGATATTGCTGGATATGTGGCGGACCCAGCTGCGGGCGCCCTCGAATATCTGGAAACAAATTTATATACTTACTCAAGTACTTATATATTTTAATCTATACAAATAAATAAAATTGGAGTGTCTGTTTGTAATATTAAAATAACCGCTTTTTACTAAGTGCATTTGGATGTATACACTGTACATATACCAAATATTTAAAAAAATTTATGTCTGTCTGTTTGTTTCGATTTTGACGGGACTTTCAGATAGCTGATGTACAAGGAGTAACTAAGGCTACTTTTATTTTAGAAAAACTTTTTTTGTTAAATACCACGCGGACGAAGTCGCGGGTAACAGCTAGTTATTTATACATAAAGATAAACAGGGCGCTACTATGACCTCCACAGTTATTGTTAGTTTGTGTTAAATGCGATAGGTGGCGTTACGTTACTATCTTCCATAGTGTTCCGCATGAATAATAAATAATATCTACTCACTAAATAATTCTAGAATAAAACCCACTGATAAAATGATTTGGTACCTACCGAAGTATGTATGGATATAAATAAAAGTTTAAAAAAAGACGTAGCATTCGCATGTTTGCATGCCAATGTTTGGCTTCAGCGCAACGGCTTGCTATATACGATGTTACCTATCTGTACCGTTCAGACGAATATTTTCGTAAGTTAGTACGTCCAAATTCAGCCTGGAGTTACTAAGAGCAAAATTTATTTTAATTATTTTCTTATGATAAGTATTCTCTAATACATTGTAACTTATAGTATCCTTACTAATATCTAAATATGTGTTTGTTTGTAAGCTCAGATGGCTCCGATCAGAAAAATATGTTGGCAGGACATACATGTCAGTGTAAAATGACGTCACCGCCATAATTATGTACGACAGAATAAAAACAACGCCTCTCTTTCCCCACTAGTTGCTATTACCAAACTGTAATAGCAAAACAATTAGGTACCTACTACCTATGTAAATCATTTCGAAAATTCTTTCGCTATACCTACCGCTATGGCATGAAACAAAATTATAATAATTGAATCGTAAGTACCTAACGGAACAGGAATAATATGTAACGTATTCTTGTACCTAATTGATTCTAAACATGGCTGATATTTTATAATAAGTAGTTAATCTGTTAGTTCTTACCTGGGCGGTGCATCTCTTAGTCTTTCTTCTATGTACACTTGCAGACTGCCGATTGACAAACGGCTATCCACATTGGATCGGCCGCCCAGAGGTCTGTAATGAATCATATTTTGTCCTTAACGAATGTTCCTGTTTATACTGTTCTTCGTAGATGGCGTTAAATGGCTAGACTGTTAATATTGCGCAATAATTAATTTGTTAATTTATGATATCATTGACAGCAAAGCTATCAGAACGAGGGGGTTCTCGCGATATTTTATGTAATATTAATCACCTATAATCTAGCCTAGGGGGCATGCTACATAAACGTGGTAAGATTTCTTTCGTTTTTTTTATTACCATTTTTAAAAAGTATCATAATCATAGTATAAATATTACCTCAAAGTAGTGGTAGCGCAAAGCTTATAGAGCAGCACGAAGGTGGCTATAACGCCCACAACGAGGGCCGCACCCATCACCACTTGCGTGGTGGAAATCAAAAGAATTTGTTCCGGGTTCTCTCTGAAAGGTAGCAAAGGAAAAAAATATATAATATTGAAATGAATACTGAACTTAATTAGAAGTATTAAACGTTAAATATATATAATATCGAAATAAAGCACTCAGTAAGGTTTTTGATGAATAAATACAAGTACCCTCGTTCCTGTCACATATCAAACAGATAGCCAATAAATATATTTATTTTCCAATAATCAAACGTAAACTTTAGGAAGTAAAAGAGAGATCCAGAGATAAAAGAACAGATTAAAGACGGCCTTGGTTATAAGTAAATACTTTGAGGACAGTCTGAGGCCACTTTCGCATAGCAATATTAAGGCTTTTGTGTAAATTTGCTACGTGCCTGCCCTTGTATCGAATTCAAATAATATTTTTTTAGCGGGCAAGTGGTAAATCAGATTAGGCTACCTTTTTAGCTCTTAGCTATTTTAAGAATTAGGCATTTCTCGACTAAATACCGTCTCCTTCTGCATAGTCGTTAGACTCTTGGCAGTGTTCGTGCACTGAAGGGTCAGTAGTACGCTTATATAATAATCCGTCGCCATTCCTCACACACTGTTGCCCCTCTGTTACACTCATAAACGGGATTATTAATAGCGGTCAGTCCAACGCATAGGCGATCTGCCACGTGCTGTTTCACCTTTGTGGCGACCTCTTGCTACACAGATGGCGCTGCAGACGACATTCAGAACAATAGACCATTCTTCATACAATCCTGCAATGCACTATGAGAGTTTTCAGAGCACGAAACATATACACAAGATCCCGACAATAACCGTTGGGGCATAGCGGACGCCTGGCGGGAAGATCTTCCCTTTTCCGCATGTCTAAGGAACTTATAACAATTATTTCTGCACAGTCAGCATATTCCGCACGGGCCGTCCGCAGTCAATCCCCTACAGTGATACCAGCCTAAATACAAGTTGAATGTACCTGCAGGTCCACTGGCCGAGGTCGTCATAGCATGGCTGGCAAACTCCCTGCCAACACTGAAGCGTGCCGTTGCCACTTCTGTCGCAACACGGCCCGAAACACTTCTCCCCTAGTCCTGAAACATGAACAGAGTTTTAATGGCCTTTACAGTTTTTATAGCTACAGAATCTACGTAAAGCTGTGTAACCAAAGTTTCTGAGATTAGAATTTAGTCGTTATTGGGAATGGTGTTGTAAATAAATAAGAAGGATTATGGGCTCATCTGTTTGGTGGAACGTTACGAAAACACTACTGCCAATTTGAACATGGATTAAATTCAACGGATTTGTATAGTTTTCATCGGATTGTTTATGGTCGGACTCAAAGTACTAATACTTTTGTATCTTGCGCAACAAAAAGTTGTAAAGGCAGTGTTGCGCAGGCTACCTGCTTACTTATTGTATGAATGCCCTCTATTCGTATCAAAACAAAATATTATTAATAATTATTATTAGAATAAAATAAACTATATGAGACAACTCCATTAAGTTTTGTGCCGCGACAAGCTTCGACGCGGCGACCGGACTGAAGCGATAGAAAGTCTGCTAACACAATCGATTCATAATCGAACAGCAACCGCATAGTAACTGTCACTTTTGACAGATATTGCATTGGATATCTGTTAAAAGTGACAGTTACTATGCGGTTGCTGTTCGATTATGAAACGATTGTGTTAGCAGACTTGGGGCCCTGTGCGAGCGCGGCCACAAATCACGCCCCAAATCTTGGATACATTTTTCCGAGGTATCATCTTAATCCAATCTTAATCCAAAAACAATGTTCATAAACTTACTCGTAGGTATCTACATAAGCCTACTATACACTATTATACCTAGTAATGAAGATTACCTATCTATTGACAACTTATCTGCATTAAGCCATGGTAGCTTAGGAGTTGGTTATGAGGCTGGGATACATTTTGACAAGGCTATTATCGCCATACGGGGATATGGTGTAATGAGCTTAGTTTGGGAGATAGCCAGAGGATGGATAGCTACCTACTTACTAACGTGGGTATAGGTAAGTACATTTACCACATACGATGCTTATACATAAAGTTATGTCTTTCTAAATGCTGTTTTCATAATTCAATCTTTTGTTGAGGTTGTAAGTACTTACCTATATCTGTGTTAATGTTTACATACAATTTATTTCATCACATGTCGGTTATCTGCTATGTACCTACCCACACGCTGACATCTTATTGATATTAGTGAAGATAAAAATGCAGTTCAAGTAGGTACCTAATCTATAATTACAGTTGTAATCGGTTAAAAAGTGGGTTTTTACGACGCTAGCTTACACACGGACTACTGGCTGACTAAATAGCCATATAGAGGTTCCACAACTCTTTTTGAGGGCGGACTCAGTATATAAAAATGATATAGATATGAAACATTCTTGACTCTGGTACAAACATTCATATGCTCATCATACAAAGATTGACACTACCAGGATTCGGGACCTACACCGCAGAAAGCAGGCTCACTACATACTGCGCTAATCAGGTAGTCCAGGTTATCTAATATATATACGGCTTCTCACCTGGGCATCGTACACACCGATTCTGGAAGTAGCTGGGCATGTACCCCTCGGAACAGAAGCATTTTCCATCGATACACTCGTACTCCCTACCCACACATTTGATTTTGAAACATAGATCTGAAATAAGAGAAACAATAATTAGAGCCGTAGTGAAGGCATTTACATTTATTATTATTTTAGACTTTATTAGTATTTTCAGTAGTCTACGGTATAAGAACACTGTCATTTTTATTATATTTCTATTGAAAATATTATTCATGAGATTCATTAACACATAATATAAACCATCAAAAATTCATGTGTATGTCAATGGGAAAGCATATTGGCACTAATTACAAAGCGTGACGTCACATCCAACGACATATTGACATTAAGATTTACCCCAAATTCATAAAACACTGAAAAGTGATTTGTGTAATAGTCGTCTTTAAAATAATAGTATTGCCGAAAATGTGTCTACAATCCTATTGTAGCATACGTTACGTTACGTTCTTTACATTAATTGTAATATGCTTGAGTCAGGTACATATTTCATCGTTAATGCAAACCTATTCATGGATATCTAAATCAATGTCATAAAGTCTGATAAGCTTTTTTACGAATGTATGGTTATAAGGGATCAATTATTACCAACTGACATTGTATTTTACTTCTTGGTAAATCTTTTGTATAACAATGGTTAATAATGTACTATGTACCTGGGTACTTACTTTTTCTTTTATATCTAGTTTACTATATTTATTTATTTTTTTATAGTAAATGGCCTCACCATTAGGGTAGGTATTCTGCCAACGTCAAGTGGAATGATTTTTTAAAATATCAAACTTGGGAGATTCTATGCAGGCCTAATCTGTAGACTAGGCCTAATAAGCTCCTCCTAACTCTATCTGACAAATTATCGGACTTCTAGGGAGAACTGGAAAAGTCATGTTTTACTATTTAGTTTTATTTTCCTACACTCGTGCACGTTTATGAACACAAGATGACACATTATATTTCAAAGAAACACATTTTTCACAAAACAAAACAATATTGATAATCTTTCTCTTCGACTACCCCCATAAAGTCCCGTATTGTATTAACCTACCTCTACACCACATAGAAGGAAAAAGCAAACAGGCAGTAGGTAAGGCCTATTGATAATTAGTTACCTAGGTACTGAGCTCTTTTCATTAAAATTTCACATGTCAGGTAAAATAGAATTAACGTAGAATAATACCGAGCAACAAATCATTTGTTTACCTCGCCCACGGTAAATAAACCTTTAACTACGACTAATTAGAAGAGAGTTTACCTTCATCATCGTCACTAGGTTGAGCACACACTATCACAAGCAATCCGCAAAATATCATCCAAAGCGGCATTGTTACACCTGTCGAATCATGTTCACAATACAAACGAGTGGCAATGCACGAGCGGCCGACACGTTCGCAACCATGGGTTGAATATTTTTGACATTAAAAATATAGTATGGTGATAAGTTATCAGATGTACCAGCGGTTGCGATATATCCTTATCGCGGGCCCGCGTCACACATTAGAATGAATAGCGGTGTGATTACCGACTTGCGGTTTGCATTTAACTTCGTCACTTATAACACCGATGCAAACAAAGAGTCCGTCATTGCTCTCTAAAATACCTTAAGATATATTACATGTGTACCTAATTAATTGTTTTGTCAATAATAGCCCAGGAAAGGTATGGTCGAAGTAAAAAAGTGCCATAGGAACTTAATTGCTTCACGATCGTAGCCTTTTATACAAAATAATAATATTAAATTATAGTAGGTACATAGTAGCCGAGATTTCGTACGCTTTAATTAAGTTGTTTAGTTATTTTGGAAAAACCTTGTATTTTTCTTCTTGTTACAAGCTACCATCATGCCAAGTTTCATCAAAATCTGTCGAGTATTTTTACAAAAACATAGTGATGGTTTATTATTATTTTCAAAAAATTAAATAGATACGGCACAGCGTTATTAATTATACCTACTATATATTGTCAATACACAATACATTGTTATAACCACGGAAAACGCAGTAAATATGTATTCTCTACGCAGTAAATATTGCAAATACTAAAGATTCCGTTCAATATTCATAATTATAAAGTATATACCTACCTATAAATTGCGTGCTTACTTACTGTGTAGTCTACATTTAAATGATTGTTGCATCAACTAGAATTTTTATACCTAGGTACAATGTATTTTCGACCGCATTTTGACACTCTCAAAGCGCAAAATAGATAAAGCTTTGGCTTTAAAAAAGGAAGCAGGTTCTCAAAGTATATGGTTACTGACCACTTTCTGTTTACGCGGGTGCTGTTACCCAAAGTTCAAGGAGCACGAAGCAGAAGCTCTCCAGTCGGGGCTCTAGGGGTTGAACAAATTAAATCGATTCTCAGCTCTCGATGAGACATTATTATGTGCTTTGTTAGAAGAAGCCAAGATTTGCCCCCATTTGGACCGGTGATATAACACGCGTAGCAGGAAGCCGGTGGATGCGAGTGGCGCAGGACCGTGATGTGTGGAAGTCATTGGGGGAGGCCTATAACCACCAGCGGACGTCTTTCGGCTGATAGATAGATAGAAATGGCCAAGACAGAAACATACTAAGTAAATAAATTTCATGGTTATCGCTTTTTAGTGTTCCGTACTAGTCATACTAGGAACCTTTATAGTTTCGCCATATCCGTCTGTCCGGCGTCAAAGTCATTTGATCTATTCCGAGACCGTTAGGCACATGGGTGACATTTCACTTCTACAGTAAGTATGTGATGTAAGTATACGCAAGCAGAGGATTCATGTTTTTTTTTAAGATTCTAGGCAATGATAAATGGAAGTTGAAAATTTGTATTCTATCCATGAATTTTTAAATTTCTCATCGCCAAGATTGATGGTGGTGTCATATGACTTAGCACTATGCGTGTCGGTGTTCAGTAGATTTAGAGGTGACTTTGAGATTTCGATTCAAGAATTAGACTTCATGTGACTACAATTTTATTGGCAAAAGCACCGAGGTTTGTTCATCTAGGTTCTTCAACATTTGACCCTCATTTTTTGGCAGAATCATCGGTAAACGACGGAGCCATAGTTTATAAATGGACCCTCATTTTTGCCCTAACGGTTCTCTGAAAACATGTCGCAAAATTTTGGAGAATTCAAATTTTCCTGTGAATAAATAAAATCCGTGATTCTCCAGTTCGTTAAAACAACTTTATCGAGACATTTATTTACTTAGCGACAACAACACAACGTAGGTATCATTTAGCAAATCAACTGAGGCAAAAATATAATAATTTTCATTGACTACTTATTCATTCAGTTAGATAACCTTCCAATTATCTTTTCGCAAACTTTAATTTTGCCAATGGTTCCTTATTTTGTATATTGTTGAGGTATAAAAAAACTACTTGTAAAATTTCGGTTTAGAAATATTAATTTTACTTATTTTGTAAAGCATACACCAATTAGAACCCTATAATAAGCAATCATGAATACATATTAGTAAGGTTCTCTTACATGCAGACATTATGTTTAACTGAGAATCTTAATCTTGAACCAGACCTGTATATATGATATTAAAAATCCACTCGTTCATACCCAGATAAACGTGGTAGGTATTGTTTTTACTGTGCAAAGTTACTATAATCAACCGTTTTATCGTTAATACAAAGTCTAAAGTAAAACAATTTATCCCAATGACTTCTATAAATACTCGGGGTAAAGTTTTAATTAAAAATGTGTTCTTTAATTATCGATGTTGGAAGCAAGTTCCTGAAGGCTGTGGTTCCGCGGCCGGAATGGATGCCGTTTAGGGGACCTATTTGTTTGGATTAAGTTGACATTTCCATTCGCAAGTGAAACATCGCAGTTTTGTCCTGTTATGATTGTTTCGTAAATAACGGGTTTGGGGTAAAGTTAAAAAATAGTTTGTTGTTTGTATGTGTGACAAAAATGGTCGTAACGATTTTGATAACAATGAGAACTGAGGTAGGTTGTTCTCTGGTATGACTATATACCTAAGCCACTTTTTACCCGAGAAATCCTTGCGGTTAGAGCTGCGCGTAAAGTTAGTACCTACAGAAACTAAGGTCGTAATTAATTCATTAATCTCATCAACCCTGAGAGCGAACTTGAAGTGCACTCAGAAATGTAATTTAGTAAACATTATTATCTCAGTACTGAATTACGTACAGTCTATCTTGGTTGATTAAATTACAAATAGCTTTTATTTTTATCCTTATCTTCTATCGAGAACATAGCTGATTTCCCACCTCAGTGATCTTTTAGTACTTCAGTATCCGTAGATACCGTAATGTAATTTTCATATACCTAATTTTTTCTAGCTATCTCTAGCGAGCGCAATGGTTTGCTACGCTTCTATACCCGAACTGTCCTTAACGAACATTTTCTTATGTGGCCAGGGAAAAGTTCTCGATACAAAATATTACTCCACAATTCAATAGCCTACATACACCCTTTACATCTAAATATCTTATCCCATCAAAGTGTATACCTACATGGATATATCGAAGAAAATTCGATTGTTGTAAATCCAGAGGTAAGTGGAACATGAGTGGGCTCCTATTCAAGTAAAGTCGTCACGTTTCCAAGCGGATCATTTAAGATTACGCCTAACAAATACGAAATGCACGAAACAAAAAGAGAACGTGCACGTACCCACCCTTAAAGTTGGTCGCAGGTGGCTTTTTTTGACTTAGTCGTGTAATCTACCTAATAACATGTGATAAGAGTCGCTACTTTAAGAGATTGCTTATAACTAATGTTCTAAAGAAACATTAAAAATGTAAATATGCCTGTCTGTGGTAAGGTTGTATACGCTGTAATAGTTTTGTTTTATAAAATCGGGTCCATAATTAATCCATGTTAGTTTTATGAAGGTACTCACAAATAATATATAATGTGTCAAAACTAAGCGCACCATTGCAAGACCGATCGGACCGCAAACAACAACTAAATATGAGGGTACCCAAGTTTAAATTTTGACACTAGGTCGTCAAACACCTCAGTCATCCCGTGACCATAGTTGCTGTAAAGCCGCCGAAACGTCGCGAACGTAAAAAAACATATAATCAACGCGATAACATCAGTAAGATTAATTTTATTTCAAGGTGTCATACGTTTATGTATAAGACATAAGACATAAGACATAAAAAAATGTGGACGTTATATTCTACCCGCTTAAGATAAAAATCATTTTCAAACATTTCCGTAGCCAGCCTTAGTAGCGCTATTGCTATGGAAAAATGACCTTTAGGTGTCCATGCATGTTTTCATTTTTTGGCAAAGACAGCGACCATCTTAAATGTCATCACTTTCAAAATATCTTTAGCTGTGATTACTGAATCAAATAGGCACCTAGCAATATTTTGCACTGGCAATATGGCGGGCGGGCACGATTAGCCTCGACCCCGAGCAAGTGGGAGATTAGTCCAGAGCGCAGGTGGCGCTGTAGTTCAGCCTAATTTAATGCACATGAATTATTTACAGGAAATATGGTTGGTATTACTTTCATTGTATATTTGTTACGGAACTTCTAAACAAAAACGTCTGCTTTTATCGACTTAACTGGTTCTTCAGGCACTAGCTGAATGATTATTAATAAAAGGAATATTTAAGATTGTGTTTATCTCAGTCACTTCTCACTAGAATGCATAGTTAAAGGTTAATATCCATGGTCAAAAGTAAATCTTACCTGCGATTCCATTTGCACATATTTATCGTGTGATGATACGATAAATACTTACTAAGAAGTCATAAAACCTTCATATTGACAAATAACCATTCTCATAATTTATCTAAATGCATAGAAAGAAAACAAACGCAATTAAGTAGGTAATTTAATTAACAACAACTCTTAAACAGTTTCTAAAGGATACGTATTAGAGCCGAAATAAATTTGAATTTCCATCCATTCCATTCCATCGTAATTCATCCAATATCTAGATATACGCATAATATATTGCATTGAAGCAGTTACAAAATTTAGCATAAACGCTGTTTTCATTTAGGTACCTATACATTCCAGGCAGAGTATTTTCTCGTGAAACGTGAAACAAAATGAATTCTGAGTACGCTCATTGTTAGTATCTATATGGAGTCTGGAATTGCAGCTGCCCGGAACTATGCTGGCGTGTGGAAATAATTAATCGTTACTTCCCTGACAGCTGGGCGCCCGACCCAGGGAGACCTCTCCTATAAAGTTTCCCGACCGTAGAGATCACACCCGAATTGTACTTGCAGATGCCACCTGAATTTATGCAAATCCCAGCTAAGCTACTATAAGTTACAACTCGCTATGCTGTGGTATTTGAGTATTATTTAGGTATGATCTTCTCCCTCGACCCTTTAATAAGGCGAGCAGGTCTCTTTGTTTTCAATTTCCATCGATTCGGATTAAAGTTTTTCATGTTATCCGGATAAAACGTACTTGAGACCACTTCTGTAGCCTTTGTGACGAATTTGGTTCACGATTCCGAACTATTTTACTTATAAATATATAAACTGGTTGGCTATAAAGGAGTTCTAAGTATTGATTTTTAACCGTAGATTTTTTCTTAGTCTGAGAACCATATAAATTTGAGCTGAGAATTCATGAACATTTGGATAAAAAAGAAATACTTTGGCTACAGGTTATTAAAATAAGTGTACCTACCTTATAGTATATTTTTTTCATAACAAATATATTGTTACCCTCAGAATTAAATATCAAGTAAATAAAAGCTTCTAATGCTGATGGTATTTTTTCAACATACTACATACTTATTAATAGCAGTCAGTTTAAAATCGTATGCACTCAAATATAGCGAGATATCTAAATTTAAAGTCATGATTTCGTCGAAATTGACTCTGATTATGCAAACGAGATGTAATCCAGCTTTGTAAAGGCCTCGCAGTCAAATAGCATTGTAGAGACGTCCATCCGAGATACTCTATACTTCGACCCCAATCACTTCGGGGGTAGAAAAAGATTTGATTTTCTCTCATTTGAAGCTGAACGTGACTTGCAGTGGAAAGAGATGGGAGAGATTGTTACGAGCTGTAGAAGAAGTTCGGAGGTGTAATGTTCGTTATCCCTGTACGTGTTTTATGCATTGTACCGTATTCCACTGGAATTTGGAGTGCAGCTCTGAGAAACCGTGGATTGTTTATCAATATACCTAATTGCCATTGTTCTTTGTGGATTGGTATTGCAAAAGAGGTCATCCAAACCAGGGTTGTACAATTGATACTCTTATAATTCAGCTCAACGTGGCCAAAATAAACATGATGAGCTATTTCTGACATAACTACTTATTTACGTAGCACTAATGACAGATTTTCTTTCGTAAGATAACAGATGCTGGCATTTCTTCCACTAATAATATTTTTATTGGCATATTTTTTTGACTCCTAATTCTGGTAAATATCGTTTCAAGGAATATTTCTGAATGTGTTTTTACGACGGTAGTGGATGGCCGTGTTTTTGTCGATTTAGGATAAGGGAAATATTTGGAATAATATCGTGTGTTATAAACACATTTGTTAAGGATATTTAAAACTTTCAATGACATAATAGGATAAAAAATACATGCTCTCAATCTAATCATAAGTCTGTAATATGTAACACTGTATATTATTTATAGTTTATTATGTATATTGGTCAAATACCAACTCTAAAATCGTGTATTTGGAGGTAAGTAAGTAATACCAATAAGTGTCCAAATTAAATTAGATTTAGATTTTAAATTAGAATTAGAAAGAAAGAAGATAATCATAATATAATCATCACAGATCCAATATTTGGGGGCGAGACAAAGCATATAATCCTATTATATACCTACAGTGATTTCTTTACCTGGGCCTTACTTTCAGCGGGTTTCGCTTATTTCAAATTATGCGAGGGACGCGCCCGTGCCGCCGCGGCGAACAACATTTTTTGTTTCTGATATCTTTCCAACAATTTCTTTTTGTTTTCCGCGACAAACCCTTTGATAACCTCAACGTTTATTTTCCCTGGGAGTACCGTTTACAATGTTATTCGGTTTATTCTTAAATATTGAATCGTAAAAGGTTCTCATATAAGATTTGTATTATATTTTCGAATTATTAATAATATTGTCGAAGGGGTGGGCAGAGATGTAGTTGTGTACGCCTATAGAATTAAAATAACTAATAGTGCGTATAGGTCCATAGTTCTGGGAATATGAAGGGCCTGTTCCTACTGGAAATCTTTTACCTAAAATGCTGAGTACAGTTAGCACAACCTGGAAATTAAACCCAGGTCAGAATCGACCGGCTGCATTTACGACCGTTAGACAAACACCGATTTTGCTCAGCTACTCGATCCCCAATAGCCTATCGCATTTTTGTTTTTAACATCCAATGAACAGCTTCAGTCCAGTTATAGTGTATAGCGGATATTTTATAAATACTTACTCTAAGAAAGTAGATATGTCCTGCTCCTATGCGCTGAATATTCTGTGTTTTTAATTATAATGTGCATTAAACAATTCAGAACGTTCATTAAATAATCCGGATTAAACTTCTAAAACGCTTTCTATTTCTAAAAAGCTTAGGTACATTACGCGCGATTCAAGTCCAAAGTAAACACTTTTGTTCAATTTAAGCCATTAGGATTCTAGAAGATAAACTAAGACTCAATTAAAGGCTTAACTTGAGATTAAGAGCTTCTCTAGATGGATATACCTACCTGAACACTTTAAAACGGACTACGCCAAAATATACCTCCTAAATAGTGTTGTACAAAATTGGTCTTGGTCTCGTAGTCCCGTTATTAGTCTTGCAAGACTATCACAGGGTTCTGTTTTATTAAATTCTTAGCTTCTTCCCGCGGCTCCGCCCGCGGTACCTCGATGAAACATAGCCTATACCATTGAAATAATTTTCAGAATAGGAGGCATGTCTGGAGATTATCCCCTACATCCAAACTAACAAACTTTACCTTTTTGTAATAATACCCATAGTATAGATTTTAAACATGCAAAATTTAACGTAACTGCGAGTCGCAAGTCTCGCAGTATCAGTCTTGTACCTGATATTTATAGATGGTCTTGGTCTTACTGCAAGACAAGACTATTATGGGCTTCACTATGTAGCCCATAGCTGTAGCTCTTAAACTTAAAAGACTTGATTTACGTAAAATTATAGCAAGCTTATGCTAATAGACTTGTGACTCGATTTTTCAAAATAACATTCCTAAAATATCCTTTTTAACACTTAAATATAAAGTTGTTTGTAGGAGTGATTGATGATTTCTTTAGACTTTTAGGTAAAAACCTACTTACATTAATAACAATATAATAATAATTTATTTAAAATTCTGTAAAAAGACAACATAATCATTGGGTACAATATTTTTTTTTTCTTAGGTATAGTTTTTTTTCAACGCATGTGCCTGAACTAGGAAAACCTGTGTTTCAGGCGAGAAGCGCAATTATATCTAAAATTAATCATATTAGCTAGCCATAAACATTACAAAGCATATACTTAATACTAATCTTTAGTTGGTAGAATTTATCCTATATAATGTAAAAATAGATTAGGTAATTAGGTATGTACTTACATTAAATTCTGGCACACTAGCAAACAAAATTGATTATTATTGGAGTTGTTATAAATAATTAAGAAAATAAGAAGAGGTAAACTGTTGCACACCTATACATTCGGCCGATAATAAGGCCTCAATGAAATTAAAGACGAGCATAGGCCCACATCAGTCTGTTACTTTTTAATATAAAATATTAGACTGCACGATTCGGAAATCAAACCCAGGCCTACGAAGGATTCCTGAACGACAGACGGTGTTTGCGAGTCTTGTGACGGCTAGGTCAAGGAGGCAATCCTATTCCTTTTAAAAGCCTTCTTCTAGTTCCCATTCATTTTAATATCGCCACTCTCTAGACAGCAATGAGTTTCCATAAGCCAGAGCGAGTTATATAATATGTCGCTGGGCAATAACGAAATCGGAGATTTTGCGAAACTTCTAAGGATTTCACGAAATCACAGATAATGTGAAATAAACACTCAATAGAATAACTTAATCTTACTGAAAGTATCTAGTGAGCTTACTAATATTACTGGGGTACTATATGTTTTACTCTAGGACAATGAATCGTCGATCGTTTTAAACCTTAGACGATTTACTAGACGAATTCCTAGATGTAAAGGATGAGGTGAGTTTTTTTTTTTTTTTTATTACGATATATCGTAATAAAAAAAATAAAAAAACTACTACTAAATACTTGCCTATAGGCAAGTATTTGATCGAGTCGATTTGAGTCTCCTAGGGATTTCGCAAAATCTCTGATCGCGTCATGTTCCTAGGGCATATACAAGCTGAAGCTCAGTGGGTGCTTCAGGTGCTTATATTATAAGCTTCTGATATTTAAATATGCAAATGTGTGACGTGAGTGTGCAGGCTGAATTTTAATTTACATCTACATACTCGTATAACAAGGATTATTACGAAGCGAGGTATTGTTGTTCCGTGATGTCATATTTAAATTAATCTAGTGTGCCGGTAACGAAAAGGTTATTACTTTTGTCAAAATAATTGCAGTTATTTTTTAGCGCGCAATGTATCGTAAACCACACGATCATAATTCAAAGCTCCACGTAATACCAGACTGGTGTGAGTGACGGGCGTACTCGAGCGTATCAAGTTTTAATTTACATTGCAGGTTTACATACCTATATAATTAGTAATTATGTTTTTTTATTAAGTAAAAAGATCTTTTATGAACGATTAGGTACCTTTTACTAATCTCTATCTTAATAAAGGTCAACATTAAAGCACTTATTTATGTTTATCTAATAAATTTGTAATTGGCCAAGTCTCTTTATGTTATGTAGTCTAGCTTAGCTTTTGAGCCAATAACACTAGAAAAATAGGTATTTTGGACTGTACGATCAAAATACAAATAAAGTTCATGTTTTTTTAATAATACGCCGTTTTACTAAGTATTCTTAAATTTGTAATACAGTTACGTTAAATCTAATAAATCAGACAAACATAATGATCATTATTGACAATTCATTTTAAAAGGTCATCAACATTTGATAGTATTAGGACAACCTTATTTTATTCTAAATTTAAAAAATAATTTAATTTCGGGATCTATGTCAGATAGAACACTTGAAGGAAATGCCTTATGTACTAAACCATTCATCAATCAATTGATACGGTTATATCGTTAAAAAAAAATAACACAAGTATTAGTTCCATGTTCTTATATCGTTACGAGGTATTAGCTGTAGTGACTAATAGTTACTATCGAAAAAATTAAATGTGGATATAATTGTAATGAAATCTATGTGAGTTGATAATAATACCTACTTAGTGCACAAATAATCGTTCGCCCTCGAATCGAACGCCTACTGACACATAAACCTCAATATTGTTTTGAAAGAAGATAATGCTACATGCGCCTTCTCTTTCTATCTTGTTACATTGGTTGTGAACTTAAATTACGACTAGTTTTAATCATCGATTACTTAGATGGGGCACTATGTTTTTGATCAGAAAGTACTTATGTAATATCATAGTGCAAGGTTTCCTTTTTATGTTGTGGTTATATTTAGGCCCAGAAGTGTTTATGATGTCGTACGCGTGGTCTTGATTTTTCTACCCTGGGAGAACTCTTTCATTTCCCGGGATAATTTTTTTTAATACCTTTCAAATTTCAGTAAAAAATCCGCGTACAGTTACCGTCCAGATAACGTTTTTCGGCTATCACCGGGAACCTATCCGTTTCCCGGGATAAACGTGTTCTATATAGACCCGGATGATAAGGTACGTATTGACTGATTACATTTTTGTTAGCCACAAATTGAAAATCTAAAACCTTGCTTAGCCGCACAGAATGTAACCTATGTCATATGTACCAAATTCCATCAATGCCACTGACATTAAGCCTCCTGAAACATTTACTGCGATTCAATACGTTCGATGTTGTGTGACGAGGCCATCTATCACTTTAACCCTGACGCTGAATCGTGGGATATTTTAGCCATTGTAAATTCGGACGGATAATTAACCACGTGCATCGCTTCCGTGTGAAATACAGCGATTCCCAAAATAACATCACCCATACATTCCTACCTTCAAAGATCTACTAGTAAGTAGATCTTTGGCTATCCTTATGGGGGCTGCCTTTGTATGCAGGTAAACACATTTTTTTAAAGATAAAAATAAAGATTTGTTCTTAAACATATAAAAATATAATTCCTTCAATGCGAAGAGGATAAGCCATAGTCCACAACGCTGGCCCAGTCCCGGTTGGCGGACTTCACACGTATAGTAAGTGATAATCATGGTTGAAAATGAGATCCCAGAGAATGAGAGAAGATGAGAATTAGAATCCCAGGTTTCATAGATTATAAAATCCATAGATAACAATAGCGTGGCTGCATATGAAACAGCGATATTTTGGAATTTGCCTTAATGATACTAGTCAACTGACTAAGAAAATTGTATGCATCCGCTAGTTGTAAAATAAACAGCCATTGAAGGGGATACAGAAGACATATCTGTTACCTTTCTTGACATGAATATTGTTGCTAAAAGCTAATTCGTTTTTACGTTCCAAAGCTGTCAACTTCGCTGCATCCATGAGAAATACATTAATGCCTGGACTCGCTTCAACCATGATTGTTCCACATTATAGCATACATTGAGTTCACGACCCAGAAGTCCTTGACTCACGTGACTAGTTTGACTATCGCTTCACCTGAGATTGTCCACAGCAGTATGTATGTCACATAAGGTTGAGAGCCGCATGCTATGAAGTCACTCAAGTTAATCGGCCAAGCAAGACGACAAGAGAGCGCCGAGCGACATCTCGCATTAATCACTGGGGCTTGGAGTGATCACGAGACATGGGACGCTTCGATTCACATGGAATTTTGTTAGGGATACTATGTAGGGTTCTAAATTAACACATTACCAAACGAACACACCCTCCATCGAATTGTATGTGGTTCCATACAAAGCAGAGCTTGTATTAAGAGTGTTGTACAATGAACTAGGTACTAATTAGTACAATGAAAAATGCATTTCCAAAATTCCGCAGTAAACCGGACGGTTTAAGCTTAAAACTACTAAACTCTCAGCAAGGAATATTGGCACTTGTGACAGCGTTTACTGCATCAATTGATGCACGAAACATAAACGCAGTTATTTTTTCGCACTTGCGCCTGTGCGATCCCAAGTCTCAGGTAAGGGAATTTAAAAAACATATTAAATAGGTAGGTACTTACTTTTAAAAATAAATGAATATTTTCCTTTGAGAAAATCTCGCTCACTTTAATATGAAGGATACTTTCCCTCCAGGGCCCGTTCGTATTGGGCACCCTGTAAATAGATAAACAATGTAAGTATAAGAACATTATACAAGCAGATTTATTCCCTTTGTAAGATCGACTGACCAATTCGTAAAATAAAACCGGAATTATAGGATAATTCCCGGATATATATATAAACATATATAAGATTATAGATGTTACAAAATTAATCTTAAAAACTATTTATTTACAAAGGTCGGACAGAACGGATCCGTTTGTGCTTATCTATTGAGTAATTAAGTAACAGAATAAAGCCATAATATTTACTTAATTTAAATTACCTTAGACAATGTGTCTAAGATAAAATAGGGTAGACATTATCGGATATACTTCTAATATAGCCATTTGTCTTACGAGACACGAAGAAACAAAATATTGTTTAATTTCTATTCGTATTTCCTACAAAAATATCATTTCTCAATTTAAAAAGGCGGTACAATGTTCTACGGTCCTAGCGTCCTTTCAAACCGACACAATGGCGTCATCTTTAATGTAAGAAAGCAAAGAATAAACATAAACTCTCAACCGCAAGTGTTCTTTATCTACAAATCAGAAGATTTGTGCTTTTTTGCCAGATTGACGTTAAAAATCTAGCAACAGACGTGACGTATCGCTTTGTAGGTAATTAGCGTTTACGGACGGTCACATGTGGAGGCCCTTATCAGTATTAATTTTTGATCGTCCATTTAAATACATTAATAATATTGTAAAAAATTGAAGTACCCTGTTTAAATCCATATTATCGAAAACAAGAATGTTTTGCAAATGAGAATGATCACTTAATACCACTATCGCAACGATATAAGGGTCATGGCATACGCTGTGATGAAAATAACTGTATTATTTGTGGAAGTGTGTCAATCGATCCTTAATATGCTCTTTATCTTGTATCACGCGACTGACATGTCGAATACTACAACTTCATAAAATACTCTAGGTTTTACAGTTGGTAAAACTGATGATGATGATGAGACAGTACAATTAAAACTCAATGGAGATGAGGGAGAGATGCTCGGATTCCGCTACGCCAAAGCAACAAACATGAGATTATCAAAAGAAGTACAGAACCAACCTATAGTTCTTAGATTTGAGTAGGATAAGTGGCAATTGACGAGGCACATAGTTCGGATAGAAATAAAAGCCGTTGGGGCAGAAATATTCTTGTTGAGGTGTAATCGACATAAATAATCAATAAAATATGTGTTAAAACCATTTATAAAAAGATTTGTAACAACATACATAAAATGAAAGAGAGGGCGAGAGTTGCCAACTCTCAACATGAATATGTCAAAATGTTGCTAATAAAAAATAATATAATTTTGTACGTTGTGTACAGTTCTAAATCCTACATATAGTGTAGGACTTCATCACCCAAAAAGGTGGACCGAAGACATCACACGCGTAGTGGGAAGCCGAAGGTTGGGAGTGGTGGAAGACCGTAGAGGTGGACACGACCTCTTGTTATGTCGGTTTTATTTCTGGGACCCTCGGGATTATGCGAGTGTCTGGTAACGTCTAGGCTTTAGAGTGTACAACACTGCTGACACCGCGTGTCTCGTGATGTTGTAACACATACGATTTATACGATACTGAAGGTTTATCAGGCGCCGTACGGCTCGCTAGGGATGTCTCGCGCGTTATCAACCTCGCGACCACAACAACAAATTAAGGTTAGGTCAATTTACTAATGATTAATAAATACCTTGTTGTTGTCCGTTAGTTCGTTCAGTTGTTGTTTCTCGCATTCCTGCCGTGAATAGGTAGTGATTTTTAATTCCAGCTGATATTATCGCGGCGCAAAGGAAACTTTTGTTGTTATGCAGGAAAGTTTGATACAAACTTTCATTTCTAGAATAGATAAAAGCATGTTAATTTAAAAAGTTTCCTATTGTTGCATACATTCAGTTGAAAGAAGGTACTTACCTTTTCAAAAATGCTTTGTTATGCCATTGTAAATAAATTAAAACTTCTATCAATTAGGGGATACAGCTAACTACAGACAGGTTATTGAAAAAAAAATGTTAACCTACCTACGTATACTTAAAAGGTAATCCTACATCCTTGTTATTAAATAGGCCAGAATAATAGTATCGATATATTATATAAAACATACGTATACTATATATAGTAGTGAGTAAACAACGACCTCTATCATAGGGCTGTTATTTTTAGTCTCGTGTACCGATGACTTCCTGGCACCTATCTAACAGATATCAACTCTGTTGTCATGTGCATAGACCACGTCCGACGATAGTGAAGCATAGAATTAAGAACATTTAGTAAATATATATATATATATATAAATATATATATTACATATCAATAGAAATTAGTTAGATAACTATATTATTATGCAAATAATGTATGTATTATATACAATCGATATGCCATTTAAATAAGATATAATAAATTAAAAATAAATTAAGATTAAAATTAGGCAGGTTTCAAAATGCACTCAGCAAATCCCCACCACCAGCGGCCGGTAGGGTGCCCAAAATGACAATGCTGATGTGTATATATATACATAATTAAACTCTGAAGTTGTATGGGAACATTTATGTATAAAATGTGTTGATTTTTTGTTGTGCCTGCCTATAGTTATCATTGACTATACCTAAATAGATATATGTGTGTACGGAAATAATGACTACGTCTTATTATTGTTATTGAGAAGAAAGTCCCTGATAATCGGATACTATAACAATAATAACCATAATAACACAAATAATTAATCACGCGCGACACTGAAACAACAAATTAATAAGCTGCTCTGTTTATTTCATATTAATTTACAAAAAAAAAATATTATTTATGTACCTACTAAGTAATTTATATAAGCTATAAATTTCAAAAGCCCCAGATAATGTGTTTTTTTTTAATGAGATAAATATCAAACAACAGTAATGCCTACACTACAACACAACATTACAAATATAATGTGTTGCAACATTATATTGGGTACATTTTTTTTATTGGAGATTTATTGATAACATTATCTATTTCGTTGAAAATTAACAATTAGAAAGAAAATAACTTAAATATTTACAAACTAATATAACTTAAAAAGAGTATAGAAAAGCTACAAAAAGTGTAAAAAATTTGGCCCATGCGGTAGCGTGCCCAAGATGCTGGCCGCATTTCCTCGCTGAATAGCCATTATTATAATATTGGGTTATTTTTTATTACTTTTTACGTCATTTCCCAAAAACTAAAATTAATAAATAGAGATTTTTTTTTCTTCTTTCAAAGCAAAAATCGTAAATAACGAATCTGTAGGACCGTGCTATTACCGCTATAAGTAGGTGAGAGTGCGAAAACGCACGGCGAAAAGAGCTCAACTTCGCTCGTACCTTACATTAAGAATAAATGTATATAATATATTTAGTAATATATCATTGTATGTGACAATGATTTTCTATAGGACTATTATGACGTATAGGTGATCGGCAAGTGCGACAGACAGACAGACATCTCCGCGACAGACGGTGGCGGCGCGGGCGCAGCGGTCGTGTACCTCTCACGGTGCGGTGCACTATGAAGGTACCGTTTATTTACAACTAGAAGGGATAAGTATACTTATCGACACTTTAATAAAAAAAAACAGAAATTATAATAAGCACTTAAATAATAAAATGAAAGAAGTAGTTTCAGTAAAACAATATCAGAAAAATGGTCTTATTATGTTTTTTTTGGAATGATAATTTTTTTTAAGGGAGTAATTTTAAATGTTGTTGTATGAACATATATTTTGATCGTGCTAATGCAGTCAGGATGCCTTATTATTAACCATAATAAGGCATCCTGTCTGCGTTAGCGGTAGTACCACTTTTTGGGTCTAGAAAGGCAGATAACAATAATTCAATGAAATATAACGAAGTCAAATCGGGTTAAATTAGAATATATAATAAAAAAAAATACATATTTCCCGAATCTAAGAGATTCATAATGCGTCGTGAAACCGACCAATAAATTGTTGTTTAGACGAATCTCATTATCTTATTGCCATGACAATGTTTTGTAAACGCCTCTATCGATGTAAACAAGTTTTAAGTAATTCCGTACTATGGACCACCGATGGTTATTTTTAGACGTGCACTCTCTTGATAGCCCCCATTCATGAGGTAACTGCAGAGGGCCAAGCAAGTGTTACTGTGCCTAGTGATCACTACCTCCACCCAGGATGAACCAACTATACGCAGTACGTGCTTCATTTTAATTGTGCTCTGTTTAATTGTACATCAGTGATGTTTCGACATTTAGTGTAATTTTAATACCTACGTGAGATTATTTATTTATGAAGTTTACTATTTATTTACGCTACAGCTGTTTTATTTTATTCTAGATTTTACAATAGCGAGCTTGTTTTATCTTGCGTTGTTTCTCGCGAACAAATAGGAGTTCTGTTTAGATGTGCTAAGTGTTGTTGTTGGTTGATTTAGTTTTATGCAGAGTTGCTTCGAATGCGCGAAAGCTATGCGGAACTAAAATCGAACTAGTGTTGTTAAGTTAAACGATAGTTAGACGCGGCTTAGATGCAGCTAGAGAATATCCGTATTTTGTAAAGATAGATTTGTCAAGTGTTGCTATAACTAGTTATGTAAAACAAAAAAATCATACTTTTTTAGATTCGCTTAGTTTCGCGGAGAATTGCATTTTATTAGAGGTCCCGTCACTCGTGATAGATAGTTTCTCGATTAACATCTTAGAGGAGTTCGGTGTTGCTGGCTTCTTTAATTATCGATTAAACTTCTTTGGTTTATAATTGGAAAAGTTGACAAGCCGAGGGTCAGTGGTGGGTTCCTCTTCCCCCATTAGTTTAACAATGGATTTCCGCCAAGTATCGCCTAGTTCTATCAATTATAGAAAAAAAAAACATTAACCTATTTTATAGATGTTCTTAAATTAAATCAATGCGCTTTGATACTTCTGGCATTATAAGTTCCTAGATATTTAATGTAATGATTATAAAACTTACTATCCGTGTCTTTACATAACGTGAAATGGTAAAACCAGTATTCAAAGACTAGTTAGCTCGGCTTCCTGATTGTAATTTCCGTTAAGCACTTTTACTTGATGAACTCTGCGGTTTCTAACACGATATTATATTCCTTAACGGTTTTATAAATTCTATTACTTACATATTTTCTGCATTATATATTATAATTTTGTATGAATACACAAAATTATAGGTAGTACTAGGGATGTTCTGATATCCACGAAGTCATTTTAAGTACACTTCTTTCTAGCCCCATCTCCATTATAGTGTGCTCAGTTTATCTTCATATTTGGGTGTCAGCGACGATATCCTTATTTGTCTTTGAAATTCAGTGACTGTAATTTGCTCACCCAGACTCCACTAGTGAGAGCTTTCCATAGGATTACATCAGTTATCAGATCCATGGGTTTCAATATATCTTCCACCGGCTTCTTGCAACACGTCTACATCTTCAGCGTATGGTCATCACTCGGTCGGCCGTCGGTTATGTGGACTGTTTGTTTCGTCCACTGTAACTTCCACTTTGCAATTGTTCGAGCTATGTCAGTTACTACAATACTTAACCTATTTTATTAGAAATTTTCTGCGTTACTCAATTAACATTTAACGTTTGGATTCTTGAGACAATATGAATATCATAGTTAATCTCTACATACATATAAATAAAATTGGAGTGTCTGTTTGTAATATTAAAATAACCGCTTTTTACTAAGTGCATTTGGATGTATACACGGTACCTATACCAAAACACAATTTTTTACAATTTTTGTCTGTCTGTCTGTTTGTCCGGGTAATCTCTGAAATGGCTGGACCGATTTTGACGGGACTTTCACTGGCAGATAGCTGATGTAACAAGGAGTAACTTAGGCTACTTTTATTTTAGAAAAAAACATAGGCTCTCACGAAAAAAAATCAAAACCAATGTTGCAGCGTTGCGCCTGATTAAGTTTGATAGCAACAACCTGAAATGCGTCCCGCGGGCTCAGAACGCGCGAGCAGGCTGTTGCCAACGGTTGTATCTTTGTTAAATACCACGCGGACGGAGTCGCGGGTAACAGCTAGTACTTAATAAACGAGTTCAGGTCGGTTACGGACTTCCTCATATCAATGATCATTTTGTTTATTATTTCTAACCGATTGTTCGTTTGATTCTAGGTATACATCCTCATGATCATGTACAGTAACAACAGCTTGGTCAGCGGAGAGAGGGTCTATAGTATACACGACGAGGTGCTCAGCTGTAGCGGCTGGCTCTCCACAATAATTTTCAACTTTTGCAATAACACATACAAGATCGTTAAGAGGGACACATCATTAATGATGGGTAAGCATATACACAATAATTTAAGTGGTAAACAATAAATTAACGTACAATGAAAATAACTGAAATATTTACAAACTAATAAAACTTAAAAAGAGTATAGAAATGCTACAAAATGTGCAAAAAATTTGGCCCATGCGGTAGCGTGCCCAAGATGCTGGCCGCATTTCCTCGCTGAATAGCCAAAGCTACTCGCTGAGCGAGGAAATACCCAGCCCTTGGGTCGCCGGTTGCGTCGACCAATCTTCTAGAAAGATTTTCTACAAAATTAATGGTGCTTGGACCCCATAATTACATAGCCATTGTCCTGCCACGGTCTTCTTTCAATGTTACTTAAGTGAGGGTTTGTGGACTTCATAACCTTCACAGATTTCTTCAGACATGATCGCTATGTTGGCGTCAACCATACAAAAAGTGACATTGTTGAAATTGAGTATCAAAAATTCAATTCATAAATATAAAGATTCAATGTCCACGGGACTTATAAAAGCACGATTGAGTACTGGATTGAAAACCATAACAAAATAGACCTTAAACCAATGTCATTAGTAATTAAGAAGGGCTAAACACGTTGATTTAGCTATTAGTGTGACATCCATACGGCAAGTACTGCGGTCGTTATCCTACTTATCTACTAAGTTGCGCTTGTCTTAAGTTTAATACCCTGTGTGACACACAATAAAGTGATCTACGACAGCCGTCGGTAGCTTTACGTTGAAGATATTAATAAGACTATGCTGCCCCTTATTCTATTATATTCAAGTATATATTCAAGTACCTTTGACACCTAATGAATAGTAATTTCATTTGTGATCAATCGAAATCTTTATAACGAGAGAATAATAATTTACAGAGAATGATGTTTAAACCGATTAAGATATGTTTGTTTACAAAAGACACCTATTTATTTGTAGAAATGAAAATGCTCTGGAGAAAATCTTTAAATATTATATGCACAGTGACCGGTCCACCACCTATATTTATTACAATGACCGAGTCAAACTTTCTAATAAAAAATAGTTAAATCTATTTACAAACTCAAATACTACTTATGTAATTTTGGTGGTAAGTGTACGATCCAAATCTGTTCAACTGTTCAACTCTTCGAATAATACAGTTCTGAGAAGAAGTTCTAACACTATCTTATCTTCTTTATTGTTATCTTTACAGAAAGATTGGCACCGAAGGAACTACAAAAGGCCACACACGAGAAACGGCTCGTGGACGCAACGACGTGGCGGCGCGTGCGCAGGCAGGTGGCCAACGAGTGCTGCCTGCGGCCCTGCACCGTCGCCGACATCATAATGTACTGCCCCAATGACGCGAAGCTCTTGATCGAGCACCCCGATATATTTGATTAATTATGTAAGCACCATGTACTTACTAGAATTGAATAGAAGTATTATTATTTATAAAGACTATCAAATAAGTGTACAGTTCCTAATAAATAATTTAATGTTACACCGGTTTTGTTCTCTCCTCATTTTAATGGAGGTTGATTTATTTGGGAATGGGATACAAGTACCTAGATCATGACGAGATAGGAAAACTGTGGTAAGTAGAATCTGTTGTAGAGTCAACTACATTATCAAATTGAGAAATAACTAAAAGTAAATAAATAAATATTTCAAAATTAACTAAGATTAGAAGAAGTTATTTATCAAAACATCATCAATTCCACATGCTAAAGACCACGGGATATTCTAATAGGTGCATCTGGGTGGAGGAATAATAAAGGTGTTGAGTTCAAAACTCATTATATTTATAAAGAAAATGCGATACGACCTTCCTTACACTGGTACAAGAGAAACTGAAGCACAAAACACACATTCAAAAATATATAAAAGGAAAACTTGCGTTAAGATCAACGTGCAATACTAAAATTTAAGCACCTATTTGGATATCGTTAAATATGTAAGTGAGGCAAAGTTGAAATGTGTTCTCTCTTGAACCGTAACGTATTACAGCGAGGCGCGAGGGTAGAGTGCGGGGGCCGCCGCCGCCGGTGGCAAACGATGCCGTATATTAGCGGAAGTTTTGAAAAATGCTAATGACCCCGAATGCGGACAACGTCGGAGATTTATTATGTCATATTATGCTCCGGTACATGGGAACGAAATGCGGTTCCTGATGGACCATTGGATCAAATGGGTGTGGGAGAGAACTTTTGGACTTCTTTGCCGCTTTAATATGAAAATGCGTAATTAAATCGCATTTCTGGAAATATTTTAGAATTTTTTGTTTTACTACTCACTTATATTTGATAGCCAAGTTGGTAGAACGTTTGCCTCGGTAACGAGGATCGCAGGTTCAAATCCTGGCTCGCACCTCTAGGATTTCTGGATTTCATGTACGAATCTCAATTTCGATCATGATTATCACTTGGTAAACGTTGAAGGAAAACATCTCGAGGAAACCTGCATGTCTGAGAGGACCCCTCGAAAGACGTGTGAAGTGCGCCAACCGCACTAGGCCAGTCTATATTGCAGTTCCGGGGTACCTGGGTTTGAATCCTCTTGGAGACAAACCTTGTGTGATGAGCACGAATCTTTGCACCTGAATCATGGATGTTTATTTTATCTATATAAGTTTCATACACTGAGTTCGCCATCAGTACATTGTACGGTACCCATCATACAAGCGTTGATTAGTGTGGGACCCGATAGTTGGTGTGTTCGTCTGGCGATATTATATTATTATTACCAGTAAATCGGAAGACAATTATTTTCAAGTAACTACTACATACTTATATAAGAAGGTAAGGGAAGGCATCCCTTCCTATACCTTCTAACTTAATGACAACACCGATAAGCTATATTTAATCACAATAGACGTTGAATCTCTATAAATACTTTTCCTTTGAGGTTAATATTTTCCCTTTCACCAGCAGGGCATTGCAGGGGATAGGTCCTGCCCGGTAGGTCGCTATTTGTGTCTAAGTCGCACCGAAGAAGGAAATTAATTTACTGTTTCTTTACGAGCCACACGGGCAGAATACTAATTGACTATTTTCAGCTTTTTACTTGCTTGAAACTTATAGGGATAGTTATTTCTAGTACGTATATCTTATTTTTGCAAATAAATGAGTTCAGTTGTAGCCAGTGGCGTCGCTACTATAGAGCTAGGGGCAGTATCTCTCGGGGCCCTTATGCTCAATGTATCACTTAAATCCATTAGCCAAGCTACTGCAGGGCTAGGTGGGATAGTGCCCCGGGGGCCCCAAGCTCAAAGGGCCCCTCGGTCTCCATGAACCACGACATTCGAAAAAGTTATATGATATTCTAGTTAAATCAGGCATTTTCGACTTTTTACTTATTTGCCCTTGACCAACAAACCTCTATCATAGAATTTTAGACTTATGTTTTGGTTTACATTATTAAATAGGGCCCCAGCTTCATTTTATGCCAGTTCCCTTGGTAACATAGCTACGCTACGGGTTGTAGCTTAATTAAAATAGTACGCAGTGACACAGAACGCGCGTTAAAAATCCTGTAACTATCTCCTCGTTCTATTTTGGAGTCCGTAAAATTCAATATTGTCGGGAACAGTACAACGATACGGAAATTTAAACAACCCGTGTAGCTTTAAAACTGAATAACAACCTCTCACTGAATGCAGTTTTTATAAAGCTTTTGTAGTTAAAAGCTTTTTAAAGTGATTTTGAAATCAAACTACGAATAGCGTGCGGATAAAAAATATGATCATTAAGAACAGGTGTTCGGCAATCTTTAAGCCGGGAAAACACTGAGACCAATGCAAAAACTTACTAAAGTTATCCATGTAGATTTTTTTTATAAAAACCAATTTCAAAATGCTTCGGAAGAAAAAAATATTTAGACTTTACTTACTACTTAACTTATGACTTAACTTACTACTTTTTCAAAATTTAATTGGAAACTTTTTTAGATATGCATGTGTGGTATACCTAAATAAAATTATATGGATTGCTTTAATTTACTTATTAAATATAAAAAATAATGATACAATTTTACTTTGGCATGTCATTGAATCCGCCCTAGGTTATAGTTACCTATAAGTTGTCGGAAAGCATAGTGTTTAGTGTAAATCCGTAGGAGGTGGTTGTAGTTTTTTTAAAGACTTATTCGCCCATAGCACACAGGGATAATGCAGAAATGCAATAAGTGAAATATTCTTGAAATCGCATCAGTAGATCCCAAGACTACCTCTTACATCAAAACTCATGAACTAACAAACTTTACCTCTTTATTATATTAAATATACATAGATGCTTTGTAGACAAATCCATTGTAACCTTCTGAAATACACAGCTGTTTTGAGATATGATTCGCTCCAGGCACCTCGAACTGCAATTGATTTCCGTACGTAAGTAGATTTCTTAAATTAACGTGAATGCTACATATTGAAATAAATCTAATTTTACGGATTTAATCGCATTTTTTATATTTTTACATTCTCGACGTTTCAGCTGCTTTACAGCAACCATGGGAACAATCACGGGAGGACCGAGGTGTTTGACTACCGAATGTCATCGTTTGAACTGGGGTACCCTCATATTTAGTTGTTGTTTGCGGTCCGATCCGAACATAAAAAAACATAATGCGAACATAATGCGATACGAACATAAAATAAACGCGATACAATCCGTAAAATTAGTTTTATTTCAATTCCGTACGTAAGGTTTGGCATCCATCACCAAGGTCATTTTATAAAATACAGGTAAATCTTAAGTCTCCTGAAAAAAATATGGCCATCTATCCCAATCGCTCGGTATACTTGGCCACGTGGATTAAAATAAATTATGATGCAACCAGTATTAACATTTATTCGGTTAGAATACAAGAAAAGTCCTGCAAAAATGTTTGGTTAGCGTGCTTGAAACCAACTGAATTTCTTTTTAAATCTGCATCTTTTTCGTAGAAATACGTGTTGCCACACACGATGGTAAGCAAACTGACAAGACAATATAGCCACCTGTGTTTTAATTTTAGAGTTATTTGAATTGACTATGTCTACCGTACAGATAGCTCCCCGGGCATACCCTATAGAAATTAAGCTCAATGATGCATAAATAACATTTCGTTGTTCATTCATGTGCCAATATTTAGAAAAGGTGTTAAATAAATTGAATAAATTAACGATATTAAAAATAAAACAATATCCATTCACGTGCGAAGCTCGAAGTTTAAACATGTCATCTATGCGCATGACACATAAGTGAAAATTAAGTAAAAATTAAGTAAAATTAAGTAAGAAAAATAAGAATTACTAGTGCTTAAATAAATGTTCAATTAAACCAAGTTTAAAAGTAATAAGTTGGTAGGTAATTCTTTTTTTGAACTTTTGAAATAAGTATTGTTTTTTTTAAACTGAACGCATAACGCAGATGACAATATAAAGAAAGGTAGTGATGGGCGTAACCAGGGTTTGCTTCAGGGCAAAGCAAGGAAACTCAAATGTAACCATTATCTTTTCTTTGACACAAAAACTGATACCAATGGGAAGTCGCTCTTTCCTTGAAGTCACTGATCTCATTTCACAAGATACTATACAGGCACATAATTTGTTGACATTAGTAGTAAGAAGGTCTTATATTCTTCGCTTGACTCCATGAGCCAGCATCTGCCCCCCTCCTCCCCATTGTAGCTACGCCCATGAAGGTCACCTATCTAATAACAAGATATGTATTATACTTTTAATATGAGGCATGTATTAATAGCATCTTAGTTAAGGAAAAAAAAAAATTACCTAATTATATATCAATTATATCTAATTTTATAAGTTGATAACGCCTTACAAGTTTACTAAAGTGCGGTGAAGCGACCACCCAACAAAGAGACACAATCTATACTAATCTATACTAATATTATAAATGTGAAAGTTTGGATGGATGGATGGATGGATGGATAGATGGATGGATGTTTGTTACTCTTTCACGCCCGAACGACTGAACGGATCTGGATGAAATTTGGCACAGAGATAGATTATAGTCTGGAATAACACATAGGCTACTTTTTATCCCGGTAAAATGTATGGTTCCCGTGGGATAGATGTTTTAATTTTTCATACTTTTTATCGCGGGTAACACCGCCGGGCGCATCTAGTGCCATAATAAAAACAGAGGCCGGGGAGTCTTCAACTTGATGTAAGGTGTACCGGTGACGATGAGGTGATTAATAAAATTTGGTTTGAAATAATGAATTGCGTTTTAATAAACTTGTTTTTAAAGTTACAAGCTCGCACACAGAATATATAAGTAAGAGAGAAAAATAAAATGTTCATGTCATCGTCCATAGAGCGGTGGTCTCGTTGGCACTATCAATGTTCGTGCACACTTTCAATTATGTGGCTTTAACAGGCTCCCCGGGTTGGAACTTCTTGTTCCAAGGAAGTCTCCGCTCGTGGTAGAAGGCAAATTCGGTTGTAAGCTCTTCTTATAGTGCCCGTAGTAGTAGTGACGTCGACGACGCGAGCGATGCCGTCGCGGCTGGGGTACAGGCAGGCTACACGACCAAGTAACCAGCGATTGGGTGGGAGGCGGTCATCCTTTACCACCACCATATCTCCAACTTGCAATGTTCGTTCTTCGTTACGCTGCCACTTCGTTCTTCTTTGGAGTTCTGAGATGTACTCCTTATGATATCTGTTCCAGAAGTGTGATGTAAGGGCGCGTATTCTCCGATAGCGAGGCAGTGTGCAGATCTGAGTGTTCCTTTCTAGATCAACCTGAGACTGAGGCACCATTGTTATCGTACGCCCAATAAGGAAATGAGAGGGTGTTAATGGGACGAGATCATTGGGATCGGACGATAAGGGTGTTAGAGGCCGAGAATTGAGAATTCCTTCTATTTGGATGAGGACTGTGTTCAATTCCTCATAAGTTAAGTGAGCCAGACAGAGAACTCGTTTTAGGTGATGTTTTACTGACTTAACTGAACCTTCGGCTAAGCCGTTGAAGTGGGGACTATAAGCAGGAGAAAATTTAAAGGTGATTGCTTGTTCCGCTGCATATAAGCTAATGTCATTACATGTTGATTTAAGAAATTTGGAAAGTTCATTACAGGCACCGACAAAGTTAGTACCATTATCGGAGTATATAGAGGCTGGTTTACCTCTCCGAGCTATAAAACGGTTCAATGCAGCGATAAACGCCTCCGTGCTTAGATCAGTGACCAGTTCAATGTGAACCGCCCTTACAGCCAGGCAAACAAATATGCAAATGTACGCCTTTGTCAATCTGCATCCCCTACCTTTTCTGTCGGCCATGATAATGGGACCAGCATAGTCCACTGCTGTATTATAAAAAGGAAATTCCCCATAAAGTCTTTCCCTTGGCAAGTTAGCCATGATGGGTTGAATAGATTTCCCTGCAAATCTACAGCATGTATGACATTCATGAGTTATTTTCCTAACTAAATTTCTACCGCCTATTATCCAAAATTTGTGCCTTAAATTTGATAAAAGTAGTTGAGGACCGGGATGCATAAGAATTCCATGATAGTGTCTAACCAATAGTTTGGTAACATGATGTGAAGTGTGAAGTAGAATTGGGTGTTTCGCTTCATAATCATAGTTGGAGTTAGATAGTCGACCACCGACCCGAATAACATTTTCATTTGACATAAAGGGATTTAAATTCAAAATTTGTGATTTACTAGGCAATTGTTTATTTTTCTTTAAAGTTGTGTATTCATTTAGGAATGTATCTAGTTGTACGAGTCGGCATAAAATGTTAGTAGCCGAGTTTAATTCGGAAACCGTTAAATGTGAGCTCAGTTTATTATTAGAATGACGACAATTGTGTATGAACCGCAACATATAAGCGGTGACATGTTGTAATTTATTAAAATTTGAAAATTTATGAGTATAGTTCGGTTGTTCAGAGGCCATTTTGCATTCAATCTTGGTTTCAGGTAAGATATTAGGATTATAATTTGGCTGGGTAGGCCACTCTGACTCGGATTGCAACAAAAAACTAGGACCACAGAACCATAAATTAGAACCTTGCAATTGTGTTGGATTACAACCTCGAGAACCAATATCGGCTGGATTTATATTTGTAGGTACATACCTCCAGGAGTCTGGGCTTGTATGCTCTGTTATTTCGTTAATTCTATTTAACACAAAGGTTTTCAATGTCGATTTAGGAGCTCGAATCCAGCCAAGTACAATGGTGGAATCACACCAATTAGTACAAGTGTTTATGCTAAGTCTTAATGCTGTTTTTACCTTTATGGTTAATCTAACGCCTAGAAGAGCACCGCAAAGTTCTAAACGAGGGACTGTCATACCCTTCAAGGGTGCAACTCTACTCTTTGCCATGACTAGATGTACAGAAATACTGCCATCAATAGAAATGCTTCTTAAGTAAACACATGCACTGTATGCATGCAGAGATGCGTCACAAAAGGTGTGAATTTCAATAAGCACTGGAGAATCACAAACAATGTGACGTGGAATGGTAATGTTATTTAACTGGGGAAGAAAATTCAGAAATACCAACCAGTCCCTTTCAATCTCCGGAGGCAAAGATTCGTCCCATGCCATCTTCGAAGCCCAAAGTTTCTGTAAGATGATTTTGCCCTGTAAGATACAAGGATTCACCACACCTAATGGATCGAATACTTGGCCCACAGTTGACAGAATAGTACGTTTGGTGAGTTTATTTACTGGTTGGTCACTATTTACAAAAAAAACTAGTGTGTCAGATTTACATGACCATCTCAATCCTAAAGTTTTAGCATGATCATCATTAACTAATTTAAGTAAACTATCATTACTATCATCTCCGTGAATATTTTTTAAAATATCCGGACAGTTTGAACGCCATTTTCTCAAGTTAAATTGGCCCTTTTTGAGTTGACTAATTACGCCTTGAATTATATGTAACAGTGTTGATTTCGAGTCATGACCACTTATATAGTCATCAACAAATATGTCATGTAAAATAGTTTCTTGTATTAAGGGGTCTGCACACTCTTGGCCTAACTGTGTAAGGCAGCGAGTAGCGAGATATGGCGCAGATGCTGTGCCATATGTTACAGTGTTAAGTTTGTAAAGTTTTAACTCTTGACTAGAGTCGAATCGCCACAAGATCTGTTGCAAACATCGTTGGTCTTCAGCAACAAGAACGCAGCGATACATTTTTTCGCAATCTGAAGTCACTACATATTTGTGCTGGCGAAAGCGAATGAGTATACTAACTAGATCATCTTGTACAATTGGTCCTATACTCTGGATATTGTTAAATGATAAACCAGATGTGGTTTTGGCCGAACCGTCAAACACCACCCTTAGCTTTGTAGTGAGACTAGATTCCTTCAAAATTCCATGGTGAGGTAAGATGTATGTGTGTTTATCATTATGGTGGTTGTTATTTAAGGACATATGACCAAGATCAATGTATTCTTGTATAAAGTTGCAATATTTTTGCTTAAGTAGTGGATCTCGTGACAATTTCCGTTCTAATGCCTGGAACCTAATAAGGGCTTGGTCATATGAGTCACCTAACACATCTGGTGACAGTTTTAAGGGAATTTGTACTATGAAGCGACCATCTTCCTGACGAGATGTAGTCGTGACAAAATGTTTTTCGCACTCTGATTCCTCCTTTGTAATGTTGCGAGGCGAGGGAACTGATTCTAATTCGAAGAATCTATCTAGTTGGTGTTGGAGTTCAACTTCGTTTACGAAATGGCAATGGACTGTATTAACAAAGGTAGGTTGGATTGTGTTTATTTTTTGTGAATGCATGACTCCAGATACTAGCCAGCCAAATTTAGTGTTACTGAGAACTGGCCTATTTTTACCCAGAGAAATGCGTTCGGTTCCTAATGTATTCCAAAATATGTCAGCATTGAGCAACATGTCAATTTCAGACGGTGAATTAAAGTTTGGATCAGCTAAAGTTATGTTTGTGGGAATATTTATTGAATGAATATCGAAATATGTAGTAGGTAACATTTGTGTTATGCATGGAATAATAAAACAGTTAATAGTTGATGTGTAGTTTTCAGTGCGTGAAGATATAGTAACGGTAGAACGTTTAGCAATACGAACCGATTCACGGCTTAACCCTTCAACTGCCGTTGATGTCGAATACTCAGGAAGCTTGAGTTTTTTACTTAAGCTTTCCGTTATAAAACTCGAAGTGCTGCCGTTATCTAGCAACGCGCGAGCAGTATACTGCCTACCATCACTGCTGACTACATTAATGAGGACTGTGGATAGAAGAACACAACTATTATGAGTGGATGACAAAACAATATCATCGTGTGTGTTTTCAATATCGTGTAATGATTGTGTGTCAATGTTGTCATCTTCCTGGGTCGTTAACATGACACATTTGTCACCCGCAGTGGGTTTATCAGTAGTTGCAGACTTCTCAGACGCCGTACGCATTGAATCGTCGGAGTGCAACATAGTGTTGTGCCACTTGGCGCATATCCTACATGGGCCGAATCGACATCTTTTCACATCGTGTCCTTGACGCAAACAATTAAGGCATAGTTTCAGTTGTTTTACCTTATTAATTTTAGCATGAACAGATAAGGATTTAAATGTTGTACATTGGTAAATAGGATGGTTTTGTTTACATAGCGGACATGTGTATGTGTATGATGATTGTTGTGTTTGCTCGTTAGCACTAACAACTAATGTGCGCGAACGCGTGTTTGTTGGTTCGCTGTGTCTGCGCGTCGTAATCGTTTTATTTAAAGTCTCTAACAGTTCCGCGCGACCCTTAATGAATTTAATGAATATATCTAGATCAGGTAATTTTTCAAAATTATTCATGTGTTCCTTCCACCTTCTATTCGTAAAATTGTCTAATTTGTTGGCAACAATATGTATTATTAGTATATCCCAATTTTGTGTAGATACCTCAAGCATTTGAAGTGACCTAAGATTTTTATTTATCGTGTCAACATAATTTCTTAATGCAAAAGATGATTCCTTAGTGATAGGTTCAATATCAAGTATTGCTTGAATATGATTGGTAATGAGAACCTTATTGTTATGGTAGCGTTCACACAGCAGCTGCCATGCAATGTCATAATTATTGCTAGAAAGATCTAATGAGTTAATTACATTTGCTGCATTATCCTTTAAAGATGACCTTAAGTAATGGAACTTGTTAATCTTTGGTATGGTATCGTTGGAGTGGATGAGTGACGTAAAGGTATCATGGAACTCTAACCAATCCTCATACCGGCCAGAAAAGGTAGGTAAATGTATAGTCGGTAATTTTAAGCTAAGCCCACCTGGTGTAAGGTCAGTACCACATACAGAAGCGTTGGACGCTGCACCGCTGGGGCCATGCTGCACAGAGGTGAACCTGCACACAAACTCTCGTGCCTTGCTGACTGTCGCGAAGTACTCATTTTCAAAGCTCTCACGATATTGGTACTCCTTGTTACACTCAGCTTCTGGAATTTCCATATAACATTCAATTTCAATCTGTAAGGCATCATATTCACCATACCACTCTTCTATTTTTGATAATCTAAGGTTAAGGTCACTTAGTTGAGCTTTACTTGGTTTTTCGCAAGTGGTTATGGTTTCCAAGTATGTACTGAATTGAGTAAGCTTTGATTTGTATGAGCCACGCTTGCGTTTCAACTCAGATGAGGTAGCCATGGTTAGAATGAAGGCTAATTAGCTACCTATTATTAAAGTAAGATAAGAGACAACTTATACAATTCTTAAAGTGTTAGTTAATGAACTTTGCAATGCAACGTGTAATGACAATTATAAAGAAAATACTTAAATGCTTAAACATGCAGTGCAGAACAGGCAACACTCATGCGCCGCTATCAGCTGAGCACATTGAAGCAAGTAGATAGATAGCAAGTGCACAAGCTGCAAAGTGCCGGACTGGGCACGCGACAAACCCTCCAAACTGGAATGTGACAATAAAAATAAGGTGAAGTAAACCAATAACAGGTACTAGTGCATTATGATAAGGGATTCATGTGGTTATTCAACATGTGAACAATTTATATCAAATAGATAGGTCCTATTTTAGGCAACCTATGCTGATTATAATGCTTATAATGATTAATTTTGTAGGTTATAGCCTACAAGAATGCAATTGGAATGCATTTATTGTAAAGTATTTCGTTAATGCAATAATGAAATAATGTAAGTGTTTTTAGTTTGGGACCCAATAATGGAAATAAAGTAGATTTGGGATAGAATGATAGTAGGAAATTGAGGTAGGTAAGCATGGAACGAACTCACAATGTAATGCCTTTTCCAAATCCTTCCGCTTAACTCCTCTCGTAGTATATCGAATCTCCTCGACCGTCGACAGTACGGTAACGCTTGCCGTTGATTGAGACTCAATAGTAGTGTAAATTTGCTGGTAACCAGGAATGTAGTCCGCCGTGACGCCGCCACATGCCGACTTCTTTCATTGAAATAAATCCGGCGTAGTAGGATCAGAAATTGGGGAGTCTTCAACTTGATGTAAGGTGTACCGGTGACGATGAGGTGATTAATAAAATTTGGTTTGAAATAATGAATTGCGTTTTAATAAACTTGTTTTTAAAGTTACAAGCTCGCACACAGAATATATAAGTAAGAGAGAAAAATAAAATGTTCATGTCATCGTCCATAGAGCGGTGGTCTCGTTGGCACTATCAATGTTCGTGCACACTTTCAATTATGTGGCTTTAACAGAGGCTATATCACTTAGTTCAGTTTATAATTATGGGAATCGCTCGTTTCTCTAATGTGTTCTGGGCCTGAATTTTTCTAGAACTGCATATATAAGATGAAATTTCCGAAAAAATGTCATACCCTGAAGATCCTTCCTTTGAAGAGTACAGCACAGATTATTCCAGAATTTCAAACGGTGAGTCCCTATATTATAATACTTTTTTGATGTTATGATTTTGATGTACAAATATTGTAATTACTATGTTGCAGCCAGGGCTGCTGGCTATAGTGCCTTTGAGTCTTTCCATGAATGACTTGGACCATAAACCCTAAAAAGCTTAGATTTGTGTCGATATTGAAGCCGAGTACACCTACGGGTCAGATCAAAACATTTCGATTAATATCAATAAATATCGACAAATCGATTGGATTACAATTTTTCTACAGTCATGGATATAAGAGCCACGTTTAGTAACAGACCCGTAGATTCGATAAGACTACGCAACCGGACGGTTTGACTGAACCACTCGCTGTGTTACAGAGTACATTTCATAATAATAATACCAGCTCTATTATGTCCCACTGCTGGGCAGGGGCCTCCCCGAAATGCGAGGGGGATTAGGCCATAGTCCACCACGCTGGCTCAGTGCGGGTTGGCGGACTTCACACTTTTTTCGATGGGTTCTCTCAGACATGCAGGTTTCCTCGCGATGTTTTCCTCCACCGTTTAGCAAGTGATAATCAGGGTTGAAAATGAGATTCGCATATGACCATCCAGAAATCCCAGAGGTGCGAGCCGGGGTTTGTACCTACGACCTACGTTGCCGAGGCAAGCGTTTTACCATCTTGGCTATCACTGCTTTCACATTTCATAATGCATCTTACAAATTATTATGGAATCGTTCGATACAAGACTTAACTATATAATGGGGGCGTTCGGTGTGTTTAACTCTTGTTGGAGACTGCAAAGTTCTGATATCCCTTCTGGCATGTCACGACACGACACAAAATATATGTTTCAAGCTGCCTTTAAGGACTATAGCCATTCTTTGACTTATGGCATGTTTTTAACCTGGTGGGCTTTTAACAAACTAGCTTCGTCATTTTCACTGTGAAATGTAGACTTTAAACAAAATTCGATGATTTGCACGGTATTCATGCAGTTATAACTTGTAATCAACTTCCTAAAAAACAACAACTCCTGTATTTTTCCCGTGTTATCGTTTCAATGTATATTCTTCACAGTGTAACCATGAAGTTCGTGCTCTTGGCCTGCCTCGCCGTCGTCGCGTGTGCCTCAGGCGAGCCTATCAAATTCCCAAAACACTTGTGCGGGAGGCAGCTCGCTGAAGCGAGATTGCTTGTATGCTATGGACCCGAGGGTGGCGAGGGTGGGAGGCGCTCGTTCTGTAAGTAGAGCTAATTTTTATAAAAAAAATCAACTTCACCCCTGTCTTCCCCGAGGCGGTAGGCAGATGTGTATTGCAGTGCATACATATTTCGCGGATGGTATTTGGTTATATATTGTGATAGGAGGCGAACATATTGAAAATAAACCAGGCAAATACTTCAATAATTCGAGATCAAATACTTGCCTATAATGTAATAAAAAAAAAAAAAAAAGGCTCATGTCCTCAAGAAGAATTATGGGACTAAACCCAACTATGGTACCAAATAATTCCAGGTATCAAAATAATTGTTGCATTCACACGCAATAAGGAATGTAGTTTTCAAATAGGGGCTTACAATATGGCTAATTATAACATTATATGAGCAGTGATAGCCAAGTTGGTAGAACACTTGCCTCGGTAAAGAGGATTGCAGGTTCAAACCCCGGCTCGCACCTCTGGGATTTCATGTGCGAATCTCATTTTCAACCATGATTATCAATTGCTAAACGGTGAAGGAAAACATCGCGAGGAAACCTGCATGTCTGAGAGAACCCTTCGAAAGATGTGTGAAGTCCGCCAACCCGCACTGGGCCAGCGTGGTGGACCATGGCCTAATCCCCCTCGCATTGAGGGGAGGCCCGTGACCAGCAGTGGGACATTAAAAAAAAGGGGCTAGAATTATTATATAAAATTATATACCTGCAATTTTGTTAACTTTTGATGTTTGATAACAGGCGTGATGTTTTTTTTTTTAAATAAATACTCTGGGAGTTTATAGAATGTGTGTTTCAAAAATCAACATTGATTTTGATAGAACGTGGTACGGGCTCCATAAGTTCTGTGGGCAATTTTTTTGGGGTAGTTGTTTAACATACCTTTTAACTACAGGGGATTGCATTGGCCAGGATCACACTAACGAGATCGACTGGCCGCGGGCCAGCCGCCGCGGGGCCTTGCCTGCCAGCTGGTCTCGCCACAAGCGCGAGGGCCTCGCTGACGAGTGCTGCTTGAATCCGTGCACCGAGGAAATCCTCCTCCAATACTGCGATTAGCCCGCCCTGAACCGAAAAACTTGTTTTATAACGATTTACGCAGTAGGTAGATAACATTCACAAAACGAATTGTATTTAAATTTAAAATTTCGTCACTACACTTATTTTACAATAATGCTCTATAATGTAATTTTAAATTAATTTAAAATTACGAAGATAGGGTACTTTAGCATTTAAATATCAGAACTGTACTTATTCCATTTTTAATTTGAAATAACTTCGTGGGTAAATTGAAATTGAGAGTATAATAAAAATCGGACCGTTACAAATCCGCACCTATTGTTACATTATGCATATTAAAAAAAAATGCGTCGTTGTATAAAAATAGTGAAAATAATATACCTCGCGCAATTTTTTTCTTACCTCACCTATATATTTCTAGGGGTGGAATCGTATTTCACACTCCACTTAAACACTTTGCTTTGATAAAACGGCAACAATTTGGCAGCTCAGCGAACTATTGAACCCTAGTCAAGAGTGCGTCATTCATTCTCGCCAAAACAAATGAGAAGTGCCAACATTCCTTTTTAAAAATGAGGAATTCCTGAGATGTGATAGTAAGGTTTATAGATGATAGATAATTATTTATTGAAAAAAAAACATTATATAAATATATGTAAGTATACGAGCTCGGATTACACCAAGTCAGTAAATTAGTTATGCAAGTACGTAACAAATCGCAAGTGTCCTCGCGTAAACAGGTCGGCAGTACGTATATAGTGAAATGTGTGCGGAATAGATTTTTATAGCTACACTTCGAAGAAGTTTTTACTTCCTTACTTGTGTAAATAGAATAAGTATTACGTAATTTGTACACACAACTTACATTGCGACAATAGTCAGCCTATCACTCATAGGGATCTCACTAGGCATAATCTTTAGATAATGAGATGAAATTCTTAATTCGGTCACCCCGCGAATATTTTGGTACCACTACAATATTGTATAGTCCCAGTTTTTCATTTCTTACCATATTCACAGCTAGATAAAGGCTCATACCTTTTTTACTGCTTAAATATCGTTCCTCTGTGAAGATATTGAATCTATGGAGTAGGCTAAACAACGCAATATCGGTGCCGAGCGAACTCTCCCCAAATATTATGTAGGTACTATTTGAATGAAGCAGACGCGGTTCGGCTCCCTGTATTTCCAATCCTAGTTACTTTCATGGTTCGACGATTATGGTTGTGTGTTAAGTATACTCCATATGATTTAAAAGGTAATATTTTTGAACAGTAACCGCTTAACGTGCGATATTAAATGCAACGTTCTTGGGAATAATTTAGTATGGAGGCAAACAATTTCATATCTGTTTTATAAACATTTGTAGTACCTATTAGTATACACTTTCCACCAATCGGTAGGCACCTATGACAGGCTCGACACCTTTTTATCCGATTCTAATTTTATCGGCTAAAATCGAATAATCTGTTGGGAAATCGCCCTAATATAGGACGTCGGATTGCCCTTTCATCCGCAATTGCAATTTCATCCGATAATTAGGATAGGGTTGAAAGGTCTGGAGCCTGTCTAAGTATAATAATACAACAAACTTATAGACTTCAGCAGTGTGATTTTATAACCTCGGAAATCGGAATCGGATTCGGAACGGTAGTTTGCGTTTACGAAGTTATTTTAATAATGGTAGGAAATAGTAGAAAAAATATTGAACGCAAAATCTAAACTATTGCAGTTTCTTGTGATAAAAAGCTTCATACTTATAACCACATAAATCAAACATTAAGTTGAACACTTGTTATTTTTGATATTCACGTTTCTAAGCCTACGTGTTAGTTTATTATTTTTTGTACCGATCTTTGTAAACTGACAAATACAATGAAAGAAAAGTTTGTTTTATCTGTGGATGAGGTTTGTTTATTGTTGTGATGAGAAAATTACAAAATAACTAAAATGAACATTGATTACCTATATAATTTGTAACATCATGTCACATAGATGCTCCCTGTTCGTGTAAAAATAAAAAAACTAGGTTGCAAGGATACAGCGCCATCTATTAAAAATGTTTGGCAACCGAACCTGCGTATTCACCCCTGTCCGTGCCTATAAAGTTTGAGTATGTGCTTTTGTCTTATTAATGATGCGAATGAAATAATTTTTAAATGTATAATGAACAAATTGTTTTAAATTAAATAAATAAGTAGGTTGGTACCTAAATACATTTAGCTCCACTGGGATTGCGTTGTATTTATTGTTTCATCCAAAAATACGGCTTTAATTCTGCTATTAAAGCCAGTACAATATCCAATAATTCGTATAATATCAAATTGAGTAAAAAAAAAAGACTAAATGCCATCGGAAAGACTTCCTACACATAAATCTCATCGGAAAGTTATCGTCGGATCGGAATGATTTTCCGTCGAGAAACGTCAACAATCTTCGAATTCGGAAATCAAAATAGCAGTATTTGTTTACAAAGTTCGGTACAGCAAAAATAATAATAAAAACATATAGGCCTAGAAACGTGAATATCAAAAATAACAAGTGTCTGACTTAATGTTTCAAGTGTGTGGTTATAAGTTTGAAGCTTTTTATCATAAAAAGCCCGTATTAGTTAAAATTTCGCGATCAATATTTTTTCTACTATTTCCTACCATTATTAAAATAACTTCGTAAACGCAAACTACCGTTCCGAATCCGATTCCGATTTCCGAGGTTTCAAAATCACACTGCAGGATTAATTAAAAAATACAGGTAACCTACCTGTATATAAAGATTTTATTATTTTCAAATTTCAATTTTATAATAATAATAAGATAAGATTTCCTTTAGAAGGTAGATATGAGCTAGCTACCTTTATTAGTAGCTTTGTCTCTCATTTTAATCCTGTTCAAGACTTATTACGCCAAAATACGTAGATAAAATCTTTGACTCTACCTTATTACATTGGTAGAGACTGAGAAATTAATTTGAAATGTTTCCTCGATGTGAAAGGAATTTTATTAAATCGTATCTTTAGACTGGGTCCTTCAATACTGCCAATTAACTGAGGGTATCAATTTATACCCTCCAGCACGGAGTTTGGACGCCGTTCCTGAGATATTGGATTTAAAGTATATCTATTTATTGCATACCCAAAGTTCTATGCGAAGTTTAATTTTGTTCACAACATCGTACTGACCTGATATTTATACACAAAAGAACGGATGACAATTAGAAAAGTTTTAGTTAATAACAATGAAAGAAAGCGGTTCTCATTCCGTCCTAGGGCAGTTAACAACGTGATAAACTATATCATTTTATTAACACAACATTCGCAGTATTTTCATACAGCACTGCTCAAAAGAAATCAAAATGGTAGAACAATTCTGAAGCCTAGTGCTCGGTAGGTGTAAACAGTGCTGAGGCCGAGTGCTCGATAGGTGTAAACAGTGCTGAGGCTGAGTGTTCGGTAGGTGTAAACAGTGTTAAGGCCGAGTGCTCGATAGGTGTAAACAGTGCACGGTACGTCTAAACCTTGTTTACATGGACATTTCAAATAGGTAGGTAGGTACTTAAGTTATTACTTTAAGACAACAATTGTACCTACTAATTAAATCCGATTCCAAGTTAGTGAAATAAATAAGTAAATGTTTTCAAATAGATAGAACTGCCCCCTTGTATTGAGGTAATATTCAGATATTAGTCTGGTAGCTAAATGAATAGTGCCTAAGTATTTTGTTTTTAAACTGAGATCAAGTGTTCTTATTAAATTATATTTATAAATACACATGATACGCCGCCGGCCGTCGTCGCCGGATATTAAAAATAATAATTTATTTGCCTTCGAGATCTGTTATTACTTATTTAGTTTGGAATTCAGTTAGGATAGTTCTAGAATTACTATTAGTAGGTATATTTTACTAGGTACCGTTTAATAGTAGGTAATAATTATGTGCGTTACCATTTCATCAATCGAAAATGGAGTTAAATAAAATATGACATTAATAATTTCGAACTCATTTATTAAATCAAATTCATATTTACAAAGTCTGTTCCAGTTAATTGACATATTGCGCAACAGATTTTAGAATAACATTTAATGAGATATTTACCAGTAAAAATGTATATTTTTAACAGAAACAACGTTCATAGTTTCTTGAAGGATATTTAACACCTATTAATCTAGTTTGACTAATCCAATTAGTTTTATTTACACGTACGGTACTTCCATGTCAATTAAAATGTATTTAGTGTCAATGCAAAACAAAGTAAACACATAATATTATGATTACCCTACGAAGCCAGGGCAAGTTGACAGTCACAAATAGGTATTTTACAGTTACACAGTTTTTAGTATTTAGCATCATTTTAATGCAGCAATAAAGCTGTAGATATTATAGTTATACGATAAGTGAGTGGTGTTACGCTGTACCCCGCCGACCATACTGTCCACTGGTCTGGGTCCTCTTCCGGTCACGTGCTCGGTGATAGGTCTGGAACACATATTGTATTAGTTAAAAATATACCTGAATATTAAGTATACATGTCTTTGAACTGAAATGCCTGTATTATTATTTCTAAAGTGATTTCCACCAATCACAATAAAATCTTAGTGAAACACTGAGATAAACATCCAATCCCAATAGCCGTGCTAGACTTTACAGTGCAATATGTGTAACATAATTACACAAATTTGTATTAAGTACGTAGAGTTGCTACGTAGTACTGCTACGTGGCACTGCTACGTGGCACTGCTACGTGGAACTGCTACGTGGCACTGCTACGTAGTGTTTCTACGCCTGCAGCCTGCAGGAATATATAAAAGGAACGGTCTAGGCCGGAACGAACACAATCCAACCCTATACAGTATAGAGGGACAAAACACAATGGTAATTTTCCACGGGCAGGACGAGTAGGGTATGTTGCCATGACAATAAATCAATTTGTCCTTTAATACGCACAAGACAGAGTGGAACTTATATTTATGTAATAACGTAACGTAAGTAACATTATGAGTGTATTTTCTTAGAAGGAGGAAGGCTCGGAGGTAAGCACTTATTATTATAAAGAAAGATACGGAGAGATTGCACGGTTAGGTTAGGTTAGAAAAGATGGTTCACCGATGGCAGACTGAAGTTATTAGGAAGTACAACATGTTAGTGTAGTAACGCAACGGTACTTGTACCTTTTGTTATTCTAAATATTCATATCAACTAAAACACTAATTTGTTTATGATTTTTTGCAAAAAAAAAGAAACTGACGTCATTCTGAACAAAGTAATTTCAGGTATTGCGTTATGTTACACGTTAGATAGATAGATATAGTTGTATAATAGTAGGAATTAGGAAATGGAAGATATATGTATAATTGCACTGAGCTTTTTATTCAGGACCGGATATTTACGATAAATTGCAACTAAATAGTGTTGTGCTGGTCCCGGAAAATTGGGCAGACTCGGCAATATCATCAATGTCCCCGAGGTCGGCACATCACTGATTACAACTCACCCAAGTTCTGCATTTGATGTTGGCTGAGGACGACAACGAAGCTGTTTTCATCCGATAAATGTTTATCGCTGTCCTGGGTTTTCACTTCTAATTCTGCATCTATTAATAATGAAATGGAATATAAGTTTTAATTGCTAGGTATGGTCGAATACAATACCAAAATTTTAATCTACCAATATATACATATTATGAATAAAAAAATGATGAAAATTTGATTAGATTATTGCTTCATCAACAAAATTAAAAGCCAATACGTAGGAAAGGTAGGCGATTTATTTTATTGTTCGATTGTCTGGCTAGGATGTGACGGGTATTGAAGTAAATTCCATCGTTCGTTTGTTTCATCATTCACAAAAAAAAAACAGTCGTCGATAGATAATTTTCTCTGTCTACGGCAAAAACACATTCAAATGAATAGAAAGACGAAGTAGATTACTTAGTATCATTCTTGATATTCGAATTCGTCTGAGGTGGGTGGGTGTCGCCATTTAAATAAAGAATGTCGACGTTCTTTCTTTCTTTGCAAACAAGAGGAACCTCCAAAGTTATTAGAATATTATCGTCCATTTACAAAAGACTTATAAAGCACTTTCCTTAATAAAAATGCTTGGTAAATTAATCAATTCACGAAACCTACTTATTAGATTAAAACTCCTATAAATTTATGGGCTATATTCACAATATCATATATAAATATACTGCTATAATAAAAAAAAATATATATAGTGCTATACAGGGTGTATGGGTATAATGTAACTATAGAAATCATATATGATGAATATCATGGGTTAAAATTGTAGTAATTTTATAGCGCGCAATGTATCGTAAACACGCGATCACAACACATAGCTCCGCGCAATACCCCATTCTCACGATTGACGAGCGCCCTCGAGCATATCGTGTTTAAATTTACATTGCAGTTTTGGGTCCAAATTAGTAATTATGTTTTTTTCTTTTATTTTAAATCACGTTGAGATAGACTTCTAACATGATTTTATTCTAAAATAAATTCGTAAAAAGATCGACGGAAAATTCCAACTCTAGGGGGTCTAGAATCATAAGCTGAACACATGGTATCACTTTTCGTTACGAAGCCACTAACAACCTGTATATATAATAGTGAAGAATTGTAACGTGAATGTCACTTGTCACATTTTGTATTTCGCATGTTACATACATGTATGAAGTTGTGTGGTCGTTTCGAGCGCAGTGGTAACATCCGCAGTAGTCGTTTCCGTCGTCGTAGTGGTAGCTAGTGCTGCAATAAAATATCATAGCACCGTGGAAGCTGTTATAACAACAGTAAATATTTTTATAACGATAACTTGAAAGGTAACCGTAGCTTGAATTTTTAACTATGCCCAACTTTTATGAGTGAGCAGGTACACTACATAGTATTAAGTATACGTTTTGAATAATAAAACCTAGGTGAAGATTAAATATTTTTATGCTAGTCTAAAATGTAGGTGGAAATGTAATGAGTTTTTTTATCAGTGTTTTCGTTTTATTCCATAAGTACATAGTTACATTTGACAAGGCCGTAGCCAGTAATCTATTTGAGGGCGACCTCAGGACCAAGAACAATATTAAGTACCTATGTGTGAAACGATGGGTTGTCTATGACATTTCGGGAGGGGAGGGGCGGGGGTGGGGGGTGGGGGGGGGGGGGTGGAGGTTGAACCCCTAACCCTCCCCCTACCTACGTGTTGTAATGAAAGAATTTAGTTAGGAATTTGGATAGGACTTTATTACAAGAGAAGAAAAGCAAAGAATGTGATTGACAGCGAAAAAGAAAGTTACATTATATTAATAACCTGCCTGTAACAATTTACCAGTACAAAAACCTCATTTCAATACTCCTCCTTAAATTGATCACAGGCAGCTTTCACTGTCTCACTCACTCATGCATCCATTGCGTTATTTCATCTTTCTTTCTTTCTATACATAACGAGTTTGCTAGTTTTACCCGTTAATTCATGCATCAGTCTTCTCAAAAACATGGCCTCTTTTACCGCTTGTCTAAGACTGATATATTCTGCTTCAGTGCTAGATAAAGCAATCACTTGTTGCTTTTTATCCTCCCATGATATTGCTCCTCCAGCAAATCGGAAATATATCCGGAGTAGGATTTTCTGTCGTGGTCTCCACCGTGATCTGCATAAGCGAACCCTTCTATATTCCTTCCAGTTCTTCGGTAACTAAAATCATAATGTTTGGTTCCTTTTACTGATATATAACTTAAAAACTTTTTTTTTTTTTTTACTGCCTGCCAGTGCTCCTCCTTAAAGCAATTGTTGAATTGACTTAGATGCGGAACCCTCCAGCAGTCCACAGACATCAGAAAGATCATTTCCATTATTCTTACATATGTATGCTGAAATACTTTGTGTATTGAACCGGTACATATTTTTATCAAGTTCTGCTGTTGCTACTTCGGTATTCTGTTTGTTGAATATGTAACAACCATGAGTATAAAATTGTACAGAGCAACCATTTTTTATCATCTGGCTAACGGAGAGAAGATTGCTTGCTAGTTCTGGTACATATAAAACATTTTGTACTTGAATGGTATGTTCTTTACCATTATTTCCAATAACGTTCAAATCTATTTTTCCACAACTCTTTACCGGAAGCATTTTGTCGTTGGCAATTCGGATGCTTGTAATCGGAGGTGGTGACTCGTCATAGAGCCAGTCATGCTTCATGGTCATGTGCATGGATGCCCCTGAGTCAACATACCAGCCACCATCATTACTTGTTGTTGCAGAAAACGCCGCTACGTATCCAGATTCTTTCGAGCTAGGGTCAGAGCTTCTCTTTGCTTTACAATTCTTACTGAAGTGCCCATACTTATTACAAGTAAAACATCGGGGGCCTTTACTCACTTTACAGACTTTTTCGATTGTTTGCTTTTCTCTGTGGTTGCCATGTCTATAATTATTTGTATACAGTGCTGTAGACCCAGAGCTTTTAATATCCTGTAAAAGCTTTGTCTTAACAGCGTCAGCTGTAATGGCCACACCGGAACTTTCTAAAGCCATTATCATTGGACTGTAAACTTCGGGTAAGCCAGCTAGGAGTAGTGTACCCAGCCACTCATCGTTCACATCGAATGAAATGTTTCGGAGTTTGTGCGCGGTAGACATTATTTTATTTACATAGTCTTCTATGTTTTGGCAACTATCTAATGTGGTTGTAATCAGGTCCCTCAATAATCCGACACGACGTGTTAATCCTCGGTCATCAAATGCTTTCTCAAGATTTTTCCAGACTTCTCTTGCCGTCTTGGCTTCTTGAATGTGAACATAGTTGATAGGATCGACAAGCAAAATAATTTTGGACTTAGCTTTCACGTCGAGCTTCGGATCAACATCCTTTGTTGTGTTTTGAATACAACTCCATAATTCTTCACATTGGAGAAATGCCTGTACTGAAAATATCCACGTATTATAATTGTCTCGTCCCCGTAGCTTTTCTATGAAAGCTGAATTCGCATTATTTGACATTTTTTTTACCAAATAATTGACGAGAACAAAAAAAACAAGAGAATACAGAATTTTCACAATTTTTCAAAAAAAAAAAATGTTTTTTAACATGTATTTAAATTTTTGATTCTGCTCTGAATATTTAATACTAAATACAAACAGGAGACTGGGCCCATAACCTGTTGTAATGAAAGAATTTAGTTAGGAATTTGGATAGGACTTTATTACAAGAGAAGAAAAGCAAAGAATGTGATTGACAGCGAAAAAGAAAGTTACATTATATTAATAACCTGCCTGTAACAATTTACCAGTACAAAAACCTCATTTCAATACTACGGCCTTGCATAGGATTATTAATTGATTAGAACTTTTACATCGCAAAGATATCTCGATATTGTATTTGATGTAAAAAATCCGAACACTTAAATTTTTTTAAAATCGCGCCTTGACCGACCGCTTTCACCGTATTCCTTTTTTAGTCGTATAGTGCCAAACGCTACACTTCAAAAACATAATTTTGTATACTATGTATGTATTTTTTCCTATGCAATTTATATGTACTGTGTCGATAAAAGTTTTGTGTTTCTTTCTAAATCTGGATAATTGGAGATAAGTATTGGTACCTGCGAATAGTACTTACTGTATAACGTGATATCATCTCTGGCTGTGCCCATCGAGTTCTCAGCATAGCAGTGGTAAGAGCCGATGTCCTCCCGCGATAAGTTGTTCACTCTTAGGCTCGCTGTGTGCTTGTACCCTTGGGACTTTATGTACATTTGGTGTTTCGAACCTGTGTAAAAATACCATATGGGAGAAATAATCGGCAAGGTTGACGAGACTCAGAGGCCTCATGGGCTTTTTTTTTCGGGGCGCATGTGATGTGACATTTCGCCGTTACGATTTGTTATAGATTATTTCATAGGATTCAAAGTCAATAATTAAAGTTTGTTAAGCAGATCTTAACGATTATTTAGGAGTAATGTTCAATAAAGTAATATTTATATCTGATGCGAATATAAAAAAAAATCTATATTATAGTAAATTCCGTATACGGTGATTAGTCACCGAGCGGAGTTTATTCTTACGACCGATTTTTATTTAATTGAATGTCCAATTTGTCCATTTGTATGGAGAATTCAATGTTTTTGGTACCATCCACTTGAGGCGCTGTTAAATTTGTTTAAAAAATACTAATACGTAGACTTTCTAGTACACGTTTCGCTTACGAATAAACTCGCACTCGATGTACAGCTATCATTATAACACAGATATTTTGACGTTAATGAGTACCTACCTACATAGATAATATTGATTTATGAGTTTATTATGGTCTGTAAGTTCGAAAACCATAGACTAGATCTTTGTTTGGTGACACAGTAAATTGATAGATACAATTGTAACTGATAAGGGATATGTTGAACACGTTGACACTAGAAACTGTGACCATTTATCTTCTATTATCTTGGTTTCAATGACTCCAAAGCTGATAGAACACTGTTCAATGCATTTAGCTATTCAAGTAACAGAAGGATAATAAGAACCAGTGATTTATTTTACACATATTAAAGAAAGAATTGAACAATATAACTCACTGTTATATAGCTTCATCCCGCCTTTATGAGTCCAGTACACGAGGGGGGATGGGTAGGCTTCGATCCTGCACTGAAGAAGTGCCACCTCTCCCAAATAGCCCCCAAGCATCTTCTGTGACATCCGCGCGGAAGGCTTGCCTAAATAAAACAGGCTTTTGACAACATGAAAAAGTTTGGTTAGGTACCTACAAATCTCTTTAATCTTGCCAGCATCGCACTTTTCAAGTGGAAACTGACAACCAGCCTGGTAAAATTTACCTATGAAAAACTTCAAGGTCATCATTTAAAAAGTTTCAGCGCCATAATAAGCTTACCTATGACAAAAAATTCTCAATAAACTAAGGTTACTTTTAGAATTCCAAGCAACAACATTTCAAAACTCCAAGCAACTATTCAAATAAAATAGGTCATGGCAAATAGTTATTAAAATAAACCAGTCAATATATATATATATACATTTCCAATTCGAGGTTTAATTTTACCCCAGAATGATCAAACTCTGATAAAACGTACAGGCTGATTTAGAAATGGTACCTGTAGGTACTAACTTTTGAACCTGCGCTTCTTTAGTCCATTTGTAACCATTATGTGAAAATCCTCACATAAAACAACAATTTTCATTTTCGGAAACACAATGGCCATTTTGTTGGGAAAAAAACTGTTTTTTTTAATCGACATATCAAAATTATGAATTCACATAATTAATACAGATGCGCTAAACCCTTTACCATTTCTGAATCACCCTGGTTAGACGTCCACGACTATACCTTTTCACTACTGATTTAGCAGTTAGGTTGGTTTATAAGGTCCTCTTAATAAGCCCAACGAAATGAAGTTAGGGGCAAGACGTTAGATCGTAGCCGGGCATTACGACTACGACCCTCCGACCCAGGATAAACCTACTTACCTATACGAGTCGGATTATTTAGGTGACCTTACGATTTGATAAGGTACTTATTAGAAATATCTATTCAAATAATATATTGCATGAGAAAGTACTTAAGTATCATAATAATGGTGGGAAGATAAGACCCCTTAATTGAATACAAAACAATAGGAGCATGCATGCTACGCACTCAGCCTTTGCTGTTGAACAAAGTTTAAAATTCCGAAGTTCGCGAAGTCACGTCAAAATTTAATTGAAATACCTAAACAGATTTTCGCAGTTGAGAACGGGTACATCGCTTTGATTAGTGAAGCAGTGAATTAAGTTGAATTTCTATTTTGAACGGCCCTCGTAGTGATCGCCAGATTTTGATTAAGAGAAGTTCCAAGGCATATAAGGGTGACAGGGTCAACCCAATTTAATTTTAGTTGCGCTGAATCTTACCGTCGCAAACGGTTTGGAGATTGACGTCAGGATTTTTAGAACTTAATTGAGTAACCTTACGTCATTCCTTAATAACAGAAAAACAGTAAATTATGGTTATGGTCTGATTTTAAAAAGATGCGATAAAGTCTTTGTGAAAGCATTAACTATCCACCGTCAGAGAAATATCGTGATCATTCGTTTAAGTTGGGATAAGTATAAATCGGATTTAAATACCAACTCATTTCCATATAGATTGGTCGGCCCTGAGTAAAGTTCCTAGCATAGCGTAAAATACCGGGGCACTTAACTTTTTCGAACCTGCAATCCGCACGCCTGTGAAACTACATATTTTACCTGAAACTAGATTCCTTTCGTGAATGGAAACATCCTCATTCGATATTCCGAGTACTGTACATTGGATATTGCATCTACGTGTATGGACTGTCGTAACACCTCGAGAACAAACGATTTATGTTAACATACCTAAGCATGTTCCGTCCCACCTCGACACAGATTTCATAAATGAGAATGACAGTGATAGCATGCTTTCTTTATGATATTAGGAATTTATTACGGGTTAAGGTGACTTACATAGAATGTGCAGAAGTATCCTCTTGCTCACCGACGGCGGTACCCCATTCGTTGCTATGCAGAGGAATGCACCGTGCATGTCTCGATTCACTGCTGTTAAGTTCAGCCATATTCCATTCCACTTGCTAACTGCAATATATTAGTCAACTTAGAGCGAGTTTTCTCTATATCATAACGATAAACAGCCGTCCTTTGAAAGCGCCGTGGTTTGTATATAACGTGCTAGGGATGAGATATACTTGCAAAATTCAATACCAGGGCTTCCGAGTGCGTGTATGTAAAAATAAAAAAATCTGGTTTTAAAATACTTGAAAATATTAGGCAATTATGGGCGGTAAATATAACTCGCGCCAGCGCTGGCGTCGCACCATACTTTCACACATGCAAGTATTTCCTACCCGTATACCAGGGCGCCCTACGTCGAAGCGAAGCCCTGGCGAAGCGAAACATTTTTAAACCTGGTAGTGTAAGTACGTCTCATCCCTATAAGGTGCAACAATAATAGTATAAAATATTTGAGGAGGACCATCGGTAAATTGTCGTGATACCTCCATATTTTTTGTAGCGCTATTTCTCCAGTGGTGTTCTATATTTATTAACTATTCTTTAATACGTGCCGCCTCAAGCTAGGCGAGGAACTATGAAATTGTAAGAGACGCAATGTTTAAGTTTTATTGCGGTTCGTGCAAAACTTTGTCTCGACAGGAACAATGTTACGTTCCTCTACAGTCTGCAATGTTAACACAATGCTCTAACAAAATCTGAATTGCGAATGAGAATAATAGGAGTTATGGATATTTTATTGTATCCTACTAGCTAGCGACGACGCTAATATATCGAAGAAATAAAGACATTATTATTCCGTGAGAAAAAACTTTTTCCCTAGTTTGGGGCGAAATAAATTTCTTATGTTCTTGCAAATACGAGTCTGATTATAAATATAGTAAAAGCTGAAAGGACACTGCTATTAGAGGCGAGAGGCTACAGCGAGTTATTAACTATCAATTTAATACCAAAAAGAAACACTTTACAAATTTAAACATTATATCTTGAATACGATTATTATTAGGGGCAGAAAAAAAGTGAATCTTGTCTTACTGGTATATTACCGGTAGTCCCAATGTTAAGGTCTCAAACGGTAGTTAGTAGTCACTACCCTTGTAAGATTGGTAAACAGTCTAATCAAGGTAGACTAGTAGCCGACCCTAATACAAAACGCTTGGAAGAACAAATAATCCATTGTTACCTGACTCACGACCGTAGAACTTTATTTTGACTTTAAAAATGATAAATTGATCTGGTTTCTTTTTAACACAGGCCTGATTATTATTTACTACTATCACCTGACTATTATTTAAAAGAAAGTATGACATGGATAATTAACAATATTTTTTGAAGTTTTTGAAGAGTAGGCAATGGAATGCGGTATCCGCGTTATGAAGAAAATGTAGAATCGTACAGCATAGCTGCTCCACTTCACTCACCAATCACTCCTGCCACTCGTATAGGTGCAGAGTCCTCCCTCCTCCACAGTATGGTGGGAGGCGGAGTGCCCAGCGCCGCACAGTGTAGGGACACGTTGTCCCCTTCGCGGACGATCACCTCGCCGCTACTGCCCGAGTCCACGATGTCCGGTGGGACTGAACAATGCGAGTACTATAACTATTATTATAATACAAACACATACACACATGTAAAGTGTAACGATAATAGTGTAAAAAATATATCTGGGCCAACAGTAGGTTATACAGATAACAAAGAAAGAAATAAATTAAGTTATTCTACATAAAAAAAATTACACCCCGTACTAAGCGCTTGGCCAAACGCTACCGGTTCACCTTGTTTTAAAAATAATTTACACAATTATTATATACATCAACGTGATCCATATAACTTTCTGATTCATCTGTGAAAATATTTGACACTATTTTTGTTACACCTTATATAAGATGAAACAGTAATAGTGCAACATGTTCATGCCAATGTTCTTAAGATGTCAGTAGATTATAAGAATCATATTCTCCAAAAAAAATACAAATTACTTTTTAGAAGTTTGTAGAACCACGTACATTTTGTAATGTTACTACCCCCCCCCCCCCCCCCCCGAATAATAACTTTACTTAAGTCTATTATTGATCGATTCGGTTGTAAATTACATTATGAAATAGATATTATTACAAACAACGACTGGTCAAGTCGAACCATTAAAAGGGTAGTCGTATCGAATCCTCGATTCGGTTATTATAATTGCCTAAAAGATATCTAAACACGAGAAATGTTTAATCAAATCGATTTGGTTACTTATCGAAAATTTCTGATTTGTTCGACCGGCGCAGGTAAGTAAGAATAAAAAAAAACATAAAATTTCCTACTCACGGCTTCGCTTCGCTTCTAAAGCTTGCCCCTAAACGCGGCGAGCTTTAGATGTCTGCTTTAAGTTGTGGAGTAATATAGGTTAAAGGCCAACTTACCAAAAACATGTAAATGGTGTGTTTGTGTGATCATGGGCTCTGTGTTGATCTGGCACATGTATCTGCCTCCATCCGAGGGCCTCGCGTCTCGCAGCGTCAGCGACCACGCCTGGTCGCCCCGGGAGACACCCACTCGGTGGTTCTTCGTGATCACATGTGGACCTATTGTTAGGATCGTTTGCGTGTCCACACGTAACCATGCCACCTATCAGTCAAGGAGTTAATATTAATATGAGGTACAAAGATATATAATAATGAAGAACAAACCAACTATACGGTCCCACACTAAGCAACGCTTGTATTATGGGTACCGTACAATAGACTGAGGGCGAACTCAGTATATAATACTTATATAGATATTAAACATCCACGACTCGGGTACAAACATTCATGATCATCGCACAAAGCTTACCTACCAGGTTTGGAGCCCGGGACCTTCGGCGCAGAAAGCAGGGTCACTACCAACTGCACCAATCAGGTCGTCGAATTAATAAATACTAATACTTATTAATACTTTTAATCTCATTTTACGGACCCGAGGAAACGCGGCCTATTAGCATTTAACGTTACACACATTTCCCATATTACGAAGCTGTACAATGGGCCAAGGATCAAAATCAAGCGTTCAGCCAACAAAGGCACTTGTTCAGCGCAAATTGCTTCCTTTGCGTCGAGCACCCGCGTGTTTTATGGCTGTGGAGCAATTCATATTTTGCAGACTCAGGGACCCGCCGACGCGGAACCCGTTGCGGCGTGAAAACGTGATAAGTGTTTCGCCATTACTCGTATATTTAACTGTTCACTTTCTTTATGTTTATACCATGAATGCGCATGAAACCTGCGGTGTTCTTATGGGGAAGACATTTTCACTTACCTTATAAATGTTACATTTATAAGGTAAGTAACTAGCTATTTTCCCACGTTTCCGCCCGCGTAGACATCGATTTTGGACTTGCAATAGCGGTATAAGTAAAATGTGCCCTATCTATCTAGTACTAGGCCATCAATAATGATACAAACAAGATCCTGGACTCTAGAACATCTGCTTTGGATTCAGAATCGTCGAACTAGCCTAGCAATTCAAGAAATAATCTTCTATGAGCAGTCACAGCCCAGTCACAATTTTATAATAGTACCTATGTATAGATAGGTAGGTAGTAGAAACGAAAACATGTTCTATTTACAAGCGTATATAGTCTAAGTCTCTAAGTACAAGCTTAGGTTATTGAGAACGGAACACGGAATGAAACAGTAACGTAAAACAATACCGTAGATTTAAACCAGCCTTTATTTAGCTGTAAATAAATCCTTAGTGTTAAAGTACCTACGCGTTTAATATAATAATAATAATAGCCCTTTTAATGTCCCCCTGTTGAGGACGGACCTCCAATCATTGCGAGGTGCATAAGGCCATAGTCCACCGCGCTGGCCCAGTGCGGGTTGGCGGACTTCACAAGCGTTTAATATGAAACTATAAATATGTATATTTTCAACACCTTAATTCGTACCTATACTTATATGAAAACGACAATGTAACAAACATCTAAAACATTCATTAGACTAATGAAAAATAACACAGACACCCGCAACTTATTTCTCATAATGAACGTTAGAACGGTGACATATTTCACAACAGCAGACTGTTGTCCTAAATGGTGTAACTTTACCTTCATAATTGCTCTTGCAAAGGACGAATGCGGTGCCGACATTTCGGCTAATATTTACGGGGGTCTTGCACACGACGGCACACCGTCGCTACGAGTGGGCGTTGCTTAGTCAATGAAAACGTATTTCTACGGGAAATGACTAATAGTCACTATTAGCCTAACTAATGGGAAAGCAAACCGGGCTGCCTCTCGAAGGTGTGTGAAAGGGAACATCAAATGGTGAGATTCTATTCATTACGTAATGGGTACAGAATTGTGTAGGCAATAGAAGGAGCGTGAAACAAATTGGCACAGTTTAGTGTGTAAGCAGGAAATCGTTCGAGTCTATTTAATTAATCAAATAAAAGGCATATAGATAAAGATAGATTCGGGGATGTAAGTTTACCAGCCTACCAGCAGCAGTGTGAAGTTTGTTTGTTGTTTTTTTAATGGTAACAGTCCCAGTACTCGCCAAGGTATCCAAATCATCTCGCCATCTTCACCTTAGTGTCCTAGTGCCTTTTGTGTGAAGCTATTACAATTTATCTATAAGACTAATTAGCCGAATAGCCCATAGCTGACCAGCGTGTTTTGTTTCTCGCTTTGAAATTACGCAGGTGTTGGCGTATATTAATAGAACAAAATCGTAGAAAATATTGTAATACTTCTGTGTTGCCCAAAAAGTCGCCACAGGCGACCGTGAAGGATAGTTAGCCCGCCACAGGGCTGTAATAATAGCTCGTTGGCTGTAAATCATGTTCCTTATAGCTACCACTTGTTAAGTATAAATCAGTATGTGTAAAATTTACCTTATAGTTCTGCAGGTTCTCGACTCTACAAGTGAGCATGGCATCTCTACCGACCACCACTGTCACGTTAGATTCCATACCCATAAACTTAGGATCATCTGTGAAACAATAGTACAATTAGTATAATAAAACAGTCTAGTGCTGAAATTACTTATCGTTTTGTTTTCCAAATATATATTATATAATACACCAACCATACGGCCCTACACAAAGCAACGCTTGTATTATGGGTACCGTACAATGTAAATTACTTATATAGATATTAAACATCCATAACTTGGGTGAAAACATTTGTGCTCATCACACAAAGTTTGTCCCTACCAGAATTCGAACCCGGGACTACCAACTGCGCTAATCAAGCCTTCAATCATATAAAATAGCAATTATGTAGTAATGGAGTGAGGGAAATTTATAGCAGTAATAGAGAGTACTCGTATACCTACCTAAGATAAGGGCTAAAATCTATAATATAAAAGTAATCCTACCTGAGCGTCAAAGTACTTAGTTCATTGTTTATCCTAACCTAACCCACGATTTACTTTGACTTAATTGCTTTCCAAGAAATTCATTTGTTGCCCTATCTGACGTGTACTAGATTCCAATACTGTAATTGAAATTTGTTAAGCAGGTAACTACAATTAATTTTGGAGCAAATCGACTTGTTGCTGAAATTAATATTGACTAAGGAGCTTCTTAATGAGTTATGTAATCAAACACTTCAATTAAGTGAAAAACATTGATTACTATTGCATGAATTGATTGGATAATAAATATATGTACAAGCATTTGATATGTATACTATGAAAATAGACTTTTTATAATATTCAGATAACACACGGGGTGCGTTACAAGTATAAAAAACACTGGTCTAGCATTAAACACACGCACTCACGCACACATATAAAAAAACACTGGTCTAGCATTAAACACACGCACTCACGCACACATATAACAAAACACTGGTCTAGCATTAAACACACGCACTCACGCACACATATAAAAAGCTATGTCCAGAACTTCTTGGTCTCTGCCGGGACCATTTGCTAGGCAAAAAGTTGATGTGGTAACATTTACCCCTACAAATGTATTGAAAAATGGTTACACTTTGCCAGTGGTAACGAAACGTCTGGACTTTTAAATAAGTCTGTGACCAAGAAATTAACGGGGTGGGGGTGAAGGCGACCCCTCTAGCGCTGATTTACAGCCAAAGCCTACTCATCCGCTTTTATATATTTGCCTGGTAACCAAACAGAGACTTAATCGCACGGGCAATTACATAAATTGTAGGCGTATACAACCATTATCAGGGTGAACAATACGTCAGTGTGTGGATAGACATAGTTGTAAGGTCTATGAGGCACCGATAAGGTGTGTTCTTGACTGAAGATATGATTACAAAGCGAATCAGTGCATTATAATTTTCTAGTCTAGAACAGTACCTACCTGATGTGTTTACGAGTAGAACCTCCTACTTCTAGACTAGATCATGTACAGACGGGCGGCGGAGTAAAAAAGAAAATCAGAAAACATTTCAAGCTACTTTATTTATTTCTATCGAGTTTCTGAGGGGTATTGGGTTGATGTCCGATTGATATTTCCGATTTTATCGTAGGTATTCTGCGCCAAAATTACATACTTTCATAATGCCGTAAGCCGCTTACCGTTCATATTGGGCATGGAAATAAAACGATAAATACAAATTGTTTTTTTCTCATATTGAATGTTATTATCAGAAAGCTCTGTCGCCGAGCGCCGTCACGAAGCATTAACATTTAAAGCACCTACTTTTTCTAACAAATTGATACTTAGCAAGGTTTTTAGTAGCCCATTGACTGATATTCTCAGGCGGTTAGCGATTCATTGGGATTATGTATCTTAGTAGGCTGAGAAATGTAGGTATTTATTTATTCATATACACTGTTATAAAATCTTTACAAATATCACCCAAAGCGATGTTATAAACTATGATGAACTCAAGGCTGTAATGTAGCGACACGATACCACACTTAAAAGATTACCGTTCGTTATATCAATTTATCGAGATGGAAATAAATATAGTCGGTAGAGGTATATTATGGGAAAATCGTATTAAAAAAACAAGAATACCTATTTGATTAGAATTAGATTAGATTTTATAATAAGGCAAAAAAAGTAAGTAATGAATAGCTTTTAATGAATTACGTATCTATTTAATTCATATGAGGTGGATTTTTTGAGCATTTGCAAACCTGTAGATTTCATTTTGGAATAACGATCTGGATCTACGGTTTCCATTTATGTTACAACAATTACACGTTGTTAAAGATGTAATCTTGGTATAAGTTTAACACCGGTTCTCGCCGCAGGAATAGCAATCAATAATGCACTTACGTAGCGAATATTTAATGCCAGAATTACCTAAGTTATACAGGGAAACTAGTTCCAGTGAATTTTTGAACACCCTCATTGCGTACGAAACATGAATTTATAAAGTTGCGTTTTGCTATATGAGACTTTAGGATTAGTATGTTTTATTATCCAAGTATTAGTATGTCAAAGTCAAATCATTTATATCGTATAGGCCTACGGGGGCACTTACAAATGTTAACTACACGTATGTAAATTATGTCGGTAACAATAAATAATTGTGGACTTCTCCATTGCATTTCTGTACCATAACCTGTACCTGTACATTAAATAAAATATATATAAATATTTCTTGTCTATTTATCTGTTCATATCATTTTTGTGAGGTATTCCTTTAGTACTTAGATGAAGGTAGATTACTATTCAAGGTCATTAACTTTGTTCAATCTCTTACATCAGCAATTCTCCGAGTGCCTCTACTACGCCAGCTACGACCATTGCGATGCTACGCTCCGTAGCAAGCTACGAGCTCGCATTTGACATTTCAATTATTTTGTGACTGGGAAATTGTATTACAAGGACCTCTTGACACTGTCAAATTACATTTAAAAAAGTATTTGAAATAGGGTAGCTAGCTAGGTATACTAATTGATATGAAGTCGTTTCAAAGAGAACTAAGTCAAGTTGTAGATTTTGGAGTACCTAGGTACCTAGTTGATAAATAAACCAGTGCCCCTTTTTTTCCTTTGGATCGATTAAACTTGTGAAGATCTGGTTTTGCAATAGGTGCGCAACATTATTTTTCCACCGAGCAAAAACATTTAATTAATGCTTAAAATAGAATAATATAGCCAGACAAACACACCAACTTTACGGTCCCACACTTAACAACTCTTGTAGGTATTATGTGTACCGTACAATTGACAAACGGCGATTGCATGACTCGGCTACAAATACTCATGCTCATCACACAGTTTTTTTTCCGAAGGCAGGATCGCTACCAACTGTGCTAATATATATGTTAAGTGCGAGATTATTTCTTAGCTAACTGTGTAGTTTAAAATTTATGTACTTAGACACATTGTAAGGTAAATTGAACAGTGCCTCTAGCGGACAGTATTCAAAACTTTCAATTCTCCATACAATGTGTCTTAATACGTAGACTATGAAGTTCACCAATAGTTTACGTATAATCTCGCACTTGATGTACAGGTCCGCACTGATTTGTATGAATTAGTATTTTTTTTAATATCATATTGAATGAAGTATAGATTATTTTATTAAAAAATAAACAATATTTTACTTACCCTTAGCGCAAACCGCATTAAAAAACATCGCTGAGACTACAAACTTAATCACATTCATTTTAATGTCGATATAAGTACCTACAACACCATACAAACACTTATAAAACTTTTTAATATTGTTTAACACTGCCTCCGACAGACGTAACGTAAAGTTTTAGTCGTGACTATCGTGGAGCTATTCGACGCGAACGCGATTCAAATTCACGATTCGTACTGAGTGGGCGAGTGGGCTCAAATATCTGACAGGATGGAGCACCGACCGTCGCGCAGGCGCTAATGTTCTACACAATTGTATTATGCTACTCTATGGTTTTCCATTATAAGCCACATATAGACCCCAGTAGAAGAGTTACCATAAAGTTTTTGGTTGCGCGTAGCGCCCGCACGTAAACAGCAGACGGTAAGCTAACATACATTTCAAAGAACACGGTACGCTGACTCTTGTGTTCTTGGGACCATAGTATCACTAAAACGGTTCTGAAGATTTGTTTGTCAATAGAGTCAATGGACCGTACCCGCAGCTAAGTAGGTACTTACAGGCAGGTAAAATAACGAAAGCAGGTTTATCTATGAAGTGGTGGCTACAGCTTTTAAAGTTAATGTACCTTTATGAAAATAATCCGCCGCAATACATTTTGTTTGCCAGAAACCAACTTTTCTTCGTAATTTATGGCTTACACTCTTACGCAGCTGTCACACACTCGATGTTTATTCTAGTCAAAACTTCCATAACAAGGCCATAATAGCTCGTGAAATGCTTGAATTTTCCGTGAGTAAATTTTCTTTTACCCCAGTTTTCGCAGAGAAATAGTTTTCCAAGTAGTAAATACATCTCTGATTGCATTGTTTTCTTCCCTTTTTTATCTCAGAAATGAAGTTCAGATACGTATATTCTTATAGGTACTTATGCGAAATAGTTTCCTAGATCTATTCAGACTTTTTTAGTATGTTAGAAATATAAGTATATTTAAACAGTGGTAAACTTATTTTTACGATACTAGAATGTCCAAATTTCAATAACAAGTAGATCTATCTACTTAGAATTATCGAATTACTTATAGGCACTTAAGCAAAAATTGGAATTGGAGAATTCTTAGTCAGTGAAAAGGTACCTAAGTAGGTACTACCTATGTCTCTATCTATTACAAATAGAATTTATAAATAAATTTAATTTGAGCACTCAATATGCCAAGATGTCTGGGATAAGATATCTTCAGATAAAAGGGCTTCTAAATCTTACCTAGATTTAGAAGCTACTCTAAACTGACCCTTCTTATTCAAATTGAGTCGCACACCTATAAATTAAGTAGGTATACATGGAATACTTACAAGCTTTTAAGCTTTGGTTAAGCTTATAGTTACCTTGTGAGCGCTTAATCGATCGCCTTTAATCTTCTTCAGTCAGGCTGACAAAGCCGTGCAGTACCGAATTAATTACTCCCGTGATTGCATTGTGGATAATTAACATACTTACCTGCGCATCTAGAACGATATATATACTTAATAAAGCGATTTACGGTACCGGTACGGTACTCACGGTTTTATTTAAGAAACAAGTAGCAGTGATAGTCATGTTGTGCAAATCTCATGTGGGAAGGAAATAACGTGAGAAAACCTGCATGTATTTAGAATGTCGTGTGAATATCACCAACCCGCACTGGACCAGCGTGGTGGACTATGGCCTAAATCGTCCTCATATTGACACGGTATCTGTCTGGTATACTGGCTATTACATCGGGACTGCATGCCAACGGTGACATGTGGATGATTGGAGGCGTAAGTGTTTATAAGGAACTGCTTTGCATGAATTAATTTTGTGCCGGTGTGATATTTTCAACTTTCTAGACCCAGCAGTCGGTCCTATTCTTTCTCAATTTGTATGAATTTCCGGACCGGACGGGTCTACCAATGAAATTCGTATGGAGGAGAATCTTTCTTTAATTTGCCGCTTCGTTTGAGATCCTAACATAGTCCGGTCGGATGTGGCTGAAAGCTGAAAAGGTATAGGTAGGTACCCAAATTCATAATTTTAGGTAAGGATATATCCGAGAAATACATTTAAACATGAATTTCTTCATAATTAAAGCAGGTATCTATCGTATTTCAAGACACAATTGATGCGTAGGTATATAAACTAATCCGCAAATAAATGTTTAAATTACTTTACAAAGAATTTATCAGAAGATACATTTTGTAATAGGTACATTTGTAAGTAGACCTAAAATTAAAAAAGAAGGTATCTATTACAATTTTGAAGCACGAGAGCCCACCTTTCCAATACATTCGCGATTAAAACAGATCGGGATGATAATTTCAAACAGGATTAAGACAAAGAACCTCCTCCTTTGTTTTCATCGGTTAAAAAGTGAAAAATATACGAACACGATAAACAGCGTGATTAACTCAATAGCAATATTAATTAAATCCACAGCACCTTTATTATAAGTGGTTAATGATTATCCGTCTTCACAATTTCCGCATTACGACTTCAACAACAAAACATAAAATGGATATGAATAAACCCAAAATAAAAAGTGCGAAACAACCAGCGAAATGGTGCAGGTTAAGCGGTTCAGCTGTATCTTCTCTCTGTCGCGTACTGTCGCTGTTTCCGAGATACTTCCGATACACTCGTTCCACGATACCACTTTCCAAGGCGACTCGAAGAATTCGGCTCACTGGTTTCGTCATAATCGAAAACTTTTTAAAATATATCACCGTTGGACTGTTCACTATTTTCTCAGGAATGATTTGCAATTGCTTGTTGCCACCGCTTGATTTGAGATAGTAATTTATCGCCTCCTTGGGTGACGCCAGCACAAAACCGGAAGATCCATTCAAAATATTATCGACAGTTACTAAAAATTCCGAGATTTCTAGATTTATCCAGTTCATGTAAACATTTTGTTCTTCCCTATAATATTCCCTCACATATGGTGGTCCACCGTATTGATAACCAGATTGGAGAACTTCTTTGAAATTCTGAAACCTGTCCATATAAGTGGTTCGTTTCAGGGACACAATGAGAGCGGCTTGGTAAGCGCTCCTCATTATAAAACAGAACCATATCCAAGTGTAAAGTATTATCAGGAAACTTTTTTTCTTTGACATTTGAAGTGGCAAGCCCAAAAATATCATCCACGAGTAAAACAATAAGTTACGCTTGGGCGCTGGAATCCTAAAAACTTTTCTAACTTTATTCCAGACACTGGTTTTCCTAAACCTATCCAGAATGACAATACCAATAAACGTGAACAGCAAGATGATTCTAACTTGCAATTTTAAAGGATTCAAAAGCTTTTCCCACGGCCGTATTTGTACTGGTAGCCTGGCTGCCCATATTATATCCATGGAGGCATAAGTGAAAGATATTTGAAAACTACCAAATTTGTCTGTTGTTAAAGGCGTTGAACACATAGAAGCGTGGACGCGGTGGTTGTAAAGGTCACCAAAAGATCCAGTCCAATTGTTGTTGACGTAGTAACCAACACCTGAGCCACCGCGAGGGGGTTTCAGAACAAGTGTCGCGTTCAAGACATGCGCCACAAATGTTAAGATATCACCGTTTATACCAGTAGGTTCTCGAGTACCATTATGAAGAAACATATATGGCGGTTGCTCGAACGTCGATACAATAAACGGGCATCCGTAAAAATTTGATAGTTTATCTGGATATATATTTTTGAAACAAGCGTTATTTTTGCAATGATTGATCAAATCAATTCTCTCGGGCTGGGCATTCAGGCACTTTACTGGCATAACTATCCGATACGTATATGCCAAAGGTTTATGTCTCGATAATTTCAACAACACCACGTTTACGATGTAAAGCTTCGCTAGCGTTTGAAAAATATTTCGTTCGTCGCACTCTTGGGAATGTGACGCGCAAACTATGACAAATTTTCCAGTGCTGTCATATCTAGATTTGACGAGCCACGTTACCATGCTGGATATTTCGGACGAGTCCTCTCCAAATACCACGAACTGGGGAACTAAGAAACGTCGGCGAGGAACGAAATTGCCCGTGTGTATGGTCACCGATCGATTGTAGTTCATTAAGAAAGCCTCCAGACCGATTGCATGGACCGAGCTGTACATTATTAGCGTTATGTACCGCCATGCAAAATTATGATGAGCAATCTTGGCCGCCAGTACCCCGACATTTGATATTAAATCATCGTTTAAGAACAATCCGGTATTATTACCAAGGATATTATATAACTCCATTTTGGTGCTGTCTAGAAGCACTACTGACGCATGTACTGCATATGCAACTTACTAGGTACGTTACAAACGCAGTGATTGATACATTTCATTTTATTTTTAATGCATTTCCGATCATGGGTTCGATATGTAATTGCATGATCACAGTATTAGATGGATGGAATAATGTATCTATGTGTAGGTGCATTAGCTTTTAAATCTAAAATTATTGTGTGGCGTGCTTATTTTTCGAAATAGATTTCCATCGAAAATATACAACTGCAATGCTCCATTCCAATATCAATAAAACATCGCAACTAGTGAGTATTCCATATCCAATTTAATATCTTTATATAATTAATCAAGAAATCCTGATGATGTGTAGTAAGTAACCTTTGTTTATACGATTTTGGTTATGATTTTATTGATAAGGACAAATATATTGCTCTTGTTTTTTTTGGATGCTTTGACATGGGTTTTTAATTTTAACCCAAGGGCTTTTTAATAATAATCGTACCATGCAAAGTGAGATTATATATGAATAATTTTAATAACGTTCCCAGGTTATGTTGATACTTCTGTACTGAATTTGATTTAAATTAGCTGTTTTTCCCCGTATCTCGTTATATTCGTTCTTTCAGACTTAGAAACAATTCAATTGCACTTTTACATTTGTAGATGTAAGTACAAATGTCTCGTTTCCTGATTAATATATATAGATGATAGTTAGAACAAAGGCTACAATTACTGTTTGAAGCGTATATAAATAAGCAACTCACTCTATGGAGGTACCCAATAAATACCTTAGTTTAAATATTGAAGCGATTCCAATAACAAGGGCAAAGACTCATACAAATTACTTACTTACATTGTACCTAAGTAGGTGCTGTGATTTTACAGAGCGCTTAGATCTTGTTCCGAAATATATCTCTAGCAAAAATAATAAAATTGAAACACTCCACCCCACAAATAGCGCGATGTAACAGGCAGTTAAATGATTAATGTTTATTATTTCTTCTCCGGAATCACTTTGACCCGAGTGACTTACCGTAGTGTACTTTTTATAGAACTTATCAGGAAATCCAGACGCCGATAGCCGACCCAAGATAATATTTACTGACTCCATAAGAGGAGAATATCTCTTGAAAAATATTGACGCCGGACTTAGAACAACCTTTTGTGGTAATATATGCACAGTCATTTTATATTCTTCAAGATAGAACTTAGCTGTATCCAAATTCATGGCGAGTACGAATTTAATTCCTTGCGATATGTTTCTAAAAGTGGGTAACATGTCAGAAGCGTCCACATTTACCCAGTTATTATAAACGGCTGGATAATCAATATAATAATCTTTTAATGCAGGGCCACCACCAAACGAATAATTAGCTGAGATTGCATCTTCTATTGTTTCGAATTGATCCTCGTAGAATTTTCCTTTCAGAGAACTTATTAGATATACTTGGTAAGCGTTCCTAATAAGGAAACAATAGAATATCCAGAGCAATGTCATTTGTAAGAGAGCAGCTTTTGAAGGGAATTTCGATATTGCTTGACCCATACATATCATCCAGGCGTAGAAAACTAGGCTCTTCGTCGGTTGAACTGATTGGATCCGTTTACATATTGATGTCATCAGATTAGTTCTTAAGACGAAAGTACAAAAAATCACCAGCACAAAACTGCTTAAGAGAACAAATCTTGCCTCTTGTTTGAAGGGGTAAAATAACTTTAACGCTACAGGTTGTACAGTTGCCGGATGAGTGACCCATCCAACAGACACAATGAAGTAACTGTTTGAAATTTGGAAATCTGATATCCTTGATAGGGTCAATGCGGCCGAAGTCATGGATATATTTGCTAAGTCTTCTTGTAGATCGGCGAGGGAACCCATCCATGTTCCGTTATCATGCCGCCAGCCCCAGCCTTGGCCGCGATGCGGCAACATCATTGTGAGCCTCGTATTTAGAATTTCGGCAATCATCCGCAGTAGATCACCATCAGCACCTCTCGGAATTCCATCTTTTATATTCATATACGGCGTCTGAAGGAATGTGGATACAATTAATGGACATGAATAAAGATTTTTCAGTTTCGAGTTGAATATATCCTTGCACTTTCCACTCACATCGTTCTTACAGAGTGAAGTATTTAGTTGTATGGGTTTTATATTGTTGCAAATATTCTCTGATATTGGCATATATGTGTATCCGGTCGTTCCAGCATTCTCTATTTTGATGAAAATAACATTGACGATATTGCGTTCCCAAAATAGTTTCATAGCATCTGCTTCATTGCATTCGTCTCGCTTGTTCGATTGGCAAGTAATAATAAATTTGCCTGTGTTGTCCATTTTATGTTTCTGCATTAGGTCGAGTGTTCGTTCTACATCTGTAAGATCCTTTCCAAAAAGCACAAACTGGTGGATTTTGCCAGCATATTCCGGGTTAAACGCGCCCGCGTTCAGAATAACATTATAATTGAATGAGTTTAAAAACATTTCAACGCTGAACCACAAAGTCGTATTAAAGAATACAAACGTGGTATAATGATAATCAAAGTTCAGTGTGGCGATTTGAGCTGCCATTTCTCCTAGTTCAACGCCTTCGTCGACGTGGCTAACCTCGTGTACCGCCATTTTTGTTCGCGGGTAGGAGTTTCCGTAATTGCTACTAGCCACGCTTTGTCGCATAAATGTAATAAAAATTAACAAACAACAGCACCTAATACATTTTATCAATGTAATTTATCAAAAGCACAATCTACTTTGTGTCATGTTTCACTGAAAGCTAATGCAGTAAGCGTGTAAGTTTAAAATACCTAGTAGTGCCAATTATTATTCACAGGTGATGTATAAATAAAGAAAACGACTCGTGTAGCTGAAAAAAATTATATTTTATGAGAAATTATAATTTACAATATTTCATTCAGGCATCCATCTTCAGTCGGAACTTAAGCTAAAAATTCTCACAATCTCACGCAAAAGGTAAAGCAACGTTAGACTATAATATAGTTTTAGCAATATTCTGTGTAGTTATCGCCCAAACGTTAAAACAAATAGGTAAGAACCACACTAGTACACGATATTCAGTCCGTTCGTAAGGAAGATACGAGTAGGCGGCATTCGCACTAGCTGCGGCGGCCGGCGCGCGCGCAGAGCCTCGCCACATACCTACATAACTAATCACCAATGTATGTAGTTCTATTTCACTTAAACTACTGCAATTAAGGCTAGTTTTAATAAACTAATCCCACCTCCAAGAGCAAAAATAGTGCGCTTTTGATATGCTATTTTGGTAGAAAACGACATTTCAGGAGCGCACTCACGTATCCTCTAGATATGAGATGTATGTATTAATAAGAGTTTTAATCTCAAGCTCATACAGTCAACAGTAAAAGTAATTGAAATCCTACATTTGTCAAAATTTATATTTTTTTCAACACACTTGATCGTAAAGTGGCTCTTATTTCACCGCTTTTAGATACTATTGCAGTTTATTATACATGCGTGCTTTTCACATTAGGTATATTATCGCACTTATATTTAAACACTCTTTTTAAAATCTTAGCAGAGGTTTTATATCAACTAATAATGGTTGACCTTTTGTGAACAAATAACATGCGTTTGGTTAGGTTAGTTGAAATACGATAAATAAACATTTCATTTTTACAACTTATTTATTTTTGTCATCAAATTAACATTAATTTGTGTTATAATTACAAAAACATTCAATTAATTATATTTTTAATATTAGGCTGTTTTACGACTTTTTTATCAGTCTCTATTTTGAACTGCGTGCGAAAAAACACCGGCAGCCATTTTGTTTTTCTCAAATATAAACGGTGTTTTTCTTGATTTTCCTCATAAGTGTATTGTAACATAAATTCTGCAAATAAGACGATTTGTATCATACCTATGTATTATATATATTTCGTAAGGCTCTTACTGGCGGCGAATAATTTATGAAATAATATACATAAGTATATATAGTTACTAAACGTGCAGGTTCATCAAATATTTTTAATGTTAACTGTACATTGAATGTCAATGTGGACGAATAGTACACTGTGGTAACTATTATTGGTTTATAAGAGCGTAATATAACTAACTTTCAATTGGTCAAGTACAAGATTCGGGTTAGAATCTTAATGGGTACTTATATAAATTTTTAATTATGTACACGGGAGTAAATACTGGGCGAGTCTAGGCGATGCACCGCCCACCGAGCGATCACAAAAGGGTAGTAGACAAATTATTTTTACTGTATTACAGTTGTGTACACGTGTATACAGTTAGAATAATGACTTACTCCTAAACGAGCTAGTTTATTGGAGCTAGTATCCATTTAAGCACATGCAAGCTTAGTCGCTCATTTAAAATAAATGACTGCGAATATAATTGAAATCAGGTTAAACAATTTACTTATAATTGAATACAACAAATATTTGAATTGATGATTGTCTACTACCCTATTATGTAAAACTAACTATTCATGTACAGCGTGCTCACGGCGGTGTAGGTACCGCCGCGCGCAGCTAGCGCCGCGGCTGCGTGGGGCCCGAACTAATTCACAATATTGCTGTACAAATGCACAAAAGAAAAAAAAAATAGTTTTTATGTACAGGGCATACACAGAGAATGCACTTCAGTGGGTAACATCAATAAGAAAAGTTTCCAATATTGTGCGCTAAGTTTCAACTTCACATTATTTTGAGCATCTGAGACAGCTGTATCTTAATTAAAGCATACAGTTTTGCTATTGACAGTGTCACGTTGGTCGTGCTCAGCGGGCCGTATACAAACTCGACAAGTCATAGAGATTAAAGACACAACAACAAATAATACAATAAATATACCTATATCATTCAAAACATAAAACAAATGTTTCTTATCGTACGTTAAAAAACTAAATAATAACACGAAGCAACACTCTAAATTAAGCATGGTATAATAATATACTCTTCAATATGGAAAACGATTATAAAAAAAAATATGTATGTATATTTTGTGCTTCACATTGCGGTAAAAAATGGTAAATATTGTAAATGCCAATAGCAAAACTTGGCACTGAACTGTCAGCTCAATTCACTCAGCACATTTAGACCCAAATGTACAATATATTACATTCATGTGGTTAAAAGCGTTCGTGCAAGAAACATCGGTTTCGGTTTTTACAATTCACGTTCCGCTTTATTGTATCCCATGGGTTTCTAGTAAAAAAAGTGTTATATCAAATGCATCAAAAATGTCCTTACACAACTAACGTAGTAACTTCCTATATTTGACGTACGGCTAGCTGAATGGAATTTCATACACGGATAACGTTAGGAATAAACCAAACACACCAGACCACAGCGTACACAAAGCCTACAGTTAACGTAAAACATTTTGCGTGAAGTCAATTCGTGTTGGAAAAACACATTTTTTTAATATATAAACAGCTTAAATAATAACATATATTCAATTAACAAAAAATCCAATGTACAAAAGTAACGAAATATTTAAATACAGTAATAAAGATATAAATCTTCCAATTTAACAGAAGATAGGGTACGATATTACAATTACGTCTATTGATTTATCAGTAGGTAGAGAGACGCACGCGCCGTCGGCTCTACGAGACTTGGAGTTTCGTAACTAAAATAAATACGTAACAGTAACACGGAAGCGTCCCGATCGATACATTAGTAGGAAGTCCCCTCTCGACCCACCAGGATGATACGAGACACGCCCAAGTTCATTGGACTAGTTTGTTCAAATCCATCCGTCTGGACATAATAAAATGTATACTAATGTAAGAAAGATATTATGGCAACAAACTTTACAAAAACCCTAAAACAATGACTAAAAGCAGCTCACGGCGAGGCCAAGACTCGCCGTGACTTTTAAAATGCACAATTTAATATTCACCGATACAGACACATACATAAATTGTGAATAACTTCATCATAAAAAAACATGTCAAAAACGTGACGCGTCGTGAAGCGGTCCGTACCGGACCGTACCGGACCGAGAGCGAGTGTCGTCCGCCGAGTGCGGCCTGCCGCGTCGCACCGCACCCGCACTCCTGCTAGTTTTTGGGTAAAGTGACTTACAAACTATCCTTACTTTCTCATTAAACATTTTAAGGTGAAATAAGTTCGTCCATCCGATCTCAGTTCGTGAATTTACATTACACATTCTGTCGTGAAGTGATGATGTTTGATTTATGTGTTATACACAATCACAGATTTGTGTCAGGGAGCGTGTTGGTGGCGCTTACACGAGGTTGTACTCCTTTAGGTTGGATTGTAGGATTGTGTCTTTCACTGCGGCAAACACGAACCGGATATTTTCAGTGTCTGCAAACAAATTGTACTTGACACCCAACGATCATTTGGATAATACAGGATGTAACGGCATGGTAACGAAAACTTTGGGTAAAGGTTACACATAATGCCTATAATAAAATGATAGAATTAATTTATGTCGTAAATCATGGGTACCAAATGTTGTAATTTTTTCTTAAGGGTTTAATGTTAAAATCAATTTATTTTACTGAAAATAAATTGCTTATATTCATGAAATGATCGACGGAAAATGTCAACTATGGGGGGTCCAGAATCATGAGCTGAATCCGTGGGAACAGTTTTCGTTATGAAGCCTCATACACCCTGTATACACTTAAATTATTACATCAACGTTATTGGAGATAATACAAAAAAGTAATTTCTCATACCTTAATAGTACATTATTTTTTTCTTTTCTTTTTATCTTACATGAACCAAGCATAAGAGGTTTCAAAATTACTGCACATTACTAGATAATACATTATTAATACTATCATCTCAATTTATTGAACTATCATTTTGATACGTGAATTTTCTGCCTACAATTATAAAATTTCAATGTGTGCGTTCAACAAGAAAGGAAATCCGATATGATTTCCGTGATGTTAGTTTATTTATAGAAATATTTTAACATAGTCCAAGGTACAGCATGTAACATACACTGGAAGTAACGCTTCAAAGTTAGTATACCGTTTCTGAATCATTCTGTATAAGTGTGTATGTCTCTGAAGTCATGATGTTAGTAGCAGAATTGCTATTGTTAAAGATCAAATTAATTATAATCAGGCAAATCACTTTAACAACCCGTTAAGCATATTTTGTTAATAAAAATATAGACAGTACGAAGCAAATAAAACATGCAAAATTAGTAAAAATAAATATTTATTGTTTAAAAATATACATGTTATAAGCGGACAACAGGAAGTGGATTCATGCCAAATTGAATTCTTTGAGAGCAGATTGCATAATAGTATCCTTTACAGCGCAGAACACAAGTTTAATGTTTTCAGTATCTTTAAACATATCCAAGGCAGCATGCAAAAATAATAAAATTATTTAAAAAAATCGCGAAGCATTATTGTGAACACATATTTAATGCAAAGCAAAATAATACACAAGTGATCATAAGTCGAATTAAACTAATGACAAAACCCAATAACCAATCCTGATATTTTTCAGACCACAATCAGACTTGTTATGTTTGGATCTTTCCTTTCAATTTGGATCTTCTTGACAGTAGAACTGTACTATTAAGACGATCCAAAATATTGGACTTGGGTCAATTAGTATGTTTTAATTTTCCCCAGTAAACTTCCCAATTTTATCTTAGAGACAGTTTTCTGTATAACCAGATTGTCTGATTTCTGATATATACACACACAGAATTTCCCTTTGCTCTCGACATTCATGGGACTACGAGTAACGTAGTAAGTGTAAGTCTATATAAACTGATTTTTTTAGGCAGCTGACTGCCCGTTACGACGGTCAAAGCTGTTAGAATGACCAGTCTGCCGACTGAGCATCCTCTTATAATTATCCCCATGTTATAATTCATGTAACAAGTTAAATAACATTAAAAAGAAGGTGTAGGAAAGGTTAATACAATGGCTACAATACTACAAGCTATTCTATTAAGAACATCACAAGCAAAACCACACAAAATTGAACAAAGCTTATTCAAGCATATCATAATATATTACATAAAAACAATAAGACCACAATACACATGCTTAAACCAATCGTTTTGCAATTAAGGCCCCATATTTATCTTTAAAACTATAATACACGTGTGAGTAGCATAAATATTTAAGTGATTATGTGCAAGTATCGCATGTGTATTGCGAGCTAATAAATAAGTGAAATTATATCATACATGCATATTACCACTGAAGCGGCCTCCCTAAATTCAACTAAAAAAATAGACTGGACAATTGAAAACATTATTGCGATTTAATCCTACTGTATCGTTTTATTATTATTTTAGATTTTTTTATTAGAAAACTAATACGTATGGCCCAGAGGTGTTAAAGATCATTTTAAAATCGTATCCCGCAATCTTCATAATTAAGTATAATTTTTTTACTTCACATCATTAAAAGTGCAGTAACTTTGAAATCAATTATTTCGTCACATTTATTTAGAAACGACAAATCTATACATTCCCTCCCAAATTTATAGACGAACTTTGTCAAACGTAATATAGCACTGCGTTAGGCGAAGCTCTTGTGCGCAGTACTATATGACATTTGATATAGTTATAAAACGTCTATAAATTCGGGGGTCATGCTTTATGTGTCCGGGACGTCGTCGTTACAGCGATGTATCTTAAAACTTTCGATGCAAAACTCCATATTTTCATTGACCTGTGTCTGAAAATATGGAGCGTTGCATCGTGACAGTCAAAAAGCTGACGACACGGGAGGGCGCCACTTAGTTGTCAGTACTTGTGACGTGAACTGTATCACAGTGTGAACGAATCACGTTACAACGTCTGAAGACAAAACACGCACGGCGCCAGCGTGGACAGGGCGCAAACACGATTTTAAATTGTAATTGTATCATATCAGGATTCATTTTGGACTGCAGGCGAATCACGTCCCCGAGCCGCCCGCTATTTGACGCCACCTTAGGCGTTGGCTATCATTACTTACCTGTCGCGCAGGTGAAATGGGAGTAGATGATTTTCTCAGCGTCAGGATTCAGGTCGACGAACATCCGCAGAATAAACTCGCGCGCCGTGTTCGCATCGCGTTGCGGACCTGTTTGTTACAGCAACACACTCACACATCTAGCTGTACTAGCGGTATTACGTACACTACATAAATCTAAATTATATTATTTTTTACATATACAAGGTAATTCAGAAAGAGTATACCTATGGGATACCAATTATGTGAAGTCAGAATTTCGATATGTCAACTGAAAAAAAAATGCACACGAAAAATCACAAGCTCGCTGGGAGTTTTTTTATATCGACACGTCGAAATCCTACACATCAAATAATTATTAAAAATGCACTCAAGAAGGGCAGGTACAAGGCCTTGTATACGTTTTCTGAATCACGCTGTTTACTGAACTTATGTTTCAACCGTAACGCAATTCTTTAGAACTCTTATGCATCCTTTGTAATGTACGCGTTTCATAGCGCCCGTGCAAACAGCAAACGGTCAGCACCCCAGAGATAACAAAGAACTTACCTCACCTGGGTTTTTGGGTACTTAAATAATATTATACCAATACTTGAATGCAATGACATCATTCAAATCGTACATAATAAAAAAATAAGGTGTACAATTTATAAAGGCTTAATGCCATCTACGTTGTTAATTCACAGTAAAATCAATAATGAAAATAAAATAAATCTAGTGAGTAGTAAGTTTTCCACTAACATTTGGGGTATAGGAATTTTGTATTCCTACTTAGGGCGTACCCTGTTTTTGATACGATTAATTCCTCAGCGCAAATACATGTTTAAAAGAATTGCGTTATTTGCCGTACCACGTAGAGTTCAGTTCAGAAATGCATTCTTCATTGGATGAAATCTATAAAATTTACTTGCAATTGTAATATTTGTAAGGAAAAAAATTAAACTACTAATTGCACATATAACTTTTTTTTTAAATTTTAATCTAAATTATTTTACCATTGAAGATTCAATACATTTCTAGTGATTAGCACAAAACCTAGCGTATATTTATAACTAGCTCAATACGATAGCCAATTACAAGTAATATATCACTGGATTTATATTCAACCTGTGGCAGTCGTGAAATGAGAGTAGCAAGATCTCTCAGGATCGGGATTCTCTTTCAAGTATTTTTGAAGTATGTACTCTCGCGCAGGGATGGGGTCCAATTTCGGACCTATTTTATAAGTAAACAGTTAATTATTCAGAAAACTGAAGGCTACTAAAAGTCAATAGCCTGCGCTCGTACCACTAGACTAGACTTAGGTACACGCTCGGATCAAACAACCAACTGAAGCTATAAGAAAAAAAGAGACAAATACCGTGCGCCTCATTTTCACTCATAGCTCTATCTCTCTCTGTCTATTGGCGGAAGATCCGACCATGAAATTCTATTGGTCAAACATAGATTATGAGGCCCCTCGGCTTATTGCTTCTGATGGGCTCGGGTTCCTGTCCCCTGTACGACGAATTTCGGAAAATATATTTCAATAATCATCCCTGGCTTTGGGTGTCACTGGGATCACCTCTAGTCCATTGTAAAGTCCATGCAGTTGGTGTGTAGTAATGACATTTCTTTATTTTTATCTTGGACTACAGTCTAACAAACTTCATGTAATGTTAGTGGACAATAGCCTGTGCCCATCCCTTCGGGGAAAATAGACTAATACGAAAAAAGTAGGGACACAGTGTGACACAGTAGGGACACAGTGTGACCGAAAATATAAGTATGTGACTCAGAATAAACCACATAGAATATGCTTTTGAATAGGTAGCTACATTACGGTACCTATTTAATACCATATTCAATAATGATAATAATATAACATACCGTCATATTCCGGGAAGTAGTCGACGAGATGCGAGTACATTATCTTCTCCTCGAGCAAGTCCTTCTTGTTGAGAAACAGGATCACCGACGAGTGCTGGAACCACGGGTACGTGATGATGGTCTTGAACAACGCCTTCGACTCCTCCATTCGGTTCTGTAATCAAACAACAGAATGCAACTGACTCGAACTAACATCGTACGAGCATTAGACGAAGTGGCGGTGGATTCGATAAAAATCGAAAGTCACCTCCAATATCATTGATATACGGCTGAAATTGGTCAAACGAAATAAAACGGGCGAGGAGCGCAGCAGCCGTATGTCAATATAAGTAAAGTTGAATATCAATTGTTATTGAATAACTCGCTACGCCGCCACTCCGACGGGATGAGCTGACCTGAATATCTATACAAAAAATATATTTAAAAAAAGTAATTACTCTCTTTTGTTAGTAGACCATGTGATAGTATTACTTTTATCATGACACTTCTACATCAATAGGAGAACAATAAATCACACCCACACTATTACAACTTCGCTGAATGTGGTTGCGAATTTTAATCATCAATCAGATAAGCGTGTGACAAACGTTATCGATGCATTTTACTCACCTCATTTTCGGATTCGAATAAAATTTGATCATATTCACTAAGAGCTACTAAGAATATGATGGATGTGACGTTTTCAAAACAATGGATCCACTTCCTTCGCTCGGATCTTTGGCCCCCGACGTCGACCATCCTGTGAGAAACGCAGATTTATCAAATTGTATTTATTTTATAAAATATAAAAACACGGAACACAAAAATAAAATGGAAAGCAAATCTAAAGCGCCACTAACGGTACGCGCTCTTGTTCAGACACGGACGCAACACACGGTACGAAACGACCGTACGTTGATAGCGTGATTCAGAAAGGTTATAACTACCATTGGAACCTGCGCTTATGTAATCATTATGTGAAGTCCGTCCTGCTCATATCGCGTCCACTGTTGCGGAGATGGGGAATCTGGATCAGGGCTGGGCCCTTACCTTGTGATTGGCTACACCACCCACTACTCATAGATGGGTCATCGAGCTCTAGGGCTCGACATTGGTTGGGTTTCTTTGTAGGCGGCGATGAGCTTATGAGAATTCATAGTCATTACGATAAGCAAATAGAGAAAATGCTACCAACTAAATAGCAATTGCTATTATTTTGGAGGTTTTTTTTATTGCAATTTTGAAATTGTGACTTCACCCAGTTATTATAAATGCGCTAATGACGCGCAGGTACTAATGGTAGTATAACCTTTCTATATCACGCTGTACAGTACGAGAGACGAACAATCAACAATCCGGCTTAAGCACATACTATTTACGTAGTGTTCCGTCCCGTTTACACCACAGATTTCGTAAATAAGAACGACAGTGACAGCATGCTTTCTCGATGACGACACGATTACGTTAAGTGTTAGTACTACATGCAAATCTGTCGCGTGCCGTGGTACGTTATGTCCGTTACCGGCTGGCGATTGCGAACCATTATATAGTACTTTCTCATTATTTCCTCCTGTTTTATTCTATAAAACCATAGAAATCGACTAGGCGCATCGATTAGACATATTAAAAATCGCTATGCTGCCTTGGAATACCACTGAATCTAATTCTCGCAGGGGTAATTTCATTGTCATTTTTGGCGACTCTACTTGGGCCAAAATGCCAATAAAAGTTAATAGTCTCAGTATGATGAAAATAACATTGTATTTGTCATTTTGATTTCTTATATTTACGCGAAGACAGATACATTGAAATAAAACTAATTTTACGGATTTTAGTTTTATTTCAATTGTAATTGTCACTTTTGGTGCACATCCCTAACACAGTGACAATCACTTCATTTTTTTAATAAGCTTAGTAGTTTGGGACTATTATTAGTATGGCAATACCGCCGATATCGTAAGTCTGAGGGCCTGGGATCTACAACTTATTAGACAGATGGCCTATAACAACACTGTCAAACAAGTTGGATAGGCTTTATCAGCAAATTGTGAAAGGATAACAGTACTACATTATCCTTACGTTACATTTTCGTGGTAATGAATTGTCAATTTATAACATTGTGTTATAATACTACACGCCAGAAATAAACTCCAGGCTTTATAAATAACACTAACAGAGTCGTGGTTTTCATTATTCCCAAAATCATAGAAATATCCAATCCACTTAAAATATCAATACAAAACACATTTATTCTAAAAATTGTTTTGTGATAACATTGTGAATGGATACAATGAGAAAGTAAGATATTATTTTTTCGTATTAGTACGTAGTGTAATGCGTTAGGCCACCAAAATGGAACTAAGTGGAACATTCCTGACCTAATAAACAGTGGCATCTTCATGACACGCCCAAAAAAACTGAAATACATATAGGTAGGTATACATGGAAAAATTACTTATAACAATAACATTAATGGATAAAAGCTATGGTTCGTTGTGGTGACAGAAACACATTTTAAAAGTGTTTAGTTTCAACTTTAGACGACGAAAGAATGCAGACGGAGTGTCGGGCACAACAAATTTAAGCTCAAAAAACCAAGCCAATGTGTGTCACACACGGGAATTTCCGTGTACATACGGACGTCATTCGCGTGTGCCGAACAAATCGGCTTGGTTTTTTGTGCTTCAGTATATTTTTGGCGACTGCGTCTGTTTTATTTCTTCGTCTAAGCTTCAATAAAATAACTCCCAAACCGTTGTGCGAAGAAACAAATATACCCAAGCCATAATACTACCAAATTATTTCTTCAAAGAACAATGTTACTATAATAAACAAAACTTATATTAATAATTAGTAATTTTTACTTTAGTTTGTAGAAGAACAAATGGTTAGTAATCGGGAAGTAGAAAGTTATTTTTTTTACTAGCATTGTGTAAGCATGTTTTGTTGAAATATGTCAAATGTTTCCTGTTACCGAGTAAGCCAGTTATAATTAAGCAAGTAGCTAAAGCTTAATATCATTTGACGGAACTCTTCTATAATTTAAAGAACACTACTAGCATTTCTAAAACAAGCCACAGCCACTTCAACCATACATTAGTATATCCAAACCACACCATGGCATCATAAGGGAAATATTTCGGACAACGGATATTATTTATATATCATTATAGGTAAACCAACAATGCTTTATTGTTTTCAATACGTATAGCATTAGTGCGGGAGAATTCGTTGAACAAGGATATTTACTAGGGTTTAGCGTTTGTCGATCAATCGCACTCAAACTCCGATGGTTTCGAACATACCTAAATATGATTCCATCAAGATCGAAAGGGTACTCTAAGATGCCGGTAGTGGGCTGTCGGGCCCGCAGGATATCCTGCTCGGTCGGCAGGTAATCCGCCTTTTCGATTCGTTCCAAATCGCTTAAATAGCTGAAATATCATGCAACTAACAGCTTAGAACGCAGACACATGCAACAGGAAGGAAACATAGAGAAATAAAGACAATGACGTATAGAGTAGGTACAGGAACGAAGAACCATTTTGTACCATGCACCTGTAAGCGAAGCATTCACATTGCTATGTCATGGTTTTACCTAAATCGTATTTCCTCCAAGTCAAATGGGTATTCTATAATGCCCGTGGTGGGTACTCTTACGCGGAGGATGTCCTGTTCGGTTGGTAAGTAATTTGGCGCCGCCACGCGGTCAATCTCCTGCAAGTAGCTATAGAAAATTCTTGTCTCAGTATGTCGGATATATTACAATAATATGTGGAATATAGTGTATGGAAAAAAACATCACAGTAATAAAGAATAGTCTAGTCATAGAAAATATGTGTACCATCGAAAGTACATTTAAGTGGGAGGTTCACTTTGATTGTAAATAATCAAAGGTTGCTCATATGAATACAATAGTTTATAATTAGTACGTAAATTACTCAATTCTAAGCATTTTTTTCTATAAGTCCCAAAAAAAAAACCTCACATATTGGCAGGTCTTAATAAGTGGCGGTCGCCTGCCAACACAGCGAATAACAAGTACAAAATGCCAGGATCCCACGTATGCAGACATAATTATCTCATAATCGAATAGCTGTGGCATCGTAATTGCCACTTTTAAAATTCTCGTACAAATCCATCAATTAGTATAAATACGAGCACCGTTGAAATTTGATCACAAGTCGATCGACTTAAGGTCCTATCGTAGAGTTCATTGCATGCCAAATTGAGTTACTATCCCGTAAAAATAAATAGCCAACTGAACGATACCTTCCACTCAGCTTATTGATTTTAATAAACACTAATTTGGATCATGACCTCATACTACACGGAACATGTCCCCGCGGTTTTTGTTCACTCTTACCGACAATTAAATACGGCGAGTTTCCCGCAACCAGGATTAAAAGATACGGTCACTAGTGACGATGACTCAGTGAGTATATGCTCGCTTTATAATATTTATATTAGCAGTGATAAATACCTACACAATACCTGCCTTTGTTGAATTATTGTTAGGTCATTATTGGCGAAACAATTTTATGATTCAATCGGATATTCATTTTCTAATCATAATGTGCTTGGAAGAGAAAACACGCAACTATTCATTATGTTTACATAAAATTTATTTCGGGCAAAGACACAACAAGCACACTGAATTGAAGATTAGTCGGAACGTTCATATAGTTGGTAATAACCCAGCTTGCTGTACCGAGAGTTCAGGGTTTAAGAATTATTTAACCAGTATCGTAGATGTATAATATCTATATAAGTGATTGTATACTGGGATCGCTCCTAGTCCACTGAACGGTACCCATAATACAAGCGTTGTTAAGTTTGGGACCTTGTACTGTGATAATTGAGGTTGAAAATGGGATAAGTACATGAAATCCAAGAGGTGTGTGTGAAATTCCAGAGGTGTGAGCTGGGCATACCATACAATAGATGACGGGATGCCTGTGTAGGGTGCCTAAAATGTCTGGTTTTTTTTTTCAGAAAAAAGCCTAATAGTTCTTGGTTATAATATTAGCCGTTTATCCCATTGCTGGGGAAAGGCCTCCTCTCATTTCGGGGGGTAGCATAGTCCCACCACGCTGGCCCAGTGCGGGTTGCCGGACTAATAGTTGTAGGTAATAAGCAATATAGTATGTATACTTTTATAAGAAGTACAATATAATTTATCCTCATAATATCAGCCTTGATTTTCCTTGATCCAAGATTAAAACTGATATTTTGGAGGATGTTTTTCTAAATATCTCTTTTCATTCCTAATAAATATAAAGATGAGAAAAGCTTTCACATGAAACGTCACAATTAAAATTCCTGTCTTAGACTTAAAATGCTAATCAAATGTAGCAACTGTCTGTCATAATGGTAAACCCACACACACGATAATATTGTATAAACACGTTTTTGCTGGCTGATTGGGGCTCTAGCGTGCTCTAGCTATAGACAATTAAACTTACTATTTAGCTGAGTCAGTGAGTTGGTATTCTCGCCGGCGATCGTAGCACTCCTGTATGCCAGAGTCGGACCATAGGCCCTTGATCGCCTCCACGTACGGACTCTCAAACGTTGTCCACACTCTCAAAGTCGATAGATGATATCAACTCCGCCTTATCCTGGAATTATTGCAATTTTTTTAATTTTAATATACAGCACTATCCATGAAAACTAGAGCTTAAAATTTTAAAAACTAATAAGTATAGAAACAAGATTAATTAAAAGAAAAACTAGAAAAAAAAAAACCTAAATCATCTTGTTTACACGTGTTTGGTTTCATCCGTACGTAGACCCCCAGAATATTCAATTATTTTTATTAATATTATTTTATTCAGCGCATCAACCTGGGCGCATGAATTCTCTCCGTCGCTGTTTATTGCACGAAAAATTAAATTACGTTATCCTTTTCGCGCTTCTAAGCATAGGGGGCGCTTTAACTGCAATTACTAATCTATCAAGCCTTCCAATGTTAAGGAAAAAAATCTGCGTGCATTTATTAAAATAGTAGTTTCATTAATTGATAACTGGATAATTTACTGCGTCTGTTACACATGTTTGCAGCTCGAAAACGCATGTTATAGATGTTTACACTTACTACATTGGACGGATTTCCATATTGTATTGAGAGCAGCTCCATGGCTCGTATCATACTCTGCATCGCCATGAAGATGTTCTGGTAGACGAGTTTGATGAAACCGCGCTTGTCATCGTCGCTGTAGCCGGAGCCGTGGATGATTCTCATCTGCTTGATAAACGTCGACTTCCCCGACTCGCCAGTACCTGGCGGATGAATACTCTTATATAATACACTAGCTTTTTTCCAGCGGCTCCCCCCCGCGGTACCTCAATAAACCCACATATAACCT